>JARBWK010000012.1:68356226-68381495 GCA_030556195.1 Anolis apletophallus | reverse complement strand
TGGTAAACTGGCTGGGGTTTCTGGGAGTGTAAACCAAACACCTGGGACAGTCTCCTCTCGCGAGTTGAGAACTGAGAAGGGAAAAAATGACCCTAATAACATGACCTTTAGTAAAATGGCGACCGGGTTCGGTTTTGAAAGTACACTTCGGGTTGGACCCGAGGGTCAATATAAGGTCGAAATAATTTCAAATACGAAAAATAACGGATTTCAAAGTATTTTAAACCAGAGATATCCAACCCTAGTGGATACATAATGATTTTCCATGGTATCTGAGAATTTCTTCTTTTATACTACTCCCTGCATCTAAAATTAATTCTAATTCCTTGTTTCTGTTCTTCTGGCTGTTATTTTCTCCTGTAAATCCCTTGTTGGTTGGATAAGAAAAAAAAATAATAAATACAGCCCATCGTCCATATTTCCTGGGGTTGAGGGCAGAGGATCCCTGTAAAAGTAGAAGGGGTGGGAGGAGTAAATAATAAAATTGCTCTCTATTAACCTCTAGGTTCTTCTGCATGATTTTATGATGAATTCCCAGCAGAAAGTGACTGTAGAGTTGCACTGGAGAACCTAGAGATTCCTAGAGAGAACATTTAAATCAAATCTGCAAAAGTAAAATCCTCAAATGTGAAGGGCTGGCTGTAGAAGAATGAATTACCATATCTTGAGCACTGTGAGTAAAATAATAGCTTACTGGTTGACTATATACTTTGCATATAGAAGGTTCTAGATTTGGTGATATCTTTATTTCTTCCGAAATATCTGTATAATGTAATAGGAAAGATCCTTATTGAAGACAAGATTCCCAATAGAAACTACATGACAAACGGACAAAAGATCTGACCCCGAAGCTTCCATACTCCAAAGAGTACGACCAGATCGAATGATATTAAGTTACAGGGCAAAGATTTCAATTAAAGATTAAAAGGAATCTCTAGACTGTAAGAGAGGTGTTATACCAGTCTGTGTCTCCTTCTCTGGATGCCTTCAAAAAGAAACTGGAGGACTTCCGGTCGGGCGAAGAAGGCGACTGGTCGGGCGCTCTGAGGGCTCCCAGAGCGCCTCCCTCTCCCTTGGCCGGAGGGCGATCTGCGCCCCCCCCGCGGACACAGAGGTGTCCGGTGGGAGCGAGAAGCTGCTCGGCAGACCCCGCTGGCTCCAGGGCCCCCCCCTCCTCAAGAGGGGGAGGCTGCGTGAGCCCGGAGCATCGCCGCAGCGAAGACCGGGCCAGGAAGAGGGAAGCGGGCGGCGGCCCGCCAGAACGGTCAGTCCAGCCCGCCCCCCCCCCAAACCTTTACGTCAAGGGCAGGAGAGAGGAGGATAGTAGGGACGCGGCGAGAGAGAGGGGACGCCAGGAGGGAAGCTGCAGCATCGCGCAGGGAGCAGTGTGCTCCTGCAGCCCCAGGGAGCCGGGCGGCTTCGGGAGCGCCTCCCTCGCACCCCTCCCAACAGAGATCAGGACAAGCAGGGAGAAGACCTGACCACCCCCCAGGAAAAGCCTAACGAGGACCAACAGAGGCAGACAGAGGGCAACTTCAGATCCCCCCAGGGGATACAAAATGGCGGTCAGGGGCTAACAGGCAAGACGACAGGGGAAGAAGAACCCCTTTTGGCGGGAGCGCCATCTTAAAAAGGGGAAAAGGGTGGAAAGAAGCCCCTGAAGAGGCCAAGCTCTTTGCCTTTTGGCGGGAGCGCCATTTTGAAGAGGAAAAAAAGAAGAAGAAGAAGAAAAAGGGGACAAACAAAATAAAATAAAAAGGGAATAAGGGGCAAGAAGGGAGAACAAGAACAGGCCCTTAAGACAGAATAAGAATCTGTGTCCTGCCCAGGTTTGAACCTACGCTGGCACTCTTGTCCTGTGAACAAGTCAATATTAACACCTATCTCCTGGGCTGTAGTACCAACTGTACCAAACACGCACGGCATCAAGGGCAGAAAGGGCAAACAGGAAAGGTCCAACGACAGGAGTTTGAGCGGGTGAGATCCGGCTACCCCCCCTCACCTTCTGCTTCCCTCACGGCGGAGGCAAACCAAAATTAACAGACCCCACGCAGTGCAGGGGGCCAGGGCAAATCCCTCAACGTCTGAGCTTCCAAACAACCCCCCTCCCTCCTGGGCGCGCGCAACTGCACAAAAGCGAAGAGAGAGAGACCCTGCAGAGGCGCCTCCACAGCACATCCACGTGCAAAGAACGAACCAGGGGGGAGTATAAGCACAGACATAGCCAACTCAAGGGTCATCAAGACTACCACCTGAGCGACCAAGAAGCAGACGCTGGCAGAAGAGACGACCCTCAAGGACATCCTGAGGGAAGTCCAAAGGATAGCTGAAAGGCAGGAGCAAGCCCAGAAGCAAATGGAGCAGATGTCTATCAGACAAGAATCCCAGCACAGATCGGTCCAAGACCAGTTGCAGAGCATTAAGTCGGACCTCTCCAAGGAGCTGTCACGCATCCATGATGAAATTGGGGAGATAAAGCACGACGAAGAGAAACTCGCAGTCGCCCAGGATCAAATGAAGGCCAGACTGGAAAAGGTTGAAATCAAAAGTGCGCGGCTTGAGCAGCTCCAAGAGAGGATGGAGCAGACCGAGCTGGAAACGTGGTTGCGCTTCAGGAACGTAGTTGAAGAGCCCAATGAGGACTTACGGAAAGTAGTCTGCAACTTGACAGCGACCATCTTAAAGAAAGGAGAGGCAGAAACAGAGCAAGAGATTGGCAGAGTATTCCGTGTTAACACGGCATACTCTAGGAAAAACAGGACGCCACGGGATGTGGTGGTCCGCTTCGAAAGGCGGAGAATCAGAGACGAGATTCTAAGGGAAAAGAAATCGGTGGACTCGGTCTACAAAGGAGGCAGAGTGACCGTACTAAAGGAGTTCACAGCGTCATCGGTCAGCAAAAGAAGGAACTACCACTTCCTGACAGAGGAATTAAAAAACAGAGGAATCCGCTTCAGATGGGAGAAAACAGAGGGGGTGATGGTTACGCATGAGGGTCAAAGATTCTGGCTGACCTCCGTCGACAAGGCCAAAGCCTTCATGGAAAAGCTAAGATCGGACCGACGGCAAAGGACAGCTCCGCAACCCACCCAAAACGACTCCTCGAAGAAGCGACGCTTTAGCTTTCCAGAACAGGAGCTGCCCCCACTCAGACGGGATCCGCATGGCAAAGGTAAAGAGGATGACCCACGAGCTACGGAGACAGGACGCGGCGAATCGGACCACACAATAGAGATGCAAAATGAGTGACCTTCACACCCAGATCTCTTGCTTCTCAAACAACATCAATGGTTTAAACTCGGCTCCCAAACGGAAGCGGCTGTTTAACTCCCTGAGGAAGAGGAGGTACGATGTGGTGGCGCTCCAGGAGGTGCACACCAAGAAATCCCATGCGCACCACCTGGAGAGCAGCCGCATCGGCGCTCTCTTTCATTCGCTGAATGAGAAGAAACGAAATGGAGTTGCCATCTACGTGGCTGACAAGCATTCGGCGGAGTTGGCTTTCAATGATGAGGAAGGCAGGATGGTAGGAGTGATGGTCACGATGGGTCTCCAGAAGCTGCTATTTTGTAGCATCTATGCGCCAACTGGCCCCAAATCGCAATTTATAAAGGAACTGCAGAACCACATTGAAGTGTTGCGATTCGATAGTTTAATCCTGATGGGGGACTTTAATGGAGTGATTGAAGCACGACTTGACAGGTCACCGGGAGTGAGAAAGACACCAGGCCCGAGCTCGACCACAAGAGGCACGCTCACAAAGGTGTTCCTGCAACTTAGAGGCAACTAGGGACTCCAGGACGCCTGGCGCACTAACAACTGCAGGGAAAGGGACTACACATTCTACTCCCACAGGCACCAGAGCTGGTCAAGAATCGACATGATCTGGGTTTCCAACTCCCTGATCACAAAGATCTCATGGATCATCATACTCCCAAGTGATATCTCTGACCATTGCCCACTGGAGATGCTGATAAACAACAAGCCCCCCACAAGACGATGGAGGCTGAACAATAACCTCCTGAAAAGGGAAGAGGACATCAAACGATACAGAGCGGCGACAGTCAACTACTTCAAACTCAATGACGTGCAAGAAACCCCGCCGGAAACCATCTGGGATGCCTACAAGGCAGTGCTGAGAGGTTATCTCATCCAGCACAATGCGCTCAAAAGCAAAATCCGCAGAGAGGAGATGCAAGAGCTGCAGGAGAAAATTAAGGTGGAAGAAGCGAAATTAAAGGCGTCTCCGAGGAGCCGGGAGTTGGTCCGCAGCCTAGCTGTGCTGAAGCAGCAGAAGCACCACCTCGAATTGGAGCAGATGTCCAAAGAATTGAAATTCTTGAAGCAAAAGAATTTCCAAAATGCCAACAAGCCAGGCCAATGGCTAGCGAGGAGGATAAGGAAGAAGCGGCAGGCGGGATTTATTACTAGGATTAGATGCGGTGACAAACTATCCTCAAGAGATGACGATATCTCAAAAGAATTTCAGAGCTTCTTCGCCAACCTCTACTCCAGGGACCGGGTGGAAAAGGAGGACGTAATAAGATACCTGAGGGAACAGAAATTAGGGAGAATTCCAGACCACCACAAGTTCTCACTCAATACGGACATCTCGGAAGAGGAGGTCAGGAAGGCGATCAAGGGTCTGGGAACCAACAAGGCACCAGGCCCGGATGGGCTGACTGCGAAATTCTATAAGGTGCTGGTCAACGAGACGGCTCCCTTTCTGCGAAGGATCTTCAACAGAGCGCTGGCTGAGGGGGTGATTCCTGAAACGTGGAGAGAGGCCAACATCTCGCTAATCCACAAGGAAGAATCAGATGCCACGAATGTAGCTAACTACAGACCCATCTCCCTTCTCAATAACGATTATAAGATCTTCGCCAGCATCCTTGCAGAAAGGCTGAAAGCCTGGATGCATGAATGGGTGGGGCCGGACCAGAACGGCTTCTTGCCAGGCAGGCAGACCAGAGACAATGTGAGAGTGGTCATGGACCTTCTTGAATACTACGGGGCGCACCCCAAAAAGGAAGTGGCCTTTCTTGCCCTAGATGCTGAAAAGGCTTTTGATAATCTCAATTGGACTTTCTTTCAACTGCTGATGTCGGAACTGGAACTGGACGAGCCGTTCATGATGGCCATCGGGGCGATCTACCAAAGGCAGAAAGCAAACATCTGGATCAACGGGCAACCAACAGAGAAATTTGACATCTATAAAGGAACGAGACAGGGATGCCCTCTATCACCCCTAATCTTTGTATTAGCGATAGAAGTCCTGCTGAGGAAGCTCAGGGCGAATCGGCAGCTGCGCAGCCCGAAGCTGGGACAGCATGAGTTCAAAGTCAGGGCCTTCGCAGACGACCTGATCTGCTTCGTGGAGGAACCGGTGACCAACCTGCAGGCCTGGCTAGCAGACATAGAGGACTTTGGCAGACTAACAGGGCTGAAGATCAATAAGACCAAGACGAAAATCTTGACGAAGAACATGTCCAAAGCCCGACAAGAGAGGCTGGAAGAACAGACAGGCATCCAAGTTGCAAAGTCCATCAAGTATTTGGGGATACGTCTGACAGCGCAAAACTCTCAGCTGGTAAAAAATAATTACGAGACTCTATGGGCGAAGGTGCAGGCAGATCTGGAAGGCTGGAAACAGGCAGGCCTATCCCTCATGGGGAGAATAGCGGCAGTTAAAATGAATGTGCTCCCGAGACTGCTCTACTTGTTTCAGAACATCCCTGTCATACAGACAAACCGAACATTTGACATCTGGAAAATAGACATCTTGAGATTCGTATGGCAGGGAAACAAAGCAAGGATCAAATACTCCACGCTGATAGACAGCAAAGGAAGAGGGGGCCTGGGCCTTCCGGACATGAAGCTTTACTTCGAGGCCTGCAGCCTGTCCTTCCTGACGGACTGGATGGACCTAAAAAAGGGACAAGCTGCTGGCGTTGGAGGGCTTCGATGTCCAATCGGGCTGGCACAACTTCTTGGTGGTATGCTACCTCGAAGAGGGAAGTGCCTCAGGAGGCACCGCTCAGAGCAGCCTTAATGAGAGTGTGGCAGAAGTATAAAAGGAGGTTCTACCGCTTCACTCCCCTCTGGGTCTCTCCCCTGGAAGCGAACCAGAAAAGGCTTTGGGGACAGAGTGTATGGCCCACCTATACAGATCTCACCACCAACGTAGGGGGGAAAAGACGCCTAAAGCCACCGGACCAGATCAGGGCCAACTTCAACAAACTGACGTGGCTTCACCTCCACCAAATTAGGGAACACTTCAAGCAGGACGAGCTGGTAGGATTTGAGGAGAAAGACGACCTTTGGAGATCCCTGCTAAAGTCCCGCAAAACAAATTACGAAGCTGTACTCAGACTGTTGGAGTGGTCCACCGAAACAGAAGTGGTGAAGGACTGCATGATAAAATGGGCCAACAACATCGGCCGGCCAATCACGCTCCACGAATGGGAAAAGGTGTGGAGGAAGAGAATAAAATATACGTATGCGATGGAGCTCAAGGAAAATTGGCACAAGATGTTCAACCGCTGGTACATGACGCCCTACAAACTGGGTCTCATGTACGGAGAAACGCAAAATAAATGCTGGAAGTGTGGCTCCCAGACGGGCACCTTCTACCATATGTGGTGGACCTGCCAGAGTGCAGTGAACTTCTGGAAGAAGATCCACGTGGCGGCACGAAAGATCCTGGACCGCCCCATCGAGTTTAAACCAGAAGCATATTTGCTGGGCCTGACGACAGAAGAAGAACTGCCGGAGGAGAACGCAGAGAGACTTTTTACCTACCTGTCGACAGCAGCGAGGATAGTGTATGCACGGAAATGGAAGATCGCAGAGATCCCCACCACCGAGGATTGGCTGACCAAGATAGGGGAAATCATGAGCATGGACAAGCTCACCTTCCTTCTGAACGAGGAGGGCAGTCACCTGCTCAAACGAACAGACTGGTCGCCAGTCAAGGACTTTTTAACGGCCCGGAGAAACGATAGGGGAGGGACAACCAAGAGAGACACCACCAGCCAAAACTGAGACAGCATAAATTCGAAACCGCGGACAGCGGAAGAAGGCTGATACCTAGACGAGTACATGGCTGGTAGCAATGAAGAAGGGACACACGTTAACTCCCCCCCTCCCCTCCAAGACTACCCGCAGCCGACTTCACCCCCACCCTCTGGAGCACCCATCCCTGCTCGGTTCCCCCCACCGTGGCGCACCTCCCTGCATTACCCATGTCACCCATCTTCCCCCTCCGCCCCCCCCGACCACCTCTCTTTCTATCTTTCCTACTGTCCTGTTCCTGGAATTGTTCTCCCACTTTTATTGTCCAGAAAAAAACCCCTAATAAATATATTTTTAAAAAAAGAAACTGGACAGTTACCTGCTAGGAAAGCCTTAGCTGGAGATTATGCATTGAACTGGGTGTTGGTTTCAATGAGCCATGAGATTCCTTTCCTTTCTTTGTTTCTATGCAAACCTTCATAGGCTATAAACCTTCTGTTCAGAGTTCTGTAGTCTGAAGAATATTAAACATCCTGTTTCAAATTGTGGCTGTTTTTGATCCACTATAATTAGTTAATTGTATTTGTATACAGGGTTTGTCAGAAGAATCTTGGATCAGAATCACACTTGGCCTGCTAAAATGAAAAGGTTATATAGCAAAGACATTAAAGTTATGAATGGAAGGAATTAGTGGCTAGACTTCATTTATTGTAGTTAGTTGGTTTTTGGCTTAGCCAAAGCAGAGTCTTGGATGTTAATTTGATTTTATTGCATGTGAAATGTTTTGGACAAGCCCCAACATCTATTAAATGAAGCTGAAATCATGATGCTTTGGGCATTTCCCACATCCACACCCTCTTGAAAAGGTTAGTGAAATACTTGGTGAAATCATTAGGGAGTGTGAGAGTTTTCTCCTTGCTGACATCAAAGGACCAAGGAGTTTTTTGTCAGCTGACAAGACACTCTATTTAACTTTATGACTGCTTATCACTGATACAGTATTACTTAGTTAAGGCAGAACAAATTCATATTCATAGGAGGAACACTGATATTTTTGGCGGTCTTGATTATTCTGGTGAGATAATTGTACGATACTAAATTATTTGACATTACAATTTTCTTATGGGCATCTGGTGCATATGGCCATCCCTTCATGCCCATTTACTGCAGATGGGAATTTAAATGTAATGCACATTAGGAGGGAAACATTTGCAGTTCAATTCCTAAATATTGCTTTGCAAATATCTTTTCAAAGTGTATATTTTTGTAATAACCGATACTTTCCTACTTTTTTGCTCCAAGGATGCTGGTTATTCTTGCATTTTTCCTTCTAGCCTGTTGATCTTCTGTTAAATATACATCTCTGTGTTGTGCATAGAGTAACCCCAAGTAATAAGTCTACTTTAGTATCAAATCTGTGGCATTGGGGAGCATTTCTTAAAGAGGAAGGAATGCAATTGTGTGCAGCATATTTCATGCACAGATTAATTCCAGAAAGATATTGTGCTGTTGTAGCAGCCAAGGCATTAACTCTCTTCCTTAGTTTATAGTGGCATTATTGTACATGAAAGGACTGGAAGGACTATTACATTAGATGCATACAGATTAGCAAGATGGAAGATAACATATAATAAGTTAAAACAGAAAGGAAAGGAAATAAGTGTTTTGCAGTTAGTCTGAAGAACAAAGAAACCAGGAGAATCAACATAAGGTGTGTTTTCTCAATCCTTTACAGTGCTCAAATTAATTGAAGATTCGAGATGAAACATGTTCCACTCCCACTCCCATAACACTTAGATAATATAATCTGCTTCAAACTCTTTGGTTGTGAATTTGATGTGTATCCATGCCAATCTCTTAAATACCTTCATACATCAATCAAAAGAAATGTAGCTCATGAAAACTTGTATCATAATAATATTTAGGGTTCTAAATAGACTCTTATTGTTGGAGTTTTATACAGTTCAAATGTGAAATTTTCCCCATGTTGATCAGAAAACCCTCTGATTACTTTCAAATGTATTCTCTCTGCTTTGACAAGTGAGGACAACTAAAATCTGACTAATGATGTTCATGGACCTGGACAAGCTTGTGAGCCACCAGAGCAGTTACAAAATGAATATGACATAGTAATCTTTGTAATACCTGCACCTGATCTTGCATGGAAAGCAAACACAACTGGTTTAGTACCCAATTATATGATGAAGGAAGATTACATTAATGGCAGACAAAATATCATGAAACAAACAGGTTGCTATGATTAGGACAGGAAAGTGAATTGCCCCACTCAAAGCCTCACAGGAAAAGCCTGAGGTGTGTGGGGGGAAGGGGAGGGGGGATTTGCCCCCCGTAGACAGTTCCCCTGACAAGAAGCAGCAGTGCTCTATATAAGGGTGGCTGCCCCTTGTGCTTGCCTCTTTCTTTTGGTGTGACCCACCCAACCTATTTGTTACAGGCATTTTAACATTTTAAAGTAGATTCAGTCAGTGGTGAGGGGGCCTCTGGAATGGCCTCTCTGTGTTCTGTGGCTTGGTTGGCTGGGGAAGGGGCCATCCTTGGGGCTAGAATAGGGGTTTCTCACAAACTCTGTGGTTTGGCAAGGAGTATCCCCAGGATGGTCTCCCATTAAATGGCCAGGTCGAGTAACCATGATCACTTGAATTACCTGTGGGGTTTGGTGCTGGGCCAAGAGTGGTCTGTGGAGATAATCCCGGCGTTGACAACCTGACCCTTTATACCATACTTTGTTTGTCTGGTCTCTTAGAATGGAGGAATGAATGGTGTTTTTCAACCTACCTTTTCTTAGTTTTTACATTAAAAGAAAATAACATATTACACATGAAAATACTGGTTTAGCAATTCAACCAGGTTGAATTAGCATCAGAAACCATCTAGTAATACCTGCTACTATTTAAAATAGATAACACTTCCCTATTTCTCCCAGCTATTACAGCGGAAGATTTTCAAGATTTCTTCACTGAGAAAATAATTGCTCTTAGGCATGATTTACCCTCTATATCTAAGGAGAGGAGCGGGATGGGAAAGAATCCAGCCCCATCGTCCAGCCAGAAACTCGACCAGTTCAAGGCCCTGAATCCAGAGGAGATCAACCAAATCCTGGCCGCAGCAAGGGCAACCACCTGCTCTACAGACCCCTGCCCGTCCCATCTGATTAAATCCTGTTCGGGAGCCTCTCGGCCACTCTGACAGGGTTGATAAATCACTCATTGGAGCTGGGAGCTTTTCCGGACGCTCTGAAGGAAGCTAGAGTCCGCCCGCTGCTGAAGAAGGCGAATCTGGATCCAGCTACGCCGGCAAGCTACCGGCCGGTCTCAAACCTACCCTTCCTCAGGAAACTGATTGAACGGGCAGCAGCGATCCAATTACAGGAATTCCTGGAAACTTCAGGAAGCCTGGACCCCTGCCAATCGGGTTTCCGCTCCGGACACGGAACTGAGACCGTTTGGTGGCCATTACGGACGACATCCGCCGCCAATTGGAGAAGGGAGGCTCAGCGATCTTGGTGCTACTCGATCTCACCGCGGCGTTCGACATGGTGGATCATGACCTGCTGTTGCGACGACTTTCAGCCTCTGGGATTCAATGCACAGCTCTGGCCTGGTTCGATTCCTTCCCTACGGGGGCCGCTCACAGTGTGTTGAGTGGCGAGGCCAAGTGTCCAAGAAATCCACCCTGGACTGCGGAGTCCCCAAGGCGCCATTTGTCACCAACACTTTTTAACATCTATGTCCAACCCTTGGCAAGCATAGCCAGAAGTTTTGGATTTGGGTGCTATCAATATGCAGATGACACCCAGCTCCTGCTGAAGCTTGAGCCAGGCGTAACATCAGTGCCTGAGAACTTCAGACAAGGACTAGAAGCAGTGACTAGATGGCTCCGCTCATACAAACTCAAGATCAATCCAGCAAAGACGGAGATTCTATGGCCGGGACGCCCAGAGTCACCCATTCCGCTACCTCTCTTTGAGGGAGAGCTGCTTATCCCGGCCCCGTCTGTGAAGAGTCTCGGTGTGATTCTGGACTCAAGACTCTCGCTAGAGGCCCAGGTTGCTGCGACAAGTAAGGGAGCTTTCTTCCACCTCGTCAGGCACGTCAACTAGCTCCCTACCTTCCATCAGATGCGCTGGCTACGGTGGTCCATGCCACAGTGACATCGCGGCTGGACTACTGTAATGCCTTGTATGTGGGGTTGCCGCAGTCAACCACTCGCAAAAATCCAGCTAGTGCAGAATGCAGCCGCCAGACTCCTCACCGGGACACCGCTGAGATGCCATATCGCGCCATCTTTGCAGCGCCTGCACTGGCTGCCAGTCGAGCTCAGAGCCATCCATAAGACCTTGTCGCTCACCTTCAAGGCTGTCCATGGCGCTGGCCCAGCTTACTTAAAAGACCGCCTGCTCGAACCAGTCCATTTAAGGCCGCCGTGTCCAGTGAACAGGGACCTTCTCCGCATCCCAGGTGTGAATGAGGCTCGCCTCGACATCACAAGACGAAGAGCCTTCTCCATCGCGGCCCCTGTTCTTTGGAACTCGATGCCGGGAGCAGAGAGCTATCCTGGACATGCCCCAGTTCCTGACCGCATTGAAGACCTGGCTCTTTCGAAGGCCTATGGCTAAGGTCACCTTCCAGACTTAGCCTGAGTTATTAGACCTTTTAACCAAATTCTAATTTTTATTTTTTTCTATTTTTTTTTATTTTTTTATTTATTTATTTTTTTAGCTTAACTATTGAACTGTTTTTATGTGTTCTATGTGTAAGTCACCCGGAGCACTGACGTGGAGGGCGACTCACAAATATTAAAATCAATCAATCAATCAATCAATCAAAAATCCTAAGATATAAGTGTCTATGCATCTATGGGCATTTAGGAGTCATGCTTACTAGGGGCTGTGCAATTTGGCTAAACCTTGTGCTTTTTTCGTGTCTGGATTTTGGTGGCAACCCTGATCTGTTTTTAAATAGCCCCCCAAATTCAGGTGGGCAAAATTCTATTTTTTGATCTGGCAGCCAAAATATCTGTTTTGCTCCGGGAAGATCTAGCCCATTGGTGGCGATGAGGGAACCTCTGAGGCTCCACTTTCTGTCATTTTAGGGCACCAGTCTTAGGAAACCACTTTGTCTGGGATCATGTATCCTCATATCCTTCAATGAGACCTGGGTTAAGGTATCAGACCTAAGAAACCATTCTTTCTAGGATTCTTTCCACTTATATCCTTCAATATGACCTGGGTTAAGGCACCAGACTTAAGGAACCACCCTTTATGGGATCATTTGCCCTCAACACCCTTTCAATGAAACTGAATTAAGGCACTCTTTTAAAACACTTATTTCAGTGGGAGCCACACTACCTGATGGAGCATTAGCCATACTTTTAAAAAGATATAAATTACCTTCTAATTTTATGGTGGCTTTAGAGATGGCAAGATACCTCTACCCCACATATGAAGCTTGCCTCATGTGAAGGGCATCATTGGTGGCAGTTTCTTAATTGTGTAGAAAGTAAATGCTAATTTATTGCTATTTTAGTCAAAAAGGAAGCCAAGCCACGAGGAGCTGTGAGCGGCAATGAGAATTAGATTCCCAGAGGACTGGAGGACTATCTGCCTCTCTCAGAAGCCTGATTGCAACAAAGAATGGAGGCCCAGCATGGCTAAAAGACATGTCATGATTTTCCTCAGTTCTGATTGGCTCAACAGGCAGGGCTCACAGGGAAACCTTATGTGGGCATGTGGCTGCCCCTCCACACTCCACGTGTAGTCAAATGAAACCAAAAGTAGCCATGGTTGGCAGCCGTATGGTCTGTTGCAGCCTATTCACAAGTTCAAAAGTAGTTTATACTCAGGTAGGAAAAAAGATGGTGGGATGGATTAAAGAAGAATTAGCATATGTGCCTCCAGATCTTTTCATCAATCTGTGGTAAGAATAATTGTAGGAAGAATATATTCAGTGAGAAGAATGGTAGTTTCTCACAACTCTTACTTTCCCACAGTTTTCTCTATTCCTAATTGGTTGTGCTTACACAGAAGAAAGTCTAGCATAACAAGTCCTTTTGCCACACTGGTACTGCTGACAATCAAAGCTGGAGCAAAAGAGGGAGAGAAGGAGAGACAAAAGGAGAAAGAGAGAGTCAGAGGGTGAAGATGTTTTGTAACATAATCTGGAGATTCTGGCTGAGACTCAGTTTAGATTGTTGTAAACTTGTGCAATCATTACAATGAAATCTGCTTTACATGGCTGTCAAGTGTGTGTGTGTGTGTGTGTGTGTGTGTGTGTGTTAACACTGTGTTTCATCCATACACAAGCTTCTTTTCAGCAGAGACACCAGAATTGCTCTTTTCAATTTTGTCCTATGATTCCCAATCTGTAGTGTATTTTAGACTAATTCCTTTTAAGTTAGCAGGGCAACTTAAGGAAGTTGGCTAAAGAGAAGCAAGGTAGTGGAGGTTGCCGGCAAAGAACGAAAGCAACCATGACCGAGAATCTCTTATAAAAGCCTGGCCTGTCCTTCTCATATGATGTAGAAAATTTTATGTAGATCAGTTCATACAAGATTTTAGAACTTTTTTTGGTAATAATTTCTTGAAATAAGAATTTCTTGCAATAAGAATGCATAGCTAAATAAATATATACTACAACTCTATCAAAACTAAATATAACATTTTGCAGTAGAACCAAAGTTTCAGTTACATATCTCCTTACAGAAAGTGGCCTCACTACTACATTTTGTTTCATACCATAGGTATATTTAGTAACATTCTCATGGATTTTAGTTTGTTGTAGATATAGATAACACAGCCCAACGAGAATTTATTCTCTTGGCATCTTGTTTTATTTGGCATGTTCCTGGGGTTATTTGGGGGAAATTGCATTGTATAGACCCCCATCAGCTCTAGTTTCTAGAGCTGGTGGGGGGAAACTGGTGTCACGTTATAAATCAGCAAGTCAAATATACCAGAAGCAGGGCTAACATTTGAGGCATCAGCATGTGTGTTGGCCAGTGTAGTAAGAAGACAATAAAGTTAATTTAAAATATAATTGTCTTTCTCAATAATTTGGGAAACTCCTCAGAACTGCAACTGCAACACTTTGTTAGAATTAATTTATGAGTTCATTACCTTACCTTGAAAGATTATTACATGTAGATTGGTCTTCATAATCTAAAGTTGCATGAGATAGTATTATGCAAAATGTTACTTCGTTAGTCTGTCTAGTTACATACACAATCAATTCTCCTCTTTTAGTTTAAATTTTATCATAGGAATCAGTGAATTTAGCAATTTACTGGTTCAGAATACAGCACAGGCTCAAAATCTGATGTTGCCAAATATTTTCTACAAATGTGAGCTGTTAAGTATGTGTGCCTTTTGACATTTTTCTATAATGTAGGATCTTTGTTCTCTTGAAAGCCTTCTTTCTCCTTTAAACATGGAACAGTGGGTTCAAATTATAGGAAAAGAGATTCCACCTAAATATTAGGAAGATCTACTTGACAGTAAGAGCTCTTAGACACCTGACAGAGGATTGTGAAGTCTTTTTCTTTGGAGGTTTGTACCTGGCCATCTGTTAGGAATGGTTTATTTGCATATTTACTGCATGATGGGGACTGGACTGGAAAGCTCTTGTAGTCTCTTCCAATTATATTATTGTATTTCATCTCAGCAATGGTCACTAAGCATTTGGTCATAATGAAGGACATGGAAAGGCTAAGATGCATGCATTTCTATCATTAAATAACATTTTTCTGATAGGAGAGAAAAAACATGTCTGCATTTCATCCAGTTTAAAGTTTATCTTTTCCAAGGGCAATTGCTTTTCCAGAAAAATCTTGAGGCACACAAACATATCTAAAAGCTTTGTACAACCCCATTCACAGGCTTGATGTTTTTGCTCTGCTTGAGGCATGATTCTAGTTGACTCAAGATGCGTTGAACTTATCCATTCACTTATAACAGTAAAGGTAATTTTCTCAGGGGGTCACCAGGTAGCTGCAATTACAGCTTCGTCTGTTGAGAAATTTTTCTAAGACACTAATGGCAAAAGACACAGGAAGAGCAATAGAAACACAGCATGTTTTTCAAGCTGTCTGCTAGCTACACAGTAGTGGACCAAAAGAGAGTGAAGTATATGTCAATTTTTGTTGTTGCAGTCTTGATCGTTTCCCCCCCTCATTTCTTTTCTTTTTTTAATGCTGACTGACAGTACAAAAATATGAGAGATGTGTACCTGTGGACAAGCCCATAGCCAAGGGGGCAGTTTATGGGGTCAACTCCCCACCTACAAATATTTCAGGTTAAAAAAATGGATTACTCATGAATTTTAACTGATTAACCAAATCCCCATGTTAAGTCTATAGGAAGCAGTTCTGGCCCAGCTTACTTGTCTGAAAGTATCTCCCCTTATGTCCCACCTCAAAATTTACAATCTTCTGGGGAGGCCCTGCTCTCAATCCCACCTTTTGTCGCAAGCATGCTTGGTGGGGATGAGGGACAGGGCCTTCTCGGTGGTGGCCCCTCACCTGTGGAACTCGCTCCCCAGCAAAATCAGGTCAACTTCCTCCTTCCTTTCCTTTAGGAAAAAACTAAAGATGTGGCTATGGGACCAGGCATTTGGTTAGACAGTAGGATAACAGGTGGTCAGTAAAATGATGACAAGGTATAGAAATGGACTGTGGACTGGCTTAATTGGCAACTTTAGAACTTGGATTATTTGCATTTTTAAATGGTTTTTAATCTATTGAATGTTGTTATTTTATTCTGTAATTGTGTTTTTATTGATTGTAATGCGGGGCATCGAATTGCTGCTGATATAAGCTGCCCTGAGTCCCCCTTCTGAGGTAGAGAAGGGCTGAAAAACTCGGCCTATATTCAGGTATATACGGTACATAATCAGACAGGAGCCACTCTGATGTGGGAATGTTGGGTAATGTCGTCCAAAAACTGGTTTTCCAAGCTGACCACCTAATGTGAATGATCCATAAACATAGCCATTTTTGATAAGTCTCCCTATAAAGTTGGGCTGGTGTGATAAAGTTTATTGCTATCTGTAGAAATATATCTCAACGCCAGCAATGGATCTGATTTAGCTTTATAGCCATATATTACATTATTTCACTGTTTGTTGACATATTTCCTTTTTAGTTGTTGTGGAAGAAGGTATCAATGTCCTCCTTACAATACTGGTTTGTTACCTCGCACCCCTCAGGCAATCAATGGCTGGAGTAGGGAACTCTCATTTAAATCTGTATGGAAGCATGCAGCAACGAAAAAGAAACATCCCTTGGGCAATATGGTTTGGGGCCAGTGTACCTGAAGGAGCGGCTTACCCCATACGTATGCTCCCAGAAGATCACTGCATTCCGAGGGGCTCAATCTACTAGAGGTGCCTGGTATTAAGACCTACCGATTGTCGAGTACGTGGCAGAGGGCGTTCACAGTGGCTGCGCCGAGCCTCTGGAACACGCTGCCCGAGGAGACGCGAGCCCTATCGGGCTTGATGGCATTTCGCAAGTCTGTAAAGACTTGGCTGTTCAGACAGGCATTCGGTCCTGACTGAAGCCGCTGCAATTTGCCATCCTGCCATGTCTTGCCATTGTATTGTCACCGATCTGATGGGTTTTTATTGTTGGGAGCGGGGTTTCAGTGATTTAGAATGCTGTTTTATCTGTTTTATGTGTTTTTATCTGTTTTTATCTGGTTTTAATTGCTTGTAAACCGCTCTGGGCTCCGGAGAGAGCGGTCTACTAAATCGAATAAATAAATAAATAAAATAAAACAAAGCACAATTTTTTCATCAAATATCATAGTAGACAAACGACTTTGCATGAACATGGTAGGAAAAAGAATCCATCTGGACATGCCTCTATTTGTCCAATTTAGAACCTTGGGTCCAAGAGGGTATACATAAGATTCTCCTGCCAGATTTTGCATCCACTTTGTTTTTTTTAAATAGTCTTTATCGAAATATCATAATATTAAAACAAAACATAGAGCACAAAGAAACATCCAAATATACAAAGCCACATAATAGAATATAGAAAAGATTAACCACACCAAATGTGGGGTTAAAGAAGGATAATATTAAAAGATAAGAAATAAGAATAGGAGAGAGAAAGAGAGAAAAGAATAGAACGAACAGGACACGAGTACCCATTGTTATCGGCCCATTACATACTTTCTATAAAACATTTAATCTTCTAACACTAAACAGAACCATAACTGATCTTCTAAAATTGTAACACCCTCATGCTTAACATTCTACGTTAATCAAACAGTCTATCTTATTATATTTTAAATAATCTATAACCGGAGTCCAATCTATTTTCTTCATATGGTTTTCTTGAGCTACAGTATGTGTTAAACAGTCCATTTTCATAATTTCAATTAGTTTGGATATCCAGTCTTCTGTCTTTGGGGAGTCCTCTTCCCCCCCCCCTTTTTTTTTGCTAGCGTCATTCTAGCTGCTGTGATGCAATATATAAATAATTTTTCAGTATTCTTTTCTATTTCAAAATCCAGAAGACCTAATATTAAGTAATCTGGCTTTAGTTCAAATTTCAGTTTTAACATTTTTTGTATTTTATTGTGCTATCTTTACCAGTACTTTTAAAAACTTTTTTACAGTTCCACCACATATGGAAATGATTTCCTATCTCTGTTTTACATTTCCAACACTTTTCATAATAATTTTTATTATATTTTGCGATTTTTGTGGGGGTAAGATACCATCTATGAAAGATTTGTATATTACTTTCCTTGAGATCATATGAATATGTATATCTCCAATGTATACTCCAAAGTCTTTCCCACAGAGTCAAAGGAACGTTATGACCCAAATTTTGTGCCCATTTAACCATACAGTTCTTTTTATTAATTCTTGCTCTCTTTACCATTCCAACAATTTACTATAAAGTGCTGCAATTCTCTTACTTTTTTTGGGATTATTTTGTCCCAAAATTTTTGTTGTTTTTCAAAGCCTCTTACCTTATCTTTATTGAATATATCTCTCATTTGTGTATATTGGAACCAATTTATTGAATCATAAATTGGCATCCACTTTGTTTTTGTTATATAAAATTAAGGAAAATATGTTAATGCCTTTTTCTTTAGGAAAAGAACTTTTTTCTCTGACTAGGGATTTAAACTGTTTGTAGGCTCTTCTTTTTTTTGCTAAATAAGAGATTTTTTTTCACTTGCAAGGTGGCTAGTAGGCATGAGAAAAAAGTAACGGAAATCAAAAGAATTCGTAAGTGATTCGTATGTAATGGGGCTAAATACCCGCGCAGCACGAGGCAGAGCTCATTCTGGTTTCGTTTTCGCAGCAGGGAAGAACGGAGCGGAGAAAGTTCTTGCCAGAGCCTGCCTACCGCATGTTAGCAGGCCTGGCCCTGGGAAAAATAGAGAGGAGAGAGGAGGAGGAGGAAGGATTATTCATCCATCCAAAGCTTTATTAATATTCATTCAGCAAATTTTAGTGCCAAAGCCTGCCTGCCTGCCATTGCTTTGGTTTTTTCTATTGGTTACTCTTGGGCATAAGCAAAATATTTCCTTGTTACATTTATTAACAGTAATCCAGTAGTCATCCAATGCTTTTTTTAAAATAAAGTTTATTGATTTTCATAAGATAATACAGACAAACAACAACATATAACCATCTCAAGTCGAGATGGGGGTTCCGAAAGGTTCGGAGGAAAAGAAAAAGAGAGTTAGAGGGATAGAGCTTGAGATGAAGGGTCAGATTGACAGTGAGGGAAGGGCCCGGGGGCCTTTCCCTCGTGTTGAGTGCTATAGCAGAAAGATAGAGAAAGGGTGTGAAAAGCGTGCTTGTGTTCGGAGGTCGAGGGGTTTGGTTCCAGGCCCGCTCTTTTCTGTTCAACTATCTCTTAGTCCTCCTTTGCATCCTGCGAGGGTATAGAGGAGGGGGGGGGAGAGAAAGTTGAATCATTCTGTCTCTATATCATGTTTAACTCTACATTAAATTCCCTTTTACAGTAAGTTCTAATTTTTGACCAATCCATTGTCTCTTTATCTTTGTTGTCATCCCGGCGCAGTTTCTCGCTTAAGGCCAACATCTGGATAGCTCCCCAGAGTTTGGAGAACCAGGCTTCTTTCGTGGGGGGTTCCACATCTTTCCATTGTTGGGCGAAGGCCATTCTCGCCGCGGTTGTGCAGAGAGTAAAAGTTCTCCAGTCCTCTTTAGGAAAGCTTCTATCCTTTATCCCCAGTAAGAAGAGGTCGGGTTTCCTTGCTACTTTCCATCCCAATATTTTATTAATTTCTAATTGAATCATTTTCCAGTATTTGATTGTTTTGTCACACGTCCACCATACGTGGAAGAAGGTGCCAGTTGAAGTGCATCTCCTGCACTTCGGATTGAGATTTTTATATATCTTAGCTAATTTGGCCGGGGCCAAGTGCCACCTGTAGATCATCTTGACCCAGTTTTCTTGGTAGGCATAACTGGCAACACTACCCACATTCCCTTTCCATACCTGTGTCCATGTTTCCTTATTGATTTTATATCCTAGGTTTCTAGACCAGCTCTTCATGTATTCCCTGTCCTGGTTGTTCTCTGTTTCCCATTTTAATAACACCTTGTAAATTTTTCCTACGATTTTCTGATTTTTGCCCAGTAAAATTTCTTCTAGTTCATTACTATTCTCCTCAAATCCCCTTATTGAGTCTACTTTGAATTTCTCTTTTATTTGGAGATAGGAAAACCAGCTCAACACTATCCCTTCTAATTTCAGTTGTTCCATACTTTTGAGCACATATTTTTGCCCATCCCACTCTATAAGTTCCCTATATTGGGACCATTTTCTGCTTCCTAGTTCCCTGATCCTGAACACCTCTGTTGGGGATAGCCATAAAGGAGTTTTTTTGTACTTCTTTTTCCAATATTTTGACCATACTCTAAGTATCGCGTCTCTAGTGTAGTGGTTCTTAAATCCAGCATCTGCCTTAATTTTATCATAACCCATATAAGCATGGAACCCAAACCTTAGGTCATGGCCCTCTAGATTTAGCATCCTATCCTCTTCCAGATTAACCCATTCTCTCGCCCAGGCGAGACAGTTGGCCTCAAAGTATATTTTTAAATTGGGTACCCCCAGCCCTCCTCTTTCCTTACTGTCTTGTATAGTCTTCATCTTTACCCTTGGTTTTTTCCCTCCCCACAAGAATTTTGACATATCCCTTGTCCAAATTTTGAATTGGTCCTCTTTTTTTATGATTGGTATAGTGGAGAATAGAAAATTGATTCTGGGTAGGATCATCATTTTAAGTGATGCTACTTTTCCCATCAATGATAGATTGAGTTTCTCCCATTTCCCTAGATCTTTTTGGATCGCTTTCCACAATTCTGTGTAATTGTTTTTGAATAGCTGGGATTTTTGGATGTTAAGTTAATTCCTAAATATTTCACTTTACTTGCTATTTTAACTCCTGAGATGTCTTCCAGCTTCAGTTTCTTTTCTCCACTCAAATTTTTTACTATGAATTGGGTTTTGTTCTTATTCATTTTGAGGCCAGCTATCTCGCCAAATTCTTCAATTTTTTTCATCCATAACTGGATGGTTTCTATTGGGCTTTGTATGATTAAGGCAACATCATCCGCAAAAAGCTTTCACTTTTGTTTTTCCTTTCCTATCTGCACCCCTTTAAGATTGTCATCCTCCCTGATGATATTTAGCAGTATCTCCAGCATGAGGACGAATAGCAAGGGGGACAGTGGGCATCCTTGCCTTACTCATAAGAACATAAGAACATAAGAAGAGCCATGCTGAATCGGGCCTCAGCCCATCTAGTCCAGCATTCTGTGTCACACAGTGGCCCACTAGTTGTACACAGAGATCTCTAGCAGAAAGGAGGGCAAAACCCTCACCTGCTCCCAACCCCCCACAACCAGTACCTGGGGAAATCCTGCCTGCCTCCATCAACACAGAGGTGGCACTTGGATGTCCATGTCAGTAACTACTGATTCCCTTGGTATCCATGAATCTGTCTAATCCTGCCTTGAAGCTGTCCAGGCTGACTGCTGTCACAACCTCCTCTGGAAGTGAGTTCCATAACCCAATGACCCTCTGGGTGAAGAAATATTTCCCTTTATTAGTCCTAACTTTCCTACCTTGGAGCTTTAGGGAGTGCCCCCTAGTCCTAGTGTTGTGTGACAGAGAAAATATTTTTTCTCTATTCACCTTTTCTATCCCATGCATGATTTTATACACTTCGATCAAGTCACCTCTTAAACGCCGTCTTTCAAGGCTGAAAAGACCAAGGCGTTGCAACCTGATTTCGTAAGGGAGCTGCTCCATCCCTTGGATCATTCTTGTTGCCCTTTTCTGTACCTTTTCCAGTTCCGTTATATCCTTCTTGAGGTGCGGTGACCAGAATTGTACACAGTACTCCAAATGTGGCCTTACCATAGATTTGTAGAGAGGTAATACAACATTTGCTGACCTATTTTCGATTCCCTTCCTGATCATGCCAAGCATAGAATTTGCTTTTTTCACTGCTGCAGCGCACTGGGTTGACATCTTCATTGAGCTGTCCACCAAAACCCCGAGATCCCTTTCCTGGTTTGTCTCGGAAAGCTTTGACCCCATCAATTGGTAGGTGTAGTTGGGGTTCTTTGCCCCGATGTGCATGACTTTACACTTGTTTAGGTTAAAATGCATTTGCCACTTTGTTGCCCATTCACTCAATTTTGAGAGATCTTTCTGGAGCTCTTTACAATCAGTTTCATTTTTAACTACCCTGAACAATTTAGTGTCGTCTGCAAACTTTGCTACCTCAGAATTTACTCCTACATCCAGGTCATTAATGAATAAATTAAAAAGTAACGGACCCAAAACTGAACCTTGGGGTACGCCACTTCTCACCTCTTTCCACCCAGAGAAATGTCCGTTTATTACCACCCTTTGTTTCCTACAGTTTAGCCAGGTTCCAATCCAGGACAAGACCTGTCCTCTGATTCCATGGCTGAAGAGCTTATTTAGGAGCCTTTGGTGAGGGACTTTGTCAAAAGCCTTTTGAAAGTCAAGGTAAACAATATCGACAGGGTCCCCTTTATCTATGTGTTTATTTACACCCTCAAAGAATTCTAACAAAGTAAGACATGATTTGCCTTTGCAGAAACCATGTTGATTTTCCTTCAGCAATGCCTGTTCTTCTATGTGCTTAGTAAATTTTTCTTTAATAATGGTTTCCATCACTTTGCCTGGAACTGAGGTTAGACTAACTGGCCTATAATTTCCTGGATCACCCCTGGATCCTTTCTTGAAGATCGGAGTTACATTTGCCTCCCTCCAGTCCTCGGGTACAGTGCCTGATCTTAGAGAAAGGTTATATATTTTGGCTAGAATTTCAGCAATTTCACACTTGAGTTCCTTAAGAACTCTGGGGTGGATGCCATCTGGCCCTGGTGATTTGTTGACATTTAGTTTAGTAAGGCATGTGAGAACATCTTCCTTGTTTATCTCTATCTGGTTTAATTCATTTAATTCCCTCCCTGAAAAAACTGACTCAGCTGCAGGCATATGTTGTCTGTCCTCCTGTGTGAAAACGGAGGCAAAGAAGTCGTTTAGCCGCTCGGCAATCTCCTTGTCTTCACTTATTGTCCCTTTCTTACCATTTTCGTCAAGTGGCCCAACTGCTTTTCTAGTTGGGTTTCAACTTCTGATGTACTTAAAGAAGTTTTTGCTATTTTTTTAATATTCTTAGCTATATGTGCCTCAAAATCTCTCTTGGCTTTCCTGACGGTTGCTTTGCATTTAGTTTGCCAGAGCTTGTGTTCCTTTCTGTTCTCCTCAGTAGGAAGAGCCTTCCATTTCTTAAATGAGTTTTTCTTCTTTCCAATCACATCTTTTACTTCATTTGTAAACCATGCCGATGTCTTCTTGGACTTTCCCGGCCTCTTTCTTATTTTAGGAATGCATTTTAGTTCGGCTTGTTTTAAAGTATTTTTAAACAGTTTCCAAGCATTTTGGAGGGATTTGATTTTTTTTACTGTTCCTTTTAGTTTGTTCTTTACTATTTTTCTCATTTTGGTGAAATTCCCTTTTTGAAAATTTAAGGTCTCTGTGTTAGTTTTCACTTACAGTTTGCTATCCAAACTTAAGTTGAAGGTTATTGTGTTGTGGTCACTGGTACCTATGGGCTCAGTTACAAGGACATCTTTTTTTTTTATTAATATTTTTATTAGATTTTTTTTGAAAGTAAAACACAGTGGGGGAGGGGGTGGGATCGGGAAGGTTTAGGGTGGGGTAAGATGGATTAGGTAAACATGTGGTTGGGGGGTATGGGGGGGGGGGTAGGGGTACAAAGTATGTCTTCCAGTCCGGTCCGCGAGAAATACATAGCCAACTTGGGTTGTTCTTCCTATTCCTCCAATCCTGCTGTCCCTGCCTTTACTGCATATACTTCCGATCATATTTTAATTACTTTTAAATAGAGTTCTAAAGGGCGCCAGTCCGTGCCGACTTTATATCTTTGATGATTTATATTACTGTTCAGTTTATCTATTTCTTTTAAATCGTTTAATTTTGATATCCATTCTTCTATTTGCGGAGTGTCTTCACTCTTCCAATTTTTTGCCAGTACCATCCTCGCCGCAGCTGCCAGATGGCACAGAAGCTTATCTTTTTGCTTATCTATTTTCTCATCTGTTAAATTTAATAAATAATATTCGGGTTTTAAATCAAATTTTTCTCCCCATATTTTTTGCACATGTGAGTGAATAAGTTTCCAGAATTTCTGGATCTTCGGGCACGCCCACCAACAGTGAAAGAAAGTCCCTGGGTGCTTCCTGCACTTCCAACATTTATTGTTCGTACTTTTATAATACTTAGCCAGTTTTTGGGGGGTCAGGTACCAACGGAAGTACATCTTGTACCAGTTTTCTGCTGTAGTTGTCGCCCCCAGGACTTTGGATATCTTCTTCCATGTCTCTTCCCATTCCTGTAGTAAGATTGAGTGCCCTAGGTCCTGGGCCCACTCCACCATTACCTGCTTCACCGCCTCCTCTTCCACATCCCACTCCAACAGTGCGTTATAAAGAGTCCTTATATGTTTCCTCCTTTGTTTTTGCAGTTTCTCCCAGAGTGAGTCCTCTTTTGCAAAGCCTCTCTTGTTATCCAATTTATAGTAGTCTTTTACTTGTAAATAGTTGAACCAAGATATTTCATAACCTGTTTCTTTTAACCTTTCTTGTGTTTTTAAGGACCACTTATTGTCTTTCCTTTCTAATAGAGTTCGGTACGTGAACCATTTTTCCATTGGAATTTCCCTTTTATGTTGGGCCTCCATAGGTGATACCCATAGGGGAGTTCCCTGGCATAGCCTTCCTTATATCTCTCCCAGGTCTTGTAAAGGGCTGCCCTGATAAAATGGTTTGTAAAGTTTTTTCTAGCTTTGCTTTTTCATACCAGGCATACGCATGCCAACCTCTCCTCAGGTTGAAGCCTTCTAATTGTAGTAGTCTGGTGTTCCTCAATGTGGTCCATTCTAACGTCCAACACAACGCTGCCGCATCATGGTATAATTGTAGGTTGGGGAGGGCCAAACCTCCCCTCTCCTTCCTGTCTGTGAGAACCCTATGATTCACTCTGGGCTTTTTGCCCTCCCAAATAAATTTTAGAATATCTTTTTTCCATAATTTGAAATAAAAAGCTGTTCTCAATATTGGGATGGACTGAAAAGGAAGATCATCCTTGGTAAGATGTCCATTTTTATCACCGCAATCCTGCCCAGTAGGTTCAATTTTAAATATTTCCATTTTTCCAGATTTGATCTTATTGATTTCCATGTCCTTTCATAGTTGTTTTTTAGTAATTGATTGTTATGGGCCGTCAGCTGAATCCCCAAATATCTAACTTTCATCACTACTTCTAGTGTCGTTTTTTCTTTCAGCTCCTCCCTTCTTTCTTTTTTGATGTTTTTTTGTAAGAATCTTTGTGTTGGCATAGTTGATTTTTAAGCCAGCCACTCTTCCGTATTGTTCTATTTTCCCGATCCATTTAGTAATTGTCTCTAGTGGTTCTTCTACAATACAGACGATGTCGTCCGCAAAGGCCTGAAGTTTGAATTCCTCTTTTTGTATTTTTAATCCCTTTAGGTTTTGATCCTCTCTGATGTCCTGCAATAATAGTTCTAACATAAAGATAAAAAGGAGAGGTGACATCGGACAGCCTTGTCTCGTGCCTTTTTGTATTTGAATGCAACCAGCTGAGTTCCCATTCACC
>JARBWK010000012.1:68024598-68356126 GCA_030556195.1 Anolis apletophallus | reverse complement strand
AGGTGTGGGAAGGAAGCCGAGGGGCTTCCGGTGCCAGGCAACAGGCAGATTAATGCTGGGGGTTAACTTGTTCCCCCCGGGGGCATTAGAGGCATTGTTGGCATTGTAGGTGGAGATTGGTCTCGGGGTTGGGTGTTTGGGTGCGGTTGTGCCAGCGGTGGGCTGTGGGTCAGGAGGACCCTAATACGATTCTGGATCCTCTTTGACCCGTTGCCAACACGGGGTGAGGCTCAATCTTCTACAGTATCTGTAGTGGCTCCATCAGAAAGTGCTGGGGTAACACATTTCTGAGTGGTTAAAGCAAGAACCTTGTGGTTGTCACAGCAAAATGCATGACATTAGACAGCGATGTCAACCCTCTAAGGAAGGAAGTGTATGAGACCTTCTCTTACTTAGGCAGTGCACTTTGGAAAGGGAATCCCTTCCTGATAAAAACTTTCAAGTTCTACTTGGCTGACAGAGAAAATGTGGGGCCTTGGCTTTAGGGTCTTTTAAATAAAAAGGTGCGGGTGCAGGTGTAGGAAGGAAGCCCAAGGGGCTTTCGGTGTCAAGCCAACAGGCTGATTAATGCTGGGGGTTAACTTGTTCCCCCCTGGGGCATTCTTGCCATTCTTGGTGGAGATTGTTCACGGGGAGGGGTGTTTGGCTGCGATTGGTCCGCCGCTGCCAGTAACCCATAGAGCAAGGGCGGCAGAGATATTGAAGGTGCAGAAGGCGTGGGAAGAAGCAGGAGGAGGAGGCCCGAGGGGATTCCAATCGTAGTCCGACGTTCTGTCCTTGGGGGGGGTCACCCCCAGGGTCTTTAAATTAAAGGTGCAGGTGTAGGAAGGAAGCCCTAGGGGCTTCCAATGCAAAGCCAACAGGCTGATTAATCGTGGGGGTTAACTTGTTCCCCCAGTGACATTACAGGCTTTCTTGCCATTCTTGGTGGAGATTGTTCAGGGGGAGAAGTGTTTGGCTGTGATTGGTCCTCCGTGAACCCTTGAAGCAAGGGCAGCGGAGAATTCAAAGGCAGATAAGCGTGGGAGTTCCTGTGGGCCTTCCAATGGCAGGCCAACTGGCGAGTTATCCCGGGGGCCTTATTGGCATTGTTGGTGGAAATTGGTCTCGAGGAGGAGTGTTTGGCTGCGATTGGTCTGCCGGTAACCCTTTCAAAAAGGCCAGTGGAGATTTTGAAGGTGGAGAAGGCATTACAGGCATTATTGGCATTCTTGGGCTTAAGAAGAGAGGTGAGCTGTGCAGGCTAGCAGGCCAAATGGCCTGGGAGGTGTCTATGGGCAGCACCGGCTCTTTGGCTTAAGAATAGAAGGGAGCTGACATGAACCCATAACAAATTAAAGACACACATAGAATAAAGTTAGGGAGAACTGACAGGAAAGGAGAGAAGACGATAAGGACAGAAAGTGATAGCGTAGCGAAGGAAGGAAGGAAGGAAGGAAAGAGAAAGGAAATAAAAGTGAACAAAGGAAGGAAGGAGACAAAGGAAAAAGTAGAGAAAGGGGGAGGGAAGGAAGGAAAGCGAAAAGAAGGGATGTGGAACCAAAGAGCAAAGGAAGGAATGAAAGAAGAGGGTAGAGAAGGTCACAATTGTACTGAGAGCTAGTAGCTAGCTCTTATATTTATGTTATACATCTACAGATCCATTGAATTGCACTGCAGAGGTGAAGGGAATGTTCCCCCATTGATTTTTTTACTGTTTCCCTGCTTTTCCTACTTTAGAACCAATTTAGAATTTCGTTAATACTTACGTTACATTTTAGAACTTTTTTGAAATTTTTTTGTAAGTCTTTCTTTTACTAATCAAACCCCCCCCAATTTGATTTTAGAATCGCGATTTTTAGGTTCTAAACTATGCCTAGTGGCTAGATTGGGGGGGAGGAGGGTCTGTCTCATTTGCTTCATAGAGAACTTGCATAGCTGTAAGATCCATTTTTATTTTACATATTTCCATAATGCACAAACTTTTAAATGACCATGATTACTGCCTTATTGCATGGAGCGCTCACATGAGAAGTATTGGGGGTCTTGTATACATCTTGGTGAGCTGTCACCCTATGGCTTTTTGCTATTTGTGTGTATGGTTAGTTTTTCAAAGGGAAAATATAATAAAGGCCTCTTTTGGTGCATGATACCTGGGGAATGGAATCTTTACTTTTGCAGTTTCATGCTGGCAATAAACTTTCTTTTGCTGAATTGAGAATCCTTGAAAAACTGTCTCTAAAGCGTGAAAGAGCCTGCTTTAACTGTGATCAAAAATGGTGTTCTTTTTTTTAAAAAATCACATATTTAGTAATGTCTGACCTCAGAATTCATTTAATTTGCACTTGGTATATTTTTAACTATGTTTATTTTAAATGTTGTAAGCTGCCTTGAGTGCCAAAGAAAAATATCTCTGAAATCATAGCTCATTAGATGTGTTAACAACAGTTCAGAATATGGATAGAAATTAAATACAAATGTTTTCAAGATTTCTGTTCATTTATAAAGAATATTGACAGTTTTAAATTATCATGTTTGTGGACTCTCTATGTAGACAGATTTGTTCACTATGTGATTTGTGTGGTATATATGCAAAAGCAAAAAATAGATTCCTTAGATTGATTTCCATTGCCCTGGCTGTCTTTGTGATCTGTAGCTTAAGAATATAAATTATAAACCTACACCAAAGTTTTTATCCCTGGGGCAGAATTAGCTGAACATTTCATTGCATGTCAGTCACCCAAGCATTAACTAGTCTTTGTGTGCAAAATGTTCTTTTGACCTCTCATTCCTCAACGGAAAATTTGAATTTGTATCTGTAAAATTGGAAGCATATTTATTCAGATCAGTTCGAATTTTAGCTACACGGTGCCATTAATCAGTCAGTCATAGTCTTTATTTTTAACTTAAAAGCACTAATTAATGCTATTGAATTATTACTTGTTATTTGAAGCAGTTTCAGCTCAAGAGAGTGTCTGGAATCATGCATTAGGAGGCATACATCTCCCAGTGCTATCTGCCTAGAATATTCACCTTTCAAGCAGTGAAGCCTTGTGTCACTGGAGAGTAAGAGGGATTAGTGGAGAGAGGTTCAGTTATTTTCCTGTAACCCGACTCACTGCAACAGCCATCTCTAAGTGCCTCCTGAATGTTGTTGCTCAGCAAGTGGCTGGGGATTTTTCTGATGTTTCAAAAATGAGGACATTGTTGAGTTTCAAGGTGAAGAGTCTGCTAGTGATCCGAGAGAATTACAGGCCAAGGAGGCCCCTGTTTGTGATTCCTTTGCTCATTTCCAAGCAACAGAAAGTGAGTTCAGTTCCCTTGTGAAATAGCCTTTGGCCAATGAGGAGTTTTCCCATGAAGCCAGATTAGGTCTCCGGACAGAGGCAGGGAAAGATAGGTTAATTAGATGTTCTAAGAGACTCTGTGAGAAGTCCTTGTAGCCCAGATGCATACGGCATGATCTCATGGCTTCTTGGTCAAGCTTGGGCTTAAATTAAGTGGTGTTTACTTGGTGCTTCTCAGAGGAGACAACATTGCCATAAGCATGGGATTCCTGTCTCAGCTCTTGAGTTCATGATTCAAGTATCCCGTGTTTGCTTATGTTCCTGGAAGGGTTTTGCCTTAGAAAAAGTTCCTGTGTTCATGCTTATGGATTTATGCCTGTGATTTTGGCTCTCGTGGCTTCATGTACTTTGCCTTTTTTGGATTTCTGCTGTTATGTATATGGACTGCTGCTATTTTGTATTTCCTTCTCTGCTGCTCTTTTGAGAAATGCCCTTTTAACATTTGTACATGCTTTTCCTAATAAACTTCTATAGTTAGTACTACTGGACACTAGTGTGGTACTGGGTGAAAAGGAGTCTTAAGGCTAGAGTGCAACACTGAGGTCCTTGCGTTGTCCCTAAAATATTCTCCAGCTCTAGAAAAATAGCTGGTAAGTTAACAAAACACATTTTGAACCTTCTGGTGCCTACTTGAAAACTTCCAAAATGCATCCCGGGATGCCTTTTTCTTTCCCTATCTCAATTTTTTCTTATGATTTCCATTTGGTGACCTGACATCTTAACATGATAAGGGTAGCTGGTGAGGCAGGCTTACTTGCTTTCCCATTTTCTCTCTGTTTCACTATTCATACATGCTTAGTAAGGGACACCTGAGGCAACTACTGTGTACCTTGCCTGCTATAGACAGATGCACAGACAGTTGGATCAGATACAGTAAAATTCTTTATATTCTTAGTTCGAACTTTACTAGATTATTTATGACAAACATGTTACTGCAGCCCAACACCAAATATCTGTGTTCCACTTCCTAAAGCTGGTGTTGTTATTTAAAAACAAACCAATATCCAGCTAGAGATCAAAAAGGGATAGGAGATTAATTGGGTATAAAAAGACTTTGATGCTTGTTAATTAATATTACATCCTATGTCAAATGTTTATTCCATTAGGTATGAGATGTGCCCTCACAGATTAAAAATACATTTTGCTATGCAGATATGGGTCTAGCATGGAAAAGGTTGGAGGCCTTTTAGCCCTTAAGCCCTAATATAAGGTCACCACAACTTGAACGCATATTGCCAAAAAGGGGAACAATCATACTGTATGTTAAAGGTGCTTGACCATTGCTGCAGTGTGGGGCCATGGTGGGAATAATTGGTCAAATAATTTGATTCCCCTTACTGCTCCCCCCCCACACACACACACATTCACAATAATCATGATCTCTATCAAGTTGATAACATTTACTTTTGATTGGAACAAAGAAACCAAAAGAAATTACTAGCTGCATTTTTAAAAGAAATGCAGATAATAGTGGAAGGGATACACAAGAAAAGAGAATCAGTCTATCAGGGCCTCCTATTGTTTTTTTTTATAAGCAGGGGGTGGGAGTAACACAAAGTTTCCAATCCCTACTGTTTGAGTGTGTGATGCCTGCCATATTACTTCCCCAAACCCATGGGGAGAATGGGACCTGAACCTTGAAATTTATTTTACCTTTTAAGCAAGATACAACAGAGATGCACCACTTGTCTTCATAGTTAATTGCACTTCATATGGTCTATTCACTTGAAAACAATGTGCCTTCTCCTTGCACCCCTTATTTTAAATGAACAAGAACAATAAACACTGTGCTACAACTTTAGCAACACAGCAGTGACTTTGACAGCAACAGTGGGGGATACATAAATTGATAGTTTGTGTATGCAAGCTTTGGTCCATATGATTGTCCTTTTTTATCTAGACCTATTGGACTAGTGGGACCTGATGAGGAGCTCTCCTTGGAAAAATAACATAGGACTAATAATTTAACTACTGTTAATCACAGTTGCCACCCAGACTAGTTAATGAAAGAAATGGCAAGAGTCTACTGTTTGTTTGTTATCTTTAATTTTGATCTCAAGTCTCCAGGCCCTAGTGTCTAGGGCTTCACTTTAAGTTTTATTGAACTTCTGAAAGCAGGCAATAGTATGTCCTTTGAATGATGCTCTCAATATGCTGTAGGAATTTTAGGATCACTCGTTCAGTTTTTGAAGGTTGCAACAATGTGAAAACCTGTTGCCGATATTTCTCCCTTTCTGCTGCCCAATAAAATAAACTCTGGTACTGCTATTAGTCTTACTTTTAGAGGGGAAAAACTTTCTTCAATCATAACAGACCCTTTTAAACTAAAGAAGCATCACAGGAGCTGATTATCTAAGTTTGCTGCCTGTGATGGCTCCAATTTCAAAAAGCAATGTCAGTACTAAGTAACTCCACTAATGTCAACAGGAGATGTAGCTTTTGATCCTTTGAAATGTCTGTACAATATATGCTTTCCTTCATCTGCACTTTTTTTACATGTGCAAGCTAATTATCCATGGTTGCTATTTCTCAAAGCCATAGCCTTCCCTTAAAAACTATTAGAAAATTATCCAAAGCTTTTCCAGATGTCTGATATGGGGGAATGCAATAGGTTACCATGTGAAAAGTACAAAATCATAGATTGTTCAATGGCTTCTATAGATTTTTATCTATAGCAACAGATTAAAAGCACACAATGGAATTTTCAAATAGCAAAAAGATCCAAAAAAAATCTCCACATGTTTTCTTCAAAGTGAGGTCAGTACTCTTTGCAAAACTACTATGAAGCCAAAAAGTCATCTGTTTCCTGAGAACATGAATCCTGGTGCTGCATTTGTTACTTGTAAACGATGGATTACTCATTATAAAAGAACACCATTTTCACTTCTAGTGTTCAGTTCTAATTAGTTCGTTGACCCTTTTGACTGCCGCTTCCCTATGTAGTGGCAAAGCAACTCTCAACAGAAAACCAAACTAAGGTTAGGAGGAAGGCAATTTGTATTGCTTGCTTTCAGAAACTCTGCCCTCATATTCTTTATGCCTTTTTGCAGTAGTAGAATTTGACTGTTTTAGACACTTTTAGAGATCACAGACCCATATTAAATGTTTCAATTAGAAAAAAGATATGAAAATAATGATCACAGGACATTAAAGAATAGCATCTAGGATCCCAATAACATTATAATTTAACAGAAGCAAAAAGTAATTTGCTTCCCCAACCTTCACAATTTTTTTTTGCAACTGCTGAAACAAAGAATGGCAGCCATATATTTCACTGTTGTTTCCTGTTTTTTTCTGGGTTTTTTTTCCATTGGCCAGAATGGAAAGTCTTTAAGTCATTAGACAAAATAAAATACTGAAATGTCAACACTATCTGATTGGCACTACTGGATTCTCTTGAGAATCCCTCACAGGAAGGAAAAATATGTAAAGGAAACAATATTGATAACAGACATTTATATGAGGGTATTTTGTCAATTGTTGAGAGCACGAGAATATACAAGAATAGAGGCTCTGTGAAAATTCTCCAAACAATTAATCAGAAAGGCAACTCATTGTTATAAATTTGGCAATTTAAAAACAATGTAAATGTAATGAATGGCGCTTTATGTTTCACAGACACAACACTAGTTAAAGGTCATTAACTAGAAGTGAGATTTTAATAGGGGAGTGAATTGAGTATCTTCATGTCCTTTTGAAATAATGACAATTCTTATGCATCCTGAAGTTAATAATGTAGTATTCACTTTTTTGTATAATACACTATGATAGGCATTCATGATGTTCAGTTTTACATTTGGAAGTGATCAGCATTCAATGACTCATTTACAGGATATTCATATAAAACCAAAAACGTGATAATAAACATTGCAATAAAAATAAAGTGTGCCCCTTAAAATATAATCAAAGCAATATAAAGACACCCCCAATTGAAATACAAGTGCTAAATTGAAAACAGCAATGATCCTCTAATGCTGAGACACTTTTAACAAAACATCTCAGGGTGTGATTTACAATTAGCAGCATCTTGAAAATGAGTCTTCCTTTTACATTTAAAACTGCTACTACTCAATCCATCAAGCCTTAAAGTCTTGCTCTTGATTAATTGCATTCTCTTCTGCCATTCCTCTCAAGAAGGTTTCATAAAATCAAGGCAATATTATTCAAAGCATTCTTCAAATGAGATGCATCCCCAGCTTGGCAATTCAATCACTACAGAACTTGCAAAACAGTAGGTGGTTTGCGGGGTTTTGTTGGGTTTTTTTTTTTGCAAATTTGGGATTCATTACAGAGGCATTAGGACATAATTTACTATGGTTTGAGCATGCTGTTCTACCTTCACATACACATTCAGCAGCCTTGCTGTCTGGACCAGCTGAGAGGATATGATGGTGTTGTGAACTAAGCACAGAACTCTGGGGAGAAATAAGCTGTTTCACAGCAAATCACTCAAATTGATTAATAAACAGCTTTGATTGGCTTCAGAGTAGTAGCGTCCAGTGTTTTCTAGTGGGAATATGCAAGTTTTCTGAATAAAATAAATGGGAAGAGGAATATTTACAGATCTTAGTGAGTGATGCTGATCAAAACCGTTTTCCCCCCAAGAAGGAAAAAAGTTTCAGATACTCAAGATAACATCTGTAAGTTATTAATTCAATAAATGAGAACAGGAGGTATGGGATCAATCAGATCTGGACATAATATTGAACTACCATGATTTATATTCATTTTTTAGATGTAGAAATGAACACTTGCATTAGGAATGCAACCATTTGAAAGTAAAATCCAATTGTAAAAACTAAACATATGACCTACTAAGCATCAGAACTAAAGCCTTTCTTTGTATGAGAATTGGCAGAGTCTGTAGCATATAAGAGAATCTGCACTTAGAAATATTACAGAACATAAAAAGGGTGCTTAAAATGCCTCTTTGCAGAAAACAGTTTTAATATACAGCCAGGCAGCTCCTCACCCCAGCAAATGTTCATAATGTTTCTTCCACTATTCTAAGTGAATTACTGAGTTAGGTTTTAGGCACAAATATCACTTTGAAATGAAAAGCATAAATGCTCGATATTTTCAGACATAAAGGGCACATTTAGTACCTATTAAAGCTAGGTAAATGACAGGTTCAAAGAATATTCATTGTCATTCCCCACATTCTTGGCGGGTCTTATCAGAGTTCAAATGGAATTGGAAATTCCAAGGTGAAATGTGAAAGTTCTTTCTTTCCCACAAAAATACAGGTATTGCTTGAGGGTTAACATAGAGCATGGCACTGAATATTTAAAAGAAATATTTTGGAAGCAGGTTTATTGTAGACAGGCTTCTGCTATTTGATCAATCCAACTGAAGTCCTTCCAGGTCTACACCCATTTGACTTTCATAGTTTGCAACCGATCCAGGTGATCATGACTCAGTAAAGATTAATAGTTTTGGCTGGAATCCCACATATTTATAAGCTCCAATATGGAAGTATGTAAAAGCCACGATTGACTTTTTAAAATCCAATTCAAGCTCACAAAAGCAGCATTACCCATGTTACAGAACAGTACATATCAATGCACATTGAATTGTACATTTTTCTGCTTCATGTCTCATTTCATATCCACCTACATATCTACTTGTCTATCCAGTTAAACAAAATTGACATGTAACACAATAGCTGCATAATCTGATCAACACATAACTCTACACTTACAGGTACTGATGTAAGAGCTCCTCTGTGAGGAGCAGTTTAAGCAGACTACTTGCAAATAAGAAAACAGAAAATAAATAAAGGAGAAAGAAAGGAGCACTGGTAAGTTCCTGGGTAAATTTGTTGTTTAGCTTCTAGTATTAGCTGCTAGTAGGTATCTTTTAGCAGCCCGCTAAATTCCTTTCCTAGGGGAATGTCGACAGGAGCTGGGCAGCTTCCGGTTCGAGAGGGTGAAACGCCAAGTATGGAGGATGAAATTTACGCACAAATGGCTGAGTCAATAGAAAAGATAGAAAGTAGTCAAGAGGTAGGACATGGTAGGCCTTCTATAAATTTTCATAAACAGCCAAAGTTGAAAGGGCATCAGAGCAATAAATATAAATGTCTGTACGCAAATGCTAGAAGCCTTCGAACAAAAATAGGGGAGTTGGAATGTTTGGCAAAAGAAAAAAATATTGATATTATTGGCATAACAGAAACCTGGTGGACAGAGGAAAACAATTGGGACACAAAAATTCCAGGTTATAAACTGTACAGGAAAGACAGGAGAGGGAAAAATGGTGGCAGTGTGGCCTTGTACATGAAAGAAGAGCTAGAATCTCATGAATTAGAATTTCAAGAAAATTCAAACTCACCTACAGAAACATTGTGGGTAAATGTCCCAGGACAAAAAACTAATCTAGCACTAGGGATCTGCTATCGCCCTCCCAACCAAACTCCAGAGGCAGACTGCTATCTGGAAAATGAAATTAAACAGGCCTCAAAAAGCAATAAATGAGTCATAATGGGGGACTTCAACTATCCCCGAATAGATAGGCTAAATTCTTGTTCTACGCATGAAAAAGAGACAAGGTTCCTCGACGTGCTAGCTGATTATTCCCTTGAGCAGATGGTCATGGAACCAACGAGGGGAAAGGGGATCCTGGAATTGGTGCTAACTAATGAACAAGATCTCGTTCAAGATGTCCTTGTAACTGAGCCCATAGGTACCAGTGACCACAACACAATAACCTTCAACTTAAGTTTAGATAGCAAACTGTCAGTGAAAACTAACACAGAGACCTTAAATTTTCACAAAGGGAATTTCACCAAAATGAGAAAAATAGTAAGGAACAAACTAAAAGGAACAGTAAAAAAATCAAATCCCTCCAGAATGCTTGGAAACTGTTTAAAAATACTTTAAAACAAGCCGAACTAAAATGCATTCCTAAAATAAGAAAGAGGCCGGAAAAGTCCAAGAGGACATCGGTATGGCTTACAAATGAAGTAAAAGATGTGATTGGAAAGAAGAAAAACTCATTTAAGAAATGGAAGGCTCTTCCTACTGAGGAGAACAGAAAGGAACACAAGCTCTGGCAAACTAAATGCAAAGCAACCGTCAGGAAAGCCAAGAGAGATTTTGAGGCACATATAGCAAAGAATATTAAAAAAATAGCAAAAACTTCTTTAAGTACATCAGAAGTAGAAACCCAACTAGAAAAGCAGTTGGGCCACTTGACGAAAATGGTAAGAAAGGGACAATAAGTGAAGACAAGGAGATTGCTGAGCGGCTAAATGACTTCTTTGCCTCCGTTTTCACACAGGAGGACAGACAACATATGCCTGCAGCTGAGTCAGTTTTTTCAGGGAGGGAATTAAATGAATTAAACCAGATAGAGATAAACAAGGAAGATGTTCTCACATGCCTTACTAAACTAAATGTCAACAAATCACCAGGGCCAGATGGCATCCACCCCAGAGTTCTTAAGGAACTCAAGTGTGAAATTGCTGAAATTCTAGCCAAAATATATAACCTTTCTCTAAGATCAGGCACTGTACCTGAGGACTGGAGGGAGGCAAATGTAACACTGATCTTCAAGAAAGGATCCAGGGTGATCCAGGAAATTATAGGCCAGTTAGTCTAACCTCAGTTCCAGGCAAAGTGATGGAAACCATTATTAAAGAAAAATTTACTAAGCACATAGAAGAACAGGCATTGCTGAAGGAAAATCAACATGGTTTCTGCAAAGGCAAATCATGTCTTACTAACTTGATAGAATTCTTTGAGGGTGTAAATAAACACATAGATAAAGGGGACCCAGTCGATATTGTTTACCTTGATTTTCAAAAGGCTTTTGACAAAGTCCCTCACCAAAGGCTCCTAAATAAGCTCTTCAGCCATGGAATCAGGGGACAGGTCTTGTCCTGGATTGGAACCTGGCTAAACTGTAGGAAACAAAGGGTGGTAATAAATGGACACTTCTCTGGATGGAAAGAGGTGAGAAGTGGCGTACCCCCAAGGTTCAGTTTTAGGACCGTTACTTTTTAATTTATTCACAAATGATCTGGATGTAGAAGTAAATTGTGAGGTAGCAAAGTTTGCAGATGACACTAAACTGTTCAGGGTAGTTAAAAATGAAACTGACTGTAAAGAGCTCCAGAAAGATCTCTCGAAATTGAGTGAATGGGCAACAAAGTGGCAAATGCTTTTTATCCTAAACAAGTGTAAAGTCATGCACATCGGGGCAAAAAACCCCAAATACACTTATCAACTGATGGGATCAAAGCTTTCTGAGACAAACCAGGAAAGGGATCTTGGGCTTTTGGTGGACAGCTCAATGAAGATGTCAACCCAGTGCGCTGCAGCAGTGAAAAAAGCAAAGTCTATGCTTGGCATGATCAGGAAGGGAATCGAAAATAGGTCGGCAAATGTTATATTGCTGCTCTACAAATCTATGGTGAGGCCACATCTGGAGTACTGTGTACAATTCTGGTCACCGCACCTCAGGAAGGATATAACGGAACTGGAAAAGGTACAAAGAAGGGCAACAAAAATGATCCAAGGGATGGAGCAGCTCCCTTATGAAATCAGGTTGCAACTCCTTGGTCTTTTCAGCCTTGAAAGACGGCATTTAAGAGGTGACTTGATCAAAGTGTATAAAATCATGCATGGGATAGAAAAGGTGAATAAAGAAAAATATTTTCTCTGTCACACAACACTAGGACTAGGGGGCACTCCCTAAAGCTCCAAGGTAGGAAAGTTAGGACTAATAAAGGAAATATTTCTTCACCCAGAGGGTCATTGGGTTATGGAATTCACTTCCAGAGGAGGTTGTGACAGCTGTCAGCCTGGACAGCTTCAAGGCAGGATTAGACAGATTCATGGATACTAAGGGAATCAGTAGCTACTGAAATGGATATCCAAGTGCCACCTCTGTGTTGATGGAGGCAGGCAGGATTTCCCCGGGTACTGGTTGTGGGGGGTCGGGAGCAGGTGAGGGTTTTGCCCTCCTTTCTGCTAGAGATCCCTGTGTACAACTAGTGGGCCACTGTGTGACACAGAATGCTGGACTAGATGGGCTGAGGCCCGATTCAGCATGGCTCTTCTTATGTTCTTATGTTATTAGCTTGGCCAATCATAGGTCCTGGGATAAATGTAATTCAAGACTGTTTTCATTGTTAATACTATGCTTATCATGTACCATTTTTAGTTTTAGTTGAGTTCTCAGTTTATATTCACACACAAAGATGGAATATCTAAGCTTCTAGTTTGGTTGGCCCTTTCTCCTTTACTACAGGAGATGCTGCTGTGCATAGTTTTTTTTAATCGAAGCGGGAGAAGAGACGGCTAGAGCGCATGTGGAGGAAGCTCCGTGACGGACCTTCGGAATCAGCTCATGAGCTCTTTAGGAAGTCTTATGAGCAAGCTATCAAGGAGGTGAAAAATTCCCACTATGCCTCCTTGATAGCATCTTCAGATTCACACCCGACTCAATTGTTCAGGATAATTCGGCAGCTGACGATGGTCCCTACCATCCCAAATAATGATGATCGGGCACTTTCCGCCGAGGCTTTTCAGAATCATTTTGCAGACAAGATTGCGACGCTCCGCCAGGACCTCCCTGCTATGGTTGATACAGTACAGGAACTTGAGACTCCATGGCCCTCCGCCGGGTCCACCTTCGACCGGTTTTGGCCACTGGACGCAGAGGATGTTGACAAGATTGTCGCAGGTCTTCGACTTACCACCTGCTCCCTCGACCCATGCCCTTCCACGCTGATTCGAGCTTGCGTGGAGGGGTTACGAGGCCCTCTGTTGAATATAGTCAACTGCTCCCTTGAGCAAGGAGCTTTTCCAGAGGAGCTAAAAGAGGCGGTGGTTAGTCCATTGCTGAAGAAGCCAGGGTTAGACCCCGCAGCTCCCTCCAATTACCACCCAGTGTCCAATTTACCGTACCTGGGCAAGGTATTTGATTGGGCAGCAATGGACCAGCTGCAGACATTCCTGGATGATGCAACCTGGCTAGACCCCTTCCAGTCCAGCTTCCGTTCAGGCCATGGGACAGAGACCGTCCTGGTCTCCGTCACAGACCTACTCCGTTGCCACTTGGACCGAGGCGGATCTGCGCTGCTCGTGTTACTGGACCTAACGGCAGCGTTTCATACTCTCAATTACCAACTTTTGATGCACCGCCTGGTAGTGGCGGGGGTGAGGGGGACAGCTTTAAACTGCCTGTCCTCCTTCCTCCAAAACTGCCTGCAGTGAGTGAAGTGGGGAGGGGTGGTCTCCGAGGGCTCCCCCTTACATTGTGGAGTTTCTCAGGGGGCCATCCTCTCCCAGTTGTTATTTAACATCTACATGCGACCACTCGCCCAATGGGTGCGGAGTTTTAGGCTGGAGTGCTACCAGTACGCTGATGACACCCAGCTCATTCTGAGGATGGATGCCGGGGTGGAATCTGTACCCGATAATTTCCATCTTTGCCTAGAAGCCATAACTGGATGGCTGCGAGCCAGTAAGTTGAAGGTGAACCCGGCAAAGACGGGGATCTTGTGGCTGGGCCGCCCGGGGGGGGGGGGGAGATCCAGTTGCTGACGTTTGCTGGCGTGGCACTATGCCCACAGCCTTTAGTCAAGAGCTTAGGGGTCCGGCTGGACCCCCAGCTGTCTATGGAGGCACAGATTGCCTGCGCCTGCAAGACAGCTTTTTACCACCTGCGACAGGCAAAACGTCTGGCTCCCTATCTCTCCAGTTGTGACCTGCCATGGTGATCCAAGCCACAGTCATCTCGAGGCTCATTACTGTAATGTGCTGTACATTGGCCTACCTTTGTCGGCGATCTGGAAACTCAAGTTGGTGCAGAACGCAGCAGCACGCCTGCTCTTAGGAGCCACAAGAACTGCTCATGTAACTCCACTCCTGCGCGAACTGCACTGGCTCCCAATTGAATTCCGTGTCTCCTTCAAGGTGTTAGTTTTAACTTTCAAGGCCTTATATGGTTTGGGGTCAGTGTACCTGAGGGAGCGGCTTACCCCATATGTGCCCAGAAGATCACTGCGTTCAGAGGGGCTCAACATGTTGGAGGTGCCTGGCATAAAGATCTGCAGGCTATCCAGTACGCGGTAGAGGGCATTTGCAGTGGCCGCGCCAAACTTATGGAACTCTCTGCCAGAGGAGACGCGAGCTCTACGGGACTTGATGACATTTCGCAGTTCCGTTAAGAGCTGGCTGTTTAGACAGGCATTCGGCCCCTGACCGGTGCCCACCATAACCTGCCACCCTGCCGCGTCATTGCCACCTGCTTCATTGTTGTTCTGCTGTAGTTTTATTGTTGGGAGTGGGGTTTTAAATTGGTTTTATAATGTTGTGTTATGTGTTTTTACCTGGTATATTTTATTGCTGTAAACCGCTCTGAGCTTCGGAGAGAGCGGTCTATTAAGCCGAATAAATAAATAAATAAATAAATAAATATCACCACCAAGTTATCTTCATCTTTTCACCATGACTACTTTTTAAAAAAGTGTTTCTTCCAATGTAACAGTAGCATATAGGAAGAGCAATAGTACCGCAGGTAATCACTCTCTACCCTTTCCACTAGCTCAAATGGGAAGAAACAGAAAGCAGATATATCCATGAGTGACTATTGTACTATTGGCAGAACTGGGGGTGGGAGAGATATCTCTTTCCATCTCAGGAACATGGAACACTACTGTAGCATCATGACAAAGGTCTAGCAGGATGGAAGAGACTTCACTTTTCTGTTTCTATTACTTTACAAGTGGATTTGTGCGCAAGAGGGGACCACAGTCAGAGAAGTTATTCTCTTTCTGGGAAAATGAACTAAGCTGGAGAAAAATTATGGGGTTGAAAAGATTATCTCAGAATGGTGCCCAGTAGGACAAATCACCAAATCTCTTAATGAGCAGTAACAAATCTCAATGACATGCTAATCCAAATAGCAGGCATCAAACAAATGGTCTAAAGATCTAGAAAACAGTTTCTCTTCCACAGAGGCTTCACTTCTGATTTTAGAAATCTTCCCCAATTCCCAAATGTTTTTGACTTGAAGCAGAAAATGAATCCACATATTGTGTTTATTTGTTTTGATATCAGAGCACTGAACATGGATGTGGAAGGTAAACGTTGCACTCAGGATGGCCCTCTGCTAATGATTGCCATTCAGTCTTGCCTGTAGGACAAGCATTTGCTTCCCCATCACATCTCCTAACACGATTACCACAATGTGCTGCTTTACAATGACGTCTGAAACTGCCTCTAGCTGTGCTTTCTAACACCCTGTTAACTTATTTACCAGCATTTAATCTTTTGGAAGGGAGTGTGCAAATTCTTAAGGGGATGGGGGGGGGGGAGAGCTGCTCCCTGAAATACTGTAACATCCACATCTAAATTATCAAGTAAAAATGTACTTGGTGCTCACTCTAGGCTGAGCGTGCTTAAAGAGTCTGCTTTCCATACCTTACACCAGGGCTGTCCAACTGGCGGCCCTGGGGCCGGATCCGGCCCCCCAGCCTGTTTGGCACGGCCCCAGCTATGCCCCCAGCCGCCATTTTTAAATTTTAAAAAAATTCTAATTTTTTTTAAAAAATGGCGGCCGGGGGGGAGGGGGAGGCGGGGCAGGGAGGAGGAAGAGAGCTAGCTCCTCCTCCCTGCACCGCCCCCTCCATCCCTCTCTCCACGCTGAAAAGGAGGAGTAGGCGGCGCCAAGGGCAGCGCGTCACGCCAGGCCTGTGACGTGCTGCCCTTGGCACCGCCTTCTGCCCTTTTTTGGTGGCTCCCCCACCCTAGGAAGGGCAGGGGGGGGGGGTGCCGAAAAGGAGGAGTAGGCGGCGCCAAGGGCAGCGCATCACCCCAGGCCTATGACGCGCTGCCCTTGGCGCCGCCTTCTGCTCTCCCTCCTCCTCCTCTTTCCTGGGCGCCGTGCCTTTCCCGGGCGCCGTGGCGCTCAGGGCAGTCACGGTGCCCGGGAAAGAGGAGGAGGAGGAGAAATCTCCCTCCTCCTCCTCTTCCTCCTCTTTCCCTGGCGCTGTGGCGCCCGGGAAAGAGTAGGAGGAGGAGGAGGGAGAATGACAGCTTTAGGAGAGGGCAGGGCCTGGGCTGGGGGCGGGGCCTGGGGGTGGGGCCGAGCGGCCCCCGAGGTCATCAGTGACCTCTATTCCGGCCCTGGACCCGGTAGAATTTGGACAGCCCTGCCTTACACCAATAAATAATGAACAATGTATGTGGCATTTTTGTCATTGCAGTATGATTGTGTATAGGCAAGTTCACAGCCCTGTCTCTATAGGTGATGGGATTTCAGATCTATATGTGATGATATAAATCTAAAATATATGTATATACAAGGTCATTCCCCCACATTGATGTGTGGATTTTGGACACAATAGTACACATATTTGAGAGATATTATAGAATCAATGATACCTGACTACCCTCATGCCTCCCCCCTCTCCCGCACCTTCAAAGCTTTCACAGGAGGCTGACCCTACTGTTGGTGGTTGCATTCTAATTATGTGCTCACTCTAGATGGAAGGATTTTTATGTTATTTATTTATTTAAAACTTTTATATCCCAATCTTCTCGCCTCCATAGAGGGACTCAGACTTTATCACAAGGCATGGTTTAGAACCCAAAAATGGTGATTCTAAAATCAAATGGGGAGGGGGATTTTTTTTATTAGTAATAGAAAGACTTACAAAAATTTTTCCAAAAAGTTCTAAAATGTAACGTGATTACTAACGAAATTCTAAATTGGTTCTAAAGTCTGAAAAGCAGGGAAACAGGACGGACACTGTTTTAAGCACAGGCAAATCAAGGGGCAACATTTCCCTTGGTTTCCTTGCAGGGAGATATAAAGCATTAATATATTATTATTATTATTATTAAATAAAATAGTCAAGGCTTGCTTCTCCAGAGCATTTATTAGAATTAAATAATAAATTCTAATAGTAAGAATGTAGTAAGGGTGATAGTGACCTGGAGGGTATGAGGAATGTGCTCTTGGTAAACTAGAACAGGACTGTCCAACTGGCCTGGGTCGGGTTATATCTTAGCGGGAAAGGGCTGCCGTGCGGGCGGCCCTTTTTCCTGCTAAGATATAACCCGACCCAGGCTTGGGTCAGCTTATATCTTAGCGGGGAAAGGGCTGCCGTGTGGGGGCCCTTTCCTGCTAAGATACAACCCGACCCAGGCTTGGGTCGGCTTATATCTTAGCGGGGAAAGGGCTGCCGTGCGGGCGACCCCTTTCCTGCGAAGATATCACCCGACCCAGGCTTGGGTTGGCTTATATCTTAGCGGGGAAAGGGCTGCCGTGCGGGCGGCCCCTTCCTGCTAAGATATAACCCGACCCAGGCTTGGGTCGGCTTATATCTTAGTGGGGAAAGGGCTGCCGTGCGGGCGGCCCCTTCCTGCTAAGAAATAACCCGACCCAGGCCTGGGAAACAGGAGGAAACTCGGCCCGGGCTGCTTCCAAAGCACGCTTTGGAAGCAGCTCGGGCCTGATTCGGAGGAATTTCCTCCTGTTTCCCAGGCTGTCTCTCAGAAGCGGAGGGAGAGCCTGGAGAACAGGAGGAAATTCCTCCGATTGGGAACTCGCAGGGGTTAAGGGAGGCATCGATGCCACCCTTTGCTCCTGCGAGGTCCCAATCCAACCCGTGTCCCCTTAATACGGGTTGGATTGTGAGCTCGCAGGGGGGAAGGGTGGCATCGATGTCTCCCTTCCCCCCTGCCAGGTCAGAATCCAACCCTGGGTCGGGTTATATCTTAGCAGGAAAGGGGCCGCCCGCACGGCAGCCCTTTCCCCACTAAGATATAAGCTGACCCAAGCCTGGGTCGGGTTATATCTTAGCAGGAAAGGGGCCGCCTGCATGGCAGCCCTTTCCCGCTAATATAAGCCGACCCAAGCCTGGGTCGGGTTATTTCTTAGCGGGAAGGGGCCACCCGCACGGCAGCCCTTTCCCGGCTCCTTTCCCTGCCGTTTACAGCGCTTTTTTCCTGAGTCCTCCAGCAGCTCTAGGACTTCCGGTTTCGATCTCTCTATGGGGCTGGCTGGGTTTGCTCTGCCTGGAGGCAAGGCCTTTCAGTTAAAGTAGGCCTCGAGCATGGAAAGGCCCCATCTGACTGTGAGTAATGTCTGGGATTTTGGATTTTGGAGGGGTAATAGGGAGCCTTCCGAAATATTTAGAATTCTAACGAAATTTTGGGCCCAGGGGGTTCGAAAAAGAAAGTCCACTTCCGGGATTGGCCTTGCGATCCGTAAAAACTTGAAAGTCCCATTACATACGAATCACTTACGAATTCTTTTGATTTTCATAACTTTTTTCTCATGCCTATTTATCACATATAGATCTAAAACCAATATGACATATAGGGACAGGGACCTGAACATGCCTATAGTCCCGCCTTCAGATATCACAGCACTGTAGCAAATTGCAAGTGTGTTCCCAAATCTTGGTTCCTGGTTTAACAAGCAGACATATGCCTGCATAGGGTTTTGTTTGAACCTGTGATTTGGAACCCCAGCAAAGCAAGATCCCCAATTTTTCATATTTTTTTAAGGATGAACACAATTTGCCTTAACATAATTCTTCAGAGCTATGGTATGAATGATCACAGGACTGAAGAGGAATCTGAACAGGCCAGGATTATATGAACATTTCTGCACTATGGACCTGGCTAAAGAAAGGTTTTTTTTAATGGACACACAATCTGCAGCTGCTGAAATTGGGATTATTATTTTACCACTGTGCAGACATCAATGACCAGTAGAATATTGTAAGCCTATTTCTATATGAGTTTGAAAATGAATAAGATAGACTAATATTTTACATTTGGTTATTGGAGAAAAGGGTAAATGGAAGAAGAACCATCCAGTCTCTCCTTTGTGAAACAAACCATTTATCAAATAATTTAGAGTCATGTAGTTACTCAAAAAAGGCAGTTATTCCTATTTGCTATTTATAGCTTGTGGTCTGGTCTTGGAGTAAAGGATAATGGATACAAAATGAATACTAGTAGAGACAAGCAAGGTATGTCTGGTATGCTGATTGCTTTGTTCTGTGGCTTTTGAAGGCCAAATGGAAATGTACAGTAAAAATGGAGAAGGTGTGGTTCAAGAAACCGAAGCTAGGCAGATTTCCATATGATATTTCTATATGATTTATGAGAATATTTTAATATCTACAGTAGCTTAAGACAAGACAATGAGAACTCATTCTCCAGAAAAGAAGAAAGAAACTACACAAACTTGGGTATCATACTTTTAAAAGAACCAATTACATTAAACAAATCCATCTAGAGTGAGCACATAATTAGAATTGATGTCAGGCTTTCATGAAAGATTGTCAAGGAGATTTAATGATCTTCTAGAATTTAAGAATAATAATAAAAAGAATAAGGCACATGAATTAACATGTTCCTTTTTTCTAAAAAGAGAAGAATCAAGCATCCACATCAGTTACACCATAAGCTGACAATTATTGATTAAAAATAGAAAGAAAAATGCCTATATCATCCTGATTTGCATGTCCTTCTGTCTTCTAAAAATGTGAGGGGAAAATAGAGAAACTCTATTTACATAACATATGCAGTAAGGGCATAATATAACTCTCGGTCAAAAACATAGTATTGATTTTTGTGCATATGGAATAAAGTGAGTGTTAATAACTGTGTCTGCCCAGAGGACAAACTCACAACCCTTGCTATGTTTGAAATGTTCTTGATGATTTTATGTTTTGTAATTTCAGTTCTCCTTTTTATTGTGTCTAACAACTTCATAAAATACTGTTCCGAATGGCTGTTTTGGAGACATGTGTATCAGCATATATTTAAAATCAAGAGAAAGAGATTTATTTACATTGATAGAAGTGGTGCCAATGAATGTTTTACCTGTTGGATGACAATAGACATGCATTTTAAAAGAGGTTAAAATTTTGAATTATTATCCAAGAATATAGTTAAGAATATACTGAACCAATGGCTCTCAAAATATATTTACAATGCAGTTCCTACCATATCTTTACACTGGGTATATGGAGTAGGACTGATGTAAGTTGCTATTCAACATCTGGAGTACCATTTTCCTCACCCCTAAATTACAGGGTTAATCTGAGTTCATTCTGATTCAGCAATTATAGTTCTATGAGGAGTAAAAGTATGTATCCAGGGATTTGGCAAAGCAGAAACTTTCCAAGATGTAATAGATCATCTGTTAGAACTATTGAGAAAACTTAATTGAGAAAATCTAGATAATTGACTTACAGGGAGAGAGAGGGAGAGTAGGAAAGTAGACATCTGTTTAGATCTACTGACCATTAAATAAGATACACCTTATAAAGTGTAAACTAACATGTATGCTTGGTGACAGTTCATAAACTAAAAATCTGCAGTTACAGATTGACAGGTATTATCAATCATGTGTGCTCTTTATTTCAAAATCAGACTCCTACAATATACAAGAAGCGACTTTCAGTTTCTCAAGTCACTTCTGACATGAAAAAACCTATATAAATGCGTACCTGTTATTCATGTTTTCTTTACCCTTGTTTAGCTATTAAACAAACCATAAAGGTCTGCACTTTGGAATTAAGCATCTTTGTGAAATGTAACCCCTATGACAACAGCCAGCTCCAACCAGATCAAACCTGATGCTGTTAGTTTGAATCTTGAATCAAGTGGCTGTGATTTCTTAGTTTAATGGTTCCAACTGCTAGCTGTTAACATTGATATTAAATCTGCATTTGGGTTTTGTTGTATAGAGAAAAAGAAAGACAAATAAATGGGACTTCATGGGTCATAGCTAGACATTCCTTTTAATTCTCTGCTTCAAAATCTTTGCATGTTCTCCTAACTATTCTAAAGATTAGTGTTTCTTCTCATTATATATTATTCACTTCCAGTATGATGAGCAGGTCACCCTTTTAATTCATCTCAAATATATGCAGCACTGCATATTTGGAAGCAATCATTGCTTTTAAGACAAATGTCTGGCTACAAAGAGCAAGCTGGTACTAGTTACTAGATATTAACTAACTGGAAATGCCTGGATAATAGCCCCTTTAGAAGCTATGATTTTATGTACCCTGCAGGAAATTGCTTTACAGAAGCTCGTATTTTTAGAAATCCCTCCCGATTATTTTCTTTAATAGCAGCGACTACTTTCACATTTATTAGCACATTCTAAATCAAATCTAGAGCTGAAGTTTATTTGTGAGATTTTTTTCCTGCTGTTTGCAATTACCTCTCCAAGCTACAGTCAATTCTTTATCAGCACATGTCTCTAGATGTTAAAATAAATGCCATCAATTGTTTCTTGCAGTTTTGTCTTCTCCTCCTTTTTAATCCATCCAACCAACCAACCTAAGATCTAAAAATGGAGAATTGTTTAAATATGCTGAAGATGCCATTGCATATTCAACCATGAACTTTCAAAGGGGAAATTGTGCTCACCAGCAATATGCAGGACTAGATGCTAATAATAAACTATTTAGTATTACACACACAGAAAACAAGCACCGATATGTGCACACAGCTTTGTAAAGGAGTATTTCTTGCTGACAATTTTTCAAAAATCTATTTGTATTCCTTTCCCTAGATGAATGCTCAAAATAATGTTCACATTGGACAATTGAAGTGAGATGCATGGGAGTGATTCTTTCAACATTCATTTCCTCCCTGTATTCAGTTCTTGTACAACTTGATCCTCATTATTTGGATCAGACTTCACAGGTGAATAAAGGGGATATGTTGTAATGCAGCAAAGCACAGGATTTGCCCTACTGTTCCTATGAATGCAGGAAGAATAGTCTGGTGCAACAAAGCATCTTATGTGGTAAAGCATCTGCCCATTAGCTGGTGACATATTTGTGCTTTTTCCTATGCTTTGCTACACATCTTGGTTCCTCCAGCTCTGTCTCTGCTCATCTTTTCTGCTCTTAGTACCAGTGCTCAATGTCAAGTGGTATGTCTTTCAAAATTTTCAGGCCAGAAAGGCAGTTTTGTTCAATATACAAATTACCAAATTTGCAACAAAACCATCCCGCTGCCTCATTTCCTTCATGAAGAAAGGAGCTAATTTATTCCTCCCCATTTTCTCCCACTTCTAGCAGTGCTCTGGGCTGACTTGGATTTTTGGCTATTTATCTATTTCTGTTCTCAACCATACTTAGCATGGTTGACCATCAAGCTACTAGTCACAATATTCCTTGATCCCTTCTGAAATGCATCACCTCCTTATACTGCAACTTTGCAGATATTTTAAATAAAAAAGGTCATTTTTTAAAATAGCAATTTTAGGCAGGATTTACACATCATTTTAAAAACTTTTTTATTGTGTTGCTGGAACACAGGATACACTCTAAGGCAGGGGTGCTCAGAATGGTGATCTCAATCACCAGGGTGATCTTCGGGCCTCATCCTGGTGATCTTCAGGCCCCTGACCAGGTTTTTTGCTGTTGGTCCTCTTCACGCGCCCCTGCACGCTGCAAAGAAGTCCTCCATCGTTGCTCCTCCCCCCTCCCTGCTCGCGCGCCGCCTCCAAAAGCTCCAGAGTTCAAGAGGTAGAATGGGCCCCCTCTTTTGGATTTCTCCTCCTCCCTCCGTCCTTCTCCAGCCACTCAGAGTCGTAGGAGACCAAAGGGGGCGGGCCTGGATTACGTGATGCATGGCTGGCCCAGCGCACATGCGCAGAAGTGCCCATTCTGCCTCTCGGACTTCTCGTGAGCTCTTGGAGGCGGCATGCATGCTGGCGGCGTGGAAATAGGAGCAACGATGGAGGAGGAGAAGAAGGACGGTTTGGGGTCATTTCCTTACCGCATCTCAAAGGTCGGTCTTTTTACTTTGGGGTGGGTGCTTGATTGTTCTGTGGCATGTCTCTTTGTTCATTTTTAATGTTTAAAAATGGCCTTTTAGCTCCAAAGCCTCTCTGCTTGCTTTGTTCCTTGAGAAATATATGTTGGGGAATATGGAAATGTGGGAGAAATGGGGTGGTTGGATGTATTTTTGCATGTCCCTTTGTTTACCTTAAGAACATAAGAACATAAGAAGAGCCATGCTGAATCGGGCCTCAGCCCATCTAGTCCAGCATTCTGTGTCACACAGTGGCCCACTAGTTGTACACAGGGATCTCTAGCAGAAAGGAGGGCAAAACCCTCACCTGCTCCCGACCCCCCACAACCAGTACCCGGGGGAAATCCTGCCTGCCTCCATCAACACAGAGGTAGCACTTGGATGTCCATTTCAGTAGCTACTGATTCCCTTGGTATCCATGAATCTGTCTAATCCTGCCTTGAAGCTGTCCAGGCTGACCGCTGTCACAACCTCCTCTGGAAGTGAGTTCCATAACCCAATGACCCTCTGGGTGAAGAAATATTTCCTTTATTAGTCCTAACTTTCCTACCTTGGAGCTTTAGGGAGTGCCCCTAGTCCTAGTGTTGTGTGACAGAGAAAATATTTTTCCCTATTCACCTTTTCTATCCCATGCATGATTTTATACACTTCGATCAAGTCACCTCTTAAACGCCGTCTTTCAAGGCTGAAAAGACCAAGGCGTTGCAACCTGATTTCGTAAGGGAGCTAATCCATCCCTTGGATCATTCTTGTTGCCCTTTTCTGTACCTTTTCCAGTTCCGTTATATCCTTCTTGAGGTGCGGTGACCAGAATTGTACACAGTACTCCAGATGTGGCCTCACCATAGATTTGTAGAGAGGCAATACAACATTTGCTGACCTATTTTCGATTCCCTTCCTGATCATGCCAAGCATAGAATTTGCTTTTTTTTTACTGCTGCTGCGCACTGGGTTGACATCTTCATTGAGCTGTCCACCAAAACCCCAAGATCCCTTTCCTGGTTTGTCTCGGAAAGCTTTGACCCCATCAATTGGTAGGTGTAGTTGGGGTTCTTTGCCCCGATGTGCATGACTTTACACTTGTTTAGGTTAAAATGCATTTGCCACTTTGTTGCCCATTCACTCAATTTCGAGAGATCTTTCTGGAGCTCTTTACAATCAGTTTCATTTTTAACTACCCTAAACAATTTAGTGTCGTCTGCAAACTTTGCTACCTCAGAATTTACTCCTACATCCAGGTCAATAATGAATAAATTAAAAAGTAACGGACCCAAAACTGAACCTTGGGGTACGCCACTTCTCACCTCTTTCCACCCAGAGAAATGTCCGTTTATTACCACCCTTTGTTTCCTACAGTTTAGCCAGGTTCCAATCCAGGACCTTGCTGAGTATTAAATGGCCTTACAGTTCAACAGCCTCTCTTCTTACTTTTTGGCTGATAATATGTGTGGTAATATGGCAGTGTGGGAGAAATGGGGTGGTTGGATGTATTTTTATGCTGTTTTATATTGTTGTTATTAAATTGAAATGTTGATGTTTTATAACTTCATTTTATGTAAACCGCCCCGAGCCAGCTGGAAGGAGCGGTACATAAAAATGAATAATATAAATAAATAAATAAGAAAATAGTTATACATTTTACATTTCTGGATAGGTGATCTTTGGGACTTGGTTTTTTAATCAGTAGCTCCCATGCTGAAAAAGTGTGAGCACCCCTGCTCTAAGGTATGGAGCACTGACACGGGCATAACACACTAAAACATTCTAACCATACCAATAACAACATAGTATAACAATGCCCTCTTAAGACATTGGTGTCAAATTTCTCGCTTTCTCCTTTGTTCTCATTCTGTAAAATGCACCACGAAAAGTCTGCTTTGATAAGTATGGAAACATCTCCTTTGCTGTGAAGAGATGTCAAGAACTATACTAGACTCTAGGCTAATATGGGCATCCACAGGAGAGAACACAATGTGGAATAGTTTATCACCAGCAAGGACTTCTCCCAGTGGATCATTTTAAACCCCCACTTATTTTTAACCTCCCTAGCCACACATTCACTACAATTCATCTTTCCATTGCTTCATCTTGACAATCCCTTTGCTTCTCTGGGACTATTGATGAGCATTGACCTTCATAATAGAGTCTCTTGTGCACATCTGTTTATGGCCTCGGGAAAGGAGGCGGCAAGCAATGGCTGTTGTTATTCCATCACCCTTCACAAGTTGAAGTGTTTGTATATGTATTTTGACACTACAAACTCACGGAGAGAGTTTTCAGTGGGTGAGAAAGACTTCTCTTATTCTGCCACTGAAGTTACAAAGATTTGCAGTTGACTCCGCTGAGACGGCAATAGCAGACTCACTGGACATTTCAAAAAGAAAATGCTTATCTCTTTTTAAAAAATATGGAAGAAAGCAGACATCAGTGGAATGTTTCATTTGAGTGTCATCTCTTGAAAAATGAAAGAAGAAAGGCAGGAAAAGAGGAAAGAATGGAGGTATATAAGAAATTACACACTGATTTACTCTCGCAGTCACACTGTGAACAGTAGGTAACAACAATGAGCTATCTACATGGATAATAATTTATATCATTCTTTATGTAGTTAGGCCCCATGTTAAAATAAGCCATTAAGTACGATGATCAATCCATAATAAAATTTAGACAGTCCATTTCTTCATATTTGATGTTAGGATAGTGGCAATAGTGATATTTTAAAGTATTGTTACAATGTGAAGTGATTGTTTTCTTGTTCCATTTGTATTTCTAATATTTTGGAAACTGTCCTATTAGAGCTGTGTTTCTCAAACTGTGCTCCTCCACAGGTTTTGGAGTTTAGCTCCCAGAAATCCCAGTCAGCTGACCAGCTGCTGGAAATTGTGGGAGCTGAAGTCCAAAACATTTGGAGGAGCACAATTTGAGAACCACTACGTTACAGTATACCATTATACGATTTTCAGACTACAGCCTAAATAATTAGCACTATGTGTTTAAATGTTTCAGTCAAACAGAGCACATGGCACTCATGACTGTTTCCATCGTCCTTGACTTGCTCGTTTTTTCTGAAGCTTCTCAGTAATTATCCAGAGATTCCAATGTTCCCATTTTTCTAAGTTAGTGGAATGTTCATGTAATGTACTACAAATACATGAAAACATGCAAAATATCTCCACTCTCCACAAGTGCTCAAGAACATCATACTACCTCAAATGTCTCCAATGCCTTCTCCCTCTTCTCCCAAAATGACAATGGAAGAGATGCATGATCATCATCTCCTATCAGCATTTTGAGAAGGTCTATCTCAATTTTCCCTTGTAGTATCCCTCAAAATGGTGATAGGATATGAAATTGTGTCTCTTTCTGTTGTCACTCAGTTCCATTTTCCAATATTGGTTATGCTGGCTACGACTAATGAGAATTGCAGTCCAGCAGTTCTCTTATGAGAATGGAAAGAAAATAAATAGAAGGAAAACGCAGAACAGAAAATGCTGAAATGCAATGGACTGGGAAATTTGAATTATCTTGAAAGCTAGATCTTGAGCTGAATTGATACATTATATGATGACATCAGTTTCTTCATCAGAAAGTTTTGGGGGAGACTTTGTCCCCATTGTTTTTATATACAGTACTAAACCTTCTATATTTGAAAGAAATAGCTATCAAGTGGATTGCATGGATTACCTTCTTATGGAAAGAAAGTACACCCTGCTCCCCCCCCCCCCACACACACACACACCGGTGGAAGCAGTGATGGGAATATAGGGTTAGTATGACTCCCTCATTATGTGTTTAGTTAACAGAGGTGTGTGAAACAGTAGAAATCTGTTTCAAATTTTGTTTCAAATTTTGATGGCCCATGTTGCATTTTGAAAATATTTTGAAAAATTTAGGGTGGAGGGGTTCATTTTGAATCCAAATTTCAGAAGTTTTGTTATTGTTTCATTAGTTTTGTTATTGTTTCATTAGACTACTGCAACACACTCTATGTGGGGTTGCCTTTGAAGATTGTTCGGAAGCGGCAAATGGTCCAACGGACGACATCCAGGTTGCTAACAGGAGGGGCGCTCAGGGAACACACAACCCCTTTGTTCCGCCAGCTCCACTGGCTGCCAGTCTGCTACCGAACACAATTCAAAATGCTGGTTTTAGCCTATAAAGCCCTAAATGGTTCCAGCCCAACCTCCCTGTCTGAACGTATCTCTCCTTATGAACCATCTAGAACTTTAAGATTGTCTGGAGAGGCCCTGCTCTTGCACCCACTTACTTCACAGATACGCCTGGCAGGGACGAGAGACAGGACCTTCTCAGTGGTAGCCCCTCGGCTATGGAACACTCTCCTTAGGGATATCGGATTGGCCCACTCCCTTTCAACATTCTGTAAAAAAGTCAAAACTTGGCTTTTTGAGCAAGCATTCACAAATGCAGCGTAACAAGCAAATATAGAACAACAGAACAATTGGATGATGTGATTAGACACTGATTTTAATAAGGGGACACTATTGATATATGTTTATATGCTTTTATTGGCTTTGTATGGTTTATTTTTATATTATGTGATAAATGTTTTAACTGCATTTTATGGTATCTGGGCATTGAATTGTTGCCACCTGTTAACTGCCTTGAGTCACCTTCAGGCTGAAAAAGGTAGTATACAAATATGGCAAATAAATAAATAAATAAATTGGCAGCAATGGGGAACTTTAGGGGCTCATTTCTCCATAATTTTACTGCTATTAGGATGAACACTTGTAAGACACATTTAAAAGTGTAAGACTGCAAAGTTTAAGAATGTTTTTCTCATGCACTGATTTTCTTGGATTTTTTAAAAAAATTACAAATAACATTTTTTAAAAACAAAAACAAAAAATATGTGTCCTTTTTAATTTACCCACAGCAACAGAACATGAGAGGAGACAACTTGCAGGGAAAAAGCAGGGAAATCTGGAACTTGAAGTCCAGGACAATGGAGAAGAAAACCAGCCTGTGTTTAGCTGAGGTAGACCATATGATACAGCAAATATGGCTGCACTCTGTCTGTTTGTCCTGATGGAGAAATAATGCTTGCTTCAACTTGGAAAATAATGGTCAGGATTAATGTACTCAATTAACTTTTCCTAGAATTCTGGGGGGGAGGGAGGGGGGTTAGTTCTGCTTGGATTCTAAGGAGACCTTCCAGCATTTTGTCTCAGCAGTTCATATCTATAAGTTGCAGAATTTGACCAAATTCTGACTCTCCCATCACTATTTTGCACACCCCTATAGTTAATATATTACAGGACTAGATTCTTGTGCAATCTTAACGAACTTACATAGAATGGTGTAAACATTCCATAGCACCAATTTCAAGTTTAACCTGACTTCTTATGTCATATGAATGAATAAGAAAAGTGCTGTCAAATATCCTTTATATCTTAAGCTCACACCACATGTAAAAGTTATTGGCTCTCTTCCAATTGACTTTGGCCAAGTTTGGTTGCACATTTACCACATCTGATTCCATTGACTCTTTCTCCAATGTGAAATATGTTTAAACATGTTATCAAAAATAATCAGACATATTACTTGCGGAATGTATGACACTAAGCACATATGACTTGAGGAATCTACAACACAACACTAATGTTGAGGTTTGTGAAGCCTCTGAGGATGAGGACTTTCTGGTTGAGTCTGGTGCTTCTGTGGGGGAAAGAGAAAGTGTTTTTTGAGACAATGGGAATGTTTTGGGTAGTCGGGGGGAAACAGGCAGTGATTCTCATGAGAATCGGCCAGTGATTGACTCTGAAAGGAATGTGGAGGAGACAGGAGGGTTACAGATAACCCAGCATTTACAGATTTGACGGGATAGTGCAAAACAAATCCAATGTTTCCAGAGACTGAAAGATAAACAAAGGGAACACAGGTATAAGAAAGAGTGATGTCATGGGCAAGTTGCCTGGGGGTACATAACAGCTTAGTCCTGTTATAGACATGGCTGCCACTGCCATGTACTCAGAGGGATATTCTTTCTAAATAAATTTTCAGCATAGATTTTCACTGATTTCAGCTCATTTCATGAGATGCCACACTCCTCTACCATCTATGTGCAGCTTCTATTGAACTTATCATTTTGTGTTCCCTTTTCTGTAATTCTTTCCACTCTGCTAAGACATTCCTTGTATATAAGCAGTAAGATTTGTCCCACCTCATCTTCATGAAGCTCCTACCAGTGAATGCTATTTTCCTCCACATGTCTTTACTGATCTGCACACCTTACCAATCTCAGCAAATGTAAACAAATCAGCAACTATTAATTATATTATTCAGTCATGTTGCTTTCACCAAAATGTGTTGTTTAATCAAGGGTTCACAAACTGTGCTCCGCAGAGCCCTCCTCCTGAGAAATGCAAGGAAATTCAAGTTTTGAGCTGCTGGAAACAATACAATACAATGTAGCAGGAGCAGTGTCCTCCCAGGGCACACATCCTTTCTCCCCACCTCCCTCACTACCCTTACTCTTTTTGTTGCTACCCAGATTCTCCCCCACCCCTGCATGGCAGAAGGGGGTCGGACTGGATGGCCACTGGGTTTTCTGCTATTGTTATTATTATTATTATAACTATTATTATTTCAATAGTTATAGATGGGTGATCATCTATTGAGGGTGCTTTGATTGTGCTTTTCCTGCATGACAGAAGGGGGTTGGACTAGATGGCCCTTGGGGACTTCCACTGAATTACTGTTAAGTTTATGTTGGTTAAAGCTGATCTTCATTTTAAATATTGCATTGCCCTTCCTTCCTTCCTTCCTTCCTTCCTTCCTTCCTTCCTTCCTTCCTTCCTTTGCAATGTGTGAATTAAGTCACACACTCTCTATCCATCTGCCACTGGCCTGGCCCATGCCTGATATATTTGTGTGCCTGCGTGCGTGCAAGCTAGAAACAAATCTGCTATCTCTGTCTGTGCTTCACTTTTACTCCTCTGCCTATCTAAAATGTTAAATGATGAATGGTGTAAACATAAGATATTAACTTTATTTCTTAACTTCAATTATTTTAATATTCAAATGGGAAAGGGGTGGAAAAGTTTCTCTTTTTCCCCTCTTTGCACCAAGGCTTTTGTATTATGTCACTTCCTTGTGCTAGAAAGAACTGGTGGAAGTAGGTGTGGCAATAGGTTAGCCCTGACTTGCTAAATCAGTGGTTCTTAACCTGTGGGCCATGGACCAACAGTAGGCCACGTGGACAAAAATCTGGTCCATGAGCCTCTTTTCTCTTTATTTTATTTATTTTATTTCAACTCCTTTCATGCTGCCTGCCACTCCTTCACTGTTGCTGACCATGGCATATGTTCTGTATCATTAACTACGCCTGATGCGGTCTATGCAATGCAATTTTATGAATTAGCACCCCAAATCAAATCTAAAGATGACCAAAAACTGATCCATAACCCTTTTAGAACTGTTGTTGATCAAGTGGTCCCTCGTCAAAAAAAGACTGGGAACCATTGTGCTAAACACATAAGAAACAGTGATGGTAACAAAAAAATCAATGGACAAGGCACAGCTTTCTTCTGTTAGCAGAAATTCCCCTTTTCCATCTGATCTCGGCATAGTGGTAGCACAATGTTAGGTCACAGTAAGGGACATTCTAAATCATATTAAACATCTTTAGGCTAAGAGGGTTTTACATTAAGCACAAGTTTGACTGACCTCATCTTAGCGAGGTCACCTTGCCTTTAGCCATATTGGCCAGCATGAATTGTACTCTAACAAACCTATTTTGGGAATTAGGGGAAATATAATATTATTTAAATGCTTTGCTCTTGTTCTCACGTTTACATATTACAGAATGGTCCGGCCTGGATTTAAATTGCTATTTTACAACAGATGGTTTTGTCTCACTTTAAAAAGTCAGCCCTAAAAGCTAATAAGGAAAATGCTATAGGAGCAAAGAAACCATCAGCCCCCAGTAGAGCAGTGGGTTAAACCCTTGTGCTGGCAGGACTGAAGACCGACAGGTCGAAAGTTTGAATCCGGGGAGAGCGCAGATAAGCTCCCTCTATCAGCTCCAGCTCCTCGTGCAGGGACATGAGAGAAGCCTCTCACAAGGATGATAAAACATGAATACATCTGGGTGTACCCTGGGCAATGTTCTTGCAGATGGCCAATTCTCTCACACCAGAAGCAGTTTCTCAAGTCACTCCTGACACAACCGCCACACTACAAAAAAGCTTATTTGTGCACACCTTTCTATAGAGACAAGCAGGCCTAGGTTTGTGTCTGAGTAAAGAGATGGCATATGTAAACAAGCAGCTCAGTATGGCATATGTAAACAAGAGCATCATGCCAAATGCAAAAAGAAAGAGGACATTTTTATCACTTGACTTCATTCTGAAGGACCTCTAGAAGATCTCCAAAAGATTCAGAAAGGTTGTTTAATTTTTGTTTATTGGCTAAGAAAGGAACACCTCCTTGCTCAGTTGTCTCCTTCTGCCCACACTGCCATTATATAGCAGTGCAGGCAAGGAAACAGATGAGATTATTCTTTGCTTTATTGCTGCCTCCTCTACCTTCAGCTAGCTCTATGTAGGCAGGGGTGGGCAAAGAAGCCAGGAAGATCTGTTCACGCGCTACACCCTATCACCAGAATTTTGAAAAGATAAAGAGAAGACTGAAGGAATGGAAGGTGCCCTACTACTTAAGAAATCTCAACCCTATACATTTTGTACCCTCTTCACCATTATATGTTGTTTTGTGTGTGTGTTTGAAAGACGACACAGTATTTGTTTAGAAGACTATACCATTGCCTTTCTGTGAGGCTGTAGAAGCAAAGAAAATGATATCTTTAGCAGGAACAACACATTTATTCACAAGCATATTTTCTTCCCGACCCCCTACAGAGATAATCTCTCATGACTGCAATATCTGAGTTATTTTCACTAAAGAGAATAATTGAGAAGAAACCTCTCTGTCTCTCTCTCTGTCTGTCTGTCTCTCTCTCTCACACACACAGAGGTGTGTACTTGTTTTAGATCAAGTGGCTCTTGATCTAGGGAGTTGTCCTTGTCCTTTCCAATACCCATCAAAATGCATGGGAACAAGGCAACATCATAGTAATGTCAAGAGTATCTGGTAAATCAAAACTTTATTACGGTCACAGACCAGCACAAAGCGGGCACAAGCGCCCTAAGAGGAGAAAGACAACTCCCCAGAGTATCTAGTAGAAGAATTCAAATGCCACGCTTCCCTCTCCCTTTGAACCAATAGTAAGTATTAGGGTTGGTTTAGAACCCAAAAATCGTGGTTCTAAAAACAAATGGGGGGAATTCTTTTTGATGCTTAACATAATGAATTACAAAAAAAATTCCCAAAAAATCATAATTGATATGTTACTACTTACAAAATTTTGTAATTGGTTCTAAATTGTCCAAAGCAGGGACACAGGGCTGACACTGTTTTAAGCACAGGGAAATCAAGGGGCAACATTTCCCTTCACCTTGGAGTGCAATTCACTGGAGCTAAAGATTTATAGCATATAGAAATGCATCTTGTTGTGTTTCAAATCATAATAATAATAATAATAGAAATACATTTTAATATGTAACTTTTATGGAAATACATTTTAATATGTGTATTTGTGGCAATACTGGAAGGGTTTGGTGGGCATTGACCTTGAGTGTTGGAGTTGTAGTTCACCTACATCCAGAGAGCAGTCTGGACTCAAACAATGATGGATCAGGAGAGGACCAAACTTTGCATGAACACCCAATATGCCCAAATGTGAACAACACAGATGGAGTTTAGGGAAAATAGACCTTGACATTTGGGAGTAGTAGTTGCTGGGATTTATAGTTCACCTTCAATCAAAGAGCATTCTGAACTCCACCAATGACAGAATTGGGCCAAGTTTCCCACACAGAACCACCATGGCCAACAGAAAATCCTGTGTTTTCTAATGGTCTTTGGCAATCCCACGCAACTCCCCTCGTGACCCCCCTTCAGGGGTCCTGATGCCTAGGTTGAGAAACGCTGGCCTACCTGTTGTTAGGAATTGTGTGAGTTGAAGTCCAAAACACCTGGAGGACTGAAGTTGGTCCATGGGGTGGGAGAAGACAGAGCAATGGGGAAGAGAAGGGAGGGGGGAAGCGACGAGGAAAGAGAGCGAGGCGGAAGAGGAGAAGCATTTGAGAGAGAGTGCAGGGAGAGAAAGGAGGAAAAGTGTGTGTGTGTTTGAGAGGGAGGGAGGAGGGAGAATAAACGCGAGGCTAAGAGAGAGAGAGAGAGAGAAAGAGAGAACACCAGGAAGAGAGAGAGAGAGAAAGCAGAGGGGGGAGAGGGGGAGAGAGTTGAAGTCCAAAACACCTGGAGGGCTGAAGTTGGTGGAAACACAGAGCGACGGGGAAGTGAAGGGAGGCGCAAGAGGAGAAGCATTTGAGAGAGAGTGCATGGAGAGAAAGGAGGAAAAGTGTGTGTGTGTTTGAGAGGGAGGGAGGGAGAATAAACGCGAGGCTAAGAGAGAGAGAGAGAGAGAGAGAGAACACCAGGAAGAGAGAGAGAAAGCAGAGAGAGGGGGGGAGGGATAAGCGTGTGGACTACACTTCCCAGAATGCCTAGCGGCAGCGTCACATCCAGTTCTCCATACAAATGCGGGAAAAAGAAACAGGGCAAGAAGATGAACGAAGGTGGGAAGACAGGGAGAAGGTGTGTGAGTAGTAGTACAATAATTAAGAATTAATTACAATAATTATGATAAATACCAGCCTCAAGGAGCTTAAAACAAAGTCTACTTCCGGGTTCACCGGGGAGGTTCGGTAAAGGTCAAAATTAGCATTTTGAACAGATCTAATACGAACTAATTTAATTTCTTCATCCGAAAACCCAACCCTAGTAAGTATATACAGAGCATAGTCATATAAAAAAATCCCCTGCCTCTAATTGATGGTGAAGTTCTTTATAAATTAAATTCATTTGTCACATCAAGATAGCATCCTGCACTTATGGAGCAATTAGTTCATTGTTTCCTGTTATGTTTCTTCTGAGGTCTCAAATAGGATAGATTTTTCTCACTATAATAAGGCTGTATGTTGTAGCTAAGGATAGATGATAATTATGCTCTATTATTAAAAATAAATGCTTAGCAAAGTTCTGTTTTTAAAATTCATATGATATGAACATGTGATGAAATTATTTAAAAATTGAGAAAATAAAACTGACAGATTCACCTCTCCAGACAGTGTGCTTTGAATGCTTTATGATGGAAATTCTTGGATCTACTATAGATTTACAGAGAATATTGAAATATATTTCAAAAATAGAATATGAAACAGATTTCTTGGTTGCCAAGAAACTCTGAGAAAGGGAATCACAGAAATGGGGCAATCATGACAAATTGTTCAATCCCCCCCCCCCCATTTCTACATGTAAAGAGGTGTTTTGTTAGCACATAAATCATGCAAATTGTCTCCTTCTCAAAATTTCCTAACATTCAAGGTTTCTCCAGAAAATGCTATTTAATGTAAAACTCTCTCTCTCTCTCTCTCTCTCTCTCTCTCTCTCTCTCTCTCATACACACACACAGAGCACAGAATAAGTTCCAATCTGCAAGTAGTCTCCAAAAGCTGCATTTTCTCACAGCAAGGACAAACATAGTAATATTATTCATTTTAGACTATGAGAATGAAATTTGTGAAGATTTATATCTTTAATCTTCAAACCATGTTTATAGCACTGAATTAGAATTGTTACTTCTTTCTTTGCAGCAGGATCCTAATATGTAACAACTGCATGATACTGCATGATACTTCCCATATTTCTTTCTACTGCATTCATCTGCTGCAAGTGGGGGGAGGATTTTATGTTTTCTTTTAAATAACATCATAGAAAAAAAATGTACATTTCTTCATAACACTTGGTGTTCGTCCACTTCAACATTTTGTGTGAAAATGCATTCCATATGGACTGTGGTCTTTTTGTCCAAGTTGTCCAAGTTTGTTTCATGTATTTATCCTACTTCTCTCCTATATGGCATTATGTGTAGCTACTGCTCATAAGAGAACCAAATTGGTATAGTGGTTTCAGTGTTGTACCAGGATCTGGGAACCAGGGACCCAATCCCCATTTAATCATGGAAATTTCCTGGGTTGCCTTCATTAAGTCACAATGTCTCAGAAGATGACAATTACTCCCTCTGAACACATTTTTGGAAGAAAATCCTGTGCTAGGTTCATCTTAGGGTTGCTATGAATCAGAAATTACTTCAAGGCACCACCACAACAAATAACATGCTTAAGGGTAGTGAATGGTCATGCAACCATTTTAAGCTATTCTGTAAGCCTTTTTTGTAGTTTATTTTCAGACTAGTTTACTGTAGTGGTTTGAGTGTTGGACCATTACTCTGAAGACCAGGGTTCACATTATTGCAGTCTTGGAAACCTTGTGCAAGTCACACTCTCTTAGCCTCAGGGGAAAGTAAAGAAAAGACCCCTGTGAACTAATCTTGCCACAAAACGTCTGTGGTAGAATCGCCATAAGTCAGAAAAAATTGAAGGCACAAAACAAACTGAGTGTTGTAGTTTTTAATCTTGTTTTGAATGGCAGCAAGCAATAGATCACATGGTTCCCTTATGATTTCTATTCTGAAATAACTTTACCACCTGCCTATGAAAATGTTAGTTTTCTTTACCTCTAAAACTGAATGAATTAGAGCACTTTACATATAATTATTCTTAAAGCATAGCTAATCATTTGCATAGAATCCATAGTTTATATTACATTTATATACGAATGCATCTCCCTCTATGAACCACAGCGGAGACTAAGATCCTCCGAGGAGGCTCTGCTCTCGCTCCTGCCACCGTTAGAGGCGCAATTAGCAGGGTTGAGAGAGAGGGCCTTCTCAGTGATTGCCTCTTGACTATGGAACTGAGGAGGGTGAAAATGGATACAGGGTGGCTTCCTGTATCCGGCAAGCGGAAACAGATAGTGATTCACCCAAAATGCACAATCCTAGTATATGTTTCTCTAAATAAACCCAAACATGCCCTATCACACACAGAAACACATGTCCTCAAATTTTAGTGTGCCTGCTTTAGTGTGTTAGTATTTAACAAAGTCCATTTCTGAAATAGTGACATACAAAAAGTGAGTTTCCAAAAGGTAGCTTGAATCACAGTGTTTATTAAAGCTGTAGAATAATAGCTTGTCCCTATATACCCTTTTGGGAGTTGTGATATTTTTACTCCAAATCGAAGATCCACAGAAGTAAATCACAGACTTTTAAGGGTTTTATAGGTCTGATTATATCGCTGGCACCTGCTACTTGGCTACTGACCTTATTTTGCAGCATGTGCTTGCAATAAGAGAGTTTTCAGGTACATAAACCCTTGTGAAAACAAGCTTGATGATAAAATTTGAATGAGAAATGGTAGTTTCACATACACTTAGGTGCAACATTTGATTGCTAAAATAATAATATTTGAAACTGCCCACTTATTGGTTTATTTTCTCACAATCGGTAAAGTTTTCAGCTTAGAGAAATCTCAGTTGTAGAGCTCTGTAGACTATTTTCAAAACCGATTTACACTTCTTCCATATAGTAATCTAGGCAGATCACTTGTAATATTGTTTCATGACTATTATAAGAGACAATATAGGACTTATTTCATATCTTGGCAAGCAAGGACCCCAGTGCAATAGCCCAAAACAATTACTAATCAGTACATTAATTGCTTTCAATGTACAACTGCCTGTCCAAAAGCCAAATAGTTAACTCCTTACATGTATACAAAATACCTGACCTGCATGTCAACAATCTGGTTCTGATTTTTAAAATGCAGTGCATAAAGCAAGAAGACTCTATTCAATAAAATTCCTTGTGGAGAATGTAAAATGTTTCATCTCCAACTCAGTTATAAAGCAATAACATGTACTTTTTAAAAACAAAAGTTTTTAATGCCAAATACAGTAATGATTTAAACCATGACAACAAATCTCAACATAATCCAAGTCTCCAAGGTTCATTGTGTTATATGATGCAATGATTTTGGCTTAATTTAAAAATACCTGGAGAGAGAGAGAAATGGAAAGTAGTGGGAAGAAATATTAAACCTTTGCATAATGTCACTATGGTGTGTGCATGTTTGGACACAAAAATATATCCCAACTGATGTTGGACTTTGAACCAGGATGTATACTAGACCTGTGTGATAAATGAAAAAACATGTTTCAATACTCATTACTACATTATGGGGGTGTTTCTAAAGTGTTTAGAACATTGCAATTTGTTCATATTGTAACTGTAATGAAATAACAAATTTTCATTACCTTTTTGTTAAGTAATTGTGTTAATGGGGAAATTTCAGGGGCTTATATCTCCCTCATTGTTAGAGCTATTGCAATGACACTTGTTACAGTTGCAGAACACATTTACCACTGTTACCCCCACCCTCAAAGTTTCAGAATGTTTCACTCATCCACAAATTTGGGGGAATTTTCAAAGTTTTTATAGACAACATTTTTTAAAAAAAACTACAAGAGCTATCTCCTTGAATTTTCTATACAAGGACATAAGATAACAGGGGATAATTCTCCCCAACTTTCAGAAATATTCATACATCTACTGTTTTTAGGGAAAAAAATTAAAGTGTTGACAAAAACTTGTTTTCAAAAAGCCACAACAGCTACCCCCTTGAATGTTGCTATATGACACACAACATACCATAGAACTTCAAATTTGGTTTTTTTTCTCCCAGTCCAGCACAGATTTACTATCAGTCCTCTTTGCAGATTCAATAACTTAATAGAACTCTAAACTGCATGACTGGCTAGTGCTACAGACAGACAATAGCTCCCCTTACCTCTTTGGGGCTTTCTGATGCAAGCAGAATTCTGGGAATTGTAGTTTAGGACAGGCCTTTTGAATTCTCTGCCACAGGGGTCCTCGCCTTTTTTTTGAACTCAGGCTGGTAATAATAATAATTATTATTATTTATTTATACCCCACCACCATCTCCCCCAATGGGGACTTGGTGCGGCTTACATGAGGCTAAGCCCAAACAGCAAATTACAATAAAATAAACCAAAGACACAAACAACAACACAGTAAAATACAAAAAACCATATAAATACAATAAGCAATACAAAATATAAAATACATACCCACAATCACAGTGACATTGAGCGGGCTGCATGTGCAAGATAAAATGCTAAAAACTCAGGGTGAAATAAGGAGGAGCAGATTATTTGTGAGGGAGAGCTCATAAAAATATAACAAAACAGCAAAACTCCAAAACTATATCCAAAGACAGAAAGACAAAACAATGAAAAAAGCATACCAAATAAGCCAATAAAAATGTTGTGTCAAATAGAGACGTTTGTGCTAGCGCAGAAATAATGAAATATTAGCAGCAGGCAGGGTACCCCAACTAAGAAAGCCTTTATTTGTTGACACAGAATGGACTGAAGTCTATTGGTAATCCATTTAGAGAGTTCCCATTGAATCAGTGTGATTTATGTAAGTAATAGCATACCATACACAACAACTGATTAATGAATTTTCTCTATTTGAGAGTGAGGATTCAAGTCATTGTATGCAAGATGCTGACAGAAGAGTCATTTTTGATGGTCTCAAGTCACAGACAGAGCAAGGGTGCATCTATGTTGTAGAATTAATGTGGTTTGACACTATAACAGTCATGTCTCAATGCTGTGTTGTGGGGCACCAGCACTCTTTGGCAGAGAAGGCTGAAAAACTTGTACAACTGCATTTCCCATGATTCTATATCATTAACCACATCATTTAAAGTGGTGTCAATTAATTCTACAGTGTAGATGCACTTTTTAACTTCTGTATTGCAATACTGTTTCATGCAAACTCCGTGTAAATATGTGTGTGTGTGGAAGAGAGAGAGAGAGTATGCTACAAATAATGCATTTTTAAAATGCTTTGAGTGTAGAGTGTAATTGATCTATAAGTAATAGGCTTGGTTGGTCCAAAAATAAATGGTCAAAACTTGTTTTGGATGTAGGGGGCACTGGTGGTTCATTTCAGAATTGAATTCTGAATTTTTCTTAATTCTTATTCAAAATTTCTGAATTGATTTGTTAATGGTGGATGCAATCGCACAATACACAATGCACAAGACTTGAAAGTATGGGATTTGTAGTGTCTTTTTAGGCAACACCCAACAAACAAAGGAAATAACAATCAGCCAGCCCTGAGAGCTTTTGGGGCAAAGGAGCAATTGACAGCAAACAAAGAAAATAACAAACAGCCCTGCCCTTTTTGCCTTGGAAGCTGATTTCACAACCTTAGGAAGGAGAGTTTGTGTTCAAAGAGTGGTTTGAATTGAATGGAGATCTAGTTCTTTTGAGGCAATGTGCAACACAAACTATTTTTTTTATTTATTTAAAACTTTTGTATCCCAAACTTCTCACCTCCGTAGAGGGACTCAGACTGGCCAGATAAACCTGCTACAATGTTGTCTTTTTAAAATGTTTGAGTGAGTGCTTTGGTTCCTCCATGTTGCTCTTTCCACCCACGCCACTCATCCACACATTACCCTTGTGGTGCCCACCATCCCAAACCCCAACAGCAACAAAACCACAAGTGGCAAAGCAGAGTGACCAGCGAGGCTGGCAGGCAGGCAGGCAAGCAGACATGGCAGGCAACAGCCCTTCTCCCAGCCCTTCTTCTCTGCTTGCTTGCTTGCCCATCATCCTCTTCTTCCAACCTCCCTTCCCTTTGGCTTTCCCTTTTCCTTCTCCCTTCCTGGCTCCAAATGAGCCTCTGAGCCATGTGTTATTGCAAAACTTCTCCCTGATTGGCTGGGAGGCAAGGAGCCTCCCAGCATGCAAGCTGGTTGCCTCCTAGCAGGCTAGTAAGGGGCTGAAAATACGCTGAATCATTTCCGACTCACTTCCTGAGTCATACCAAAAATGGGGGGGGGGGGGGGAAAGCTTTGGAAGGACAAAGGGACTTTCAGTTTCTAAAAATTCTTCAAAATAGCTTCAAAAAGGTAATTTTAACGAAATTATTACGAACAGTGAGTTATCCAATGCAGCTCTATCCATGCCTAATAAGTAAGTGTTCATGTCCTATAGCACAACCAAAGAAGAATGGGCTGCTGAAAATTGTTACAAAAGAAGGTGTGATGTTACAATGTATGATAATTTGTGTTCTGATTAACTCTGAACTAATTAACTGATAGTCTAAAGAGGTCAAAGCATTATAATTTAGTAATGAGAGAAAAGAGAGCCATATATCTTCAAAGAAATGCTCTAATGAGTAATTTTATGGGATCTTGAACAGTGAAAAAGGGACAAAGTTTGATACAATTATATGTAATGGGTTTTAAAATAAACCATCTAATGGGCAATTTGATTCTAGTTTGTTCAACTGACGGAAGAAGAAACTGATTATGGCGGAAGTAAGCGTAAAATATTTTATGGGTATTGCAGCTGGAAATGAATCAGAGTTACATAATACTTTTCCTTAAGTGAAGAAAATTCTGCATAGAAACCTGGATAGATTAATGAATCATTTTTAAGCTTTAAACCCATCAATCAAAAAACCACATACATTCATACATACAGTATATGCTATATGCTACAATGTAGAATTAATAAACATACCCATGTTAGTCTGGAATAATATTGTGCAAAGTGATCTTGAAGTACCTAAGTTAGTCTCTAAAGTGCTACAAGATTATTTTGCATATTTGGCTATTTGTTTTTTCAGCATTCTTCTTGGAAGTCTAAGGGAGGTAGATGTAGACTTTACTGAGATTAACAGCCAAAGGTTCAAAACTATTCACAATGCAGGGAAGAAAGCTTGCTTTTGTTCAATCTCCTTCAACATTTTTTTTTACTTGAGAGACTAAGTTTGAAAACTTTCAGGGGAGAATGCTGTAATTATATCCCATTTGTTGATGTCAAACTCTGAAATAAGGAGACCAGACTCCAGAAGTTGAATGAAATAATGGCCACTTTATCTGACCTATTAACTATTTAAGATTAAAACCTAGAAAACTTGCTAGAGATGAGGAATAAGCTGGTGGGGTTCTTAGCTGAGGCAGTTGCCTATCTATGACATTCTCCCAAGTCTCCCCTTGGGTGAAAACAACTGACCCGAAGGGAATTCAATCTCATAGTTTACACATCCTGGATGGTTATATTTTGGAAGACAGATGTATAGAACCCCCCCCTTCACACAATTCCTAGTACTCACATAAGGGGAGACAGGCCCCCATGTCAGCCCCAAGGATAGGTTTATTCCCATTTTCAAGGCCTCAAAAACCAAAGAGGCTGTTCCAGACCCTGAACTTTCACCCAAATGTGCCAAGGTATACCCTGACTTTTGATATTCTCCTCCAAATCCTACCAGTAAAGCCTACTTAAAGACACCACCCTGAAGTCTAATTTCCCAGTCCTACAGAAATGGGAGAGAGTAGGTGAAAGCTCCCATCCTGAAGAAGGGGGAAATTAAATTCCAACTTGGCTCCAATAGACAATCAAATAAACTAATACTGCACTGGAGGTGGGAGGGTTAGTCATACAAATTTAAACCTGTGTGCAGGCTGCCAGGGCTTAAATGCCTTCTTGGGAGCCTTCCAGATGTGACCAGCCTCCGTACACATATTCCACCAATTTTATTAGGCCTCTGTTCAGGGAGGCCATCAAAACCATCCTCTTGTCTGCAGTACCCATAGCTGCACATACTTGGGTCTGAGGTTTCATGAATTTTATATGTACTGCATATATATTGCTGACACTTCTCTGTTGCCAAGTGTCCACTGAAAAGGAACTAGCAAAGTTATGATTTGAAATAAGTTCATTAATATCTAAATAAAAGAGGAGGGGGGATAATTATACTAATGAGAAGGCACACAAATAATGAATGCAGGCACACAATTAATTCTATGTAGCTTATAAAAACTAAATCACAAGATAACTATAATCAAATGTTTTGACTTGCCAATTAATGAGCAAAATATATGTGCACATGCTTTTGAGAATATAATATGCAGGTGCAAAAGAAAAAAACCCACATAGTTAATTATATTAAACAGTTCCAGTCTTATATGCATGATATAAATTTGTTCTATCTAACATTAAACCTTCTGTAGATATTGTCTTTTAAGACTGATTTTAAGACTAGCCTATATAAAACAATATAAAAACAATAAATGACAAAGAGTGTATAGGAATGCCCCACAACAAGTGCTGGGAATAGAATTCAGTAAAATAGCCATATCAAATCCTGTTTAAAATACATAGATGTCCCAAAAAAGCAAAAAAAAAAAAACAGCCTTTGAGATGCTAGTGTGGGGACAGGCAAAGAAGTAATTTAGCTGATTTATTCTAGATCATCTTTATGATGTTCTGTGGCTGTTCACTAAAGCAGCTGTTCTGGAAATGTGGATAATGAAATAGTTTACAGCTAGAAGTAATCTCTTCCCTTCTCTCTTTTTCTTTCATACCTTCCTCTGAACTTTCATTAAAAATCCTGATGTTAAAAGAAATTTTTTCAAGCTCTTTATGTCATTTCATGGCAACAACAACTATGAAGACTTTGCCAGCAAAATCAGAAATAGCTAGCTAGTTGGATTTCCTTATAGCTAAGAAAATGAGTCCAGGGATTATATCATTTCACAATTTCTATTCTTCTCAATACAACTGCTATTAAACTTTCTGTGGCAATGGTAGTCTCATGAGAAATACATCATAATAATACAAAATGGAGCAAACCTCATTAATCATCCATCCTTCAGAAAATAACTTCAGATGTGTGTGGGGGGTGGAATGCCACTATTTACTAACTGATTTTAACAGAATATGGAAATGAACAATATTTCAGTAATATATGTACATGACCTGAACTGTTAAATCACCAAAATTAATAATTGTAAGGCGGGAGTTAAAAAGAAAGTGTGAAAGCATTGCTTGAGAATTAACTTATGTGGAAACCATCAGATTCCCTCTACAATTTTTTAACTTTTACATAAGGGTGCTGTGCCACCCAGCAGTAAAGGACCCTGTTTCTTCCATACAAGAACCAATATACAAACAATAAATGACAAAGAGTGTATAGGAATTGCAAATAAACACCTAATGGAACACAGTTGCTTTAGAATGGGCAAATACTACCTCAGACAACCAGAACTGGAGGGCTGATAAAGTTTGTGTTAAGTGATATAAAGTATAGGCATTGTTAACAGGATACAAGAGGAGAAAAAATAAAGAGTTTCAAAAGAAGGAAGTTAAATGTTTCACTAGCATGCACACACCAGGGTAGATTTGGAAATCCGCAAAGAGCATCCTATATAAATCTCGACTTCCACTTCCATCTTTCAACCCTCTTATCTAATAACTCTTAGATAGTTCCAATCATTCCCCCCAATCTCTTAATCTGTATATCCACCCGCAATCTTTCACCTGTTAACATATATCGATATTTGTAAGTCCTTTTATGTCTTTCAGTCCTTTCACAAATTCTGTTATCAAAGACCAGTCAGTAGCTGTCCTCTGATAGGACATTGCTTTTGTCAGGCAGTCCATGTTTTTACTTCAAGCAGCTTGAGGATCCAGTCTTCTATTTTGGGGTGATTCATCCTTCCATCTTCTGGCTATCACCATCCGCGCTGCAGTAATGCAGTAAACAAAAAAAATTCTTCATTTTTTCCTAATTCAAAATCAAGTAGGCCCAGTAACATGTATCTGGCTTTGAAGGGGAATTCTATGTCGAAAGCTTTCTTAATCCCTCTGTAGACTTTTACCCAGAATTTTTTTATCGATTTGCAACCCCACCACATGTGTAAAAAGTACCCAACCTCTTTGTGGCACCTCCAGCATTTGTTACTGCACTTATTATTGAACTTAGCTATACTGTATGGTGTAAGGTACCACCTATACAGAATTTTAAGGCCATTCTCCTTCAGATCATACGCATATAGAAACCTTAGATGTACCTTCCAATATCTTTCCCAATATTTCAGGTGGATAGTCTGGCCCAAATCCCTGGCCCATTTAACCATACATTTTTTAATAGCTTCGTCTTCCGTTTTCCAGTGTAGGAGGTATTTATATAGGATAGAAATTCTCCCTTTTTCTTTTGCTGTGATTTTATCCCATAGATGGTCATTATCCTCAAACCCCATCGAACTGTCCTTCTTAAATATCTCGTGGATCTGTTTATATTGAAACCAGTCCAGAGATTTGTCCCAGGTTTTTAGCTCCTCTAAGTCTTTCATCACTAGGCCGGAGTTTACCTTTTGGAGGATTGTATCATATCTTAGCCAGTTGTTTTTATCGTATTGTCTCCTAAAGTGTGCCTCCTGGGGGACAGCCATTTTGGGGTCTTCCTAAATATCACATCTTTATTTTTCAGCCAAATTTTTAGTAACGGTTTCCTTATACAATGGTTGTTTAAGTTCTTCTCAATTTTCACCTTATAGTACCAAAGGTACCCGTGCCACCCAGTCCTTAGGTCGAAACCTTCCAACGCTAAGAGCTGGGTGTCCTCTAAAGATGTCCATTTAGTAACCCAATCCAAAGTACTTGTCGCATAATAAGTGGCGAGATCGGGGACTCCGAAACCACCTCTGTCCTTGTCATCTATTAGGTTCTTCCAGCTAATTCTGGCATGCTTCCCTTTCCATATAAATTTTCTTAATTCTCTCTCCCATATCTGGAAGGGTTTCTCGGTACTCAAGATTGGAAGACTTTGAAATAAGAAAAGAAATTTGGGGAGAACATTCATTTTAATGAGGGAGATTCTTCCTAAGAGCGAGAGGTTTAGGTGACTCCATCTTTTTAAATCTTGTTTAATTTGGAGCCATTTAAATCATAATTGTTTTTAGCTAAATCTATGTTTTTGGGTGTTAGAAAAACACCCAGATATTTGATCTTATTCGTAATTGATAGTCCAGAGACCTCTTCCAGCTTCTTTTTTTCCTTTATATTCAAGTTTTTCACTAGAAGTTTGGTTTTATTCCTATTTATTTTGAATCCAGAGGCCCTCCCAAATTCCTCAAGCTTTTCTATCCAATATTTAATATTATCATTCGGCTCTTCCACAATGCAGACGAGATCGTCAGCAAACGCCCTGATCTTGATCTTCTCTTTTTTAATCGATAGTCCCTTGAGGTTTGTGTCCCTTCTAATATTTTCCAGTAATGTTTCGAGAACCCAAATAAAGAGGAGAGGGGAGAGAGGACAGCCTTGTCGGGTCCCCTTCTGGATAGTAAATTTACTTCCACTTATACCATTTACACTAATTGTAGCGGACTGCGCAGTGTAGATAGCCGCAATGGCATTTTGGAAGGATTGGCCCACATCCAGTTCTGACATTAAAAGATCTAAAAAGGACCAATTGATTCGATCAAAGGCCTTTTCAGCATCTACAAACAAAAATGCCACCTTTTTTTGAATATTCATCCTATAATACTCCAAAGAGTCAACAATTGTTCTAATATTGTCCTTTAATTGGCGACCCGGCAGAAACCCTTTTTGATCTTGTTTGATCCAATTATTTAGGAATCTTTTTAATCTCTCCGCGAGAATAGATGCATATATTTTATAGTCCACATTCAAGAGGGAGATGGGCCTGTAATTTCCCATCTCCCCCTTACTTGAACCTTCTTTGTGGATTACTATTATCCTTGCTTCTGCCCATGTCTCCGGAAACTTTCTTGTTATTAGTATTTCATTCATCGTCTTTAACAGGTGTGGAGTCAAGATCTCTTCAAAAGCTTTATAGTATAAGGCTGTAAAGCCATCCGGCCCTGGAGCCTTATTATTTTTTAGTTTTTTAATGGCCATCTTCAGTTCCTCCCTATTTATTGGGTGGTTCAGGTCTTCTCTTTGTTTCTCCGTGATCTTATTTAAATGCAGGGCACTTATGTAGGACTGGACGTTCTCTTTCTTTATATTATCTTTGGAATAAAGTTGCCTATAGAAATTTTGGAACTTTTCACTTATTTGAGAGTCTAAATTATAGACTTTCCCCCCTTCAATTATTTGGGTAATATGGTTTTGTTGTTTCCTTTTTCTTATTTTTGCCATAAGCCATCTCCCGGGTTTATTTGCATTCTGAAAGTGGTTTTGTTTTATGAACTTGAGGTTGGCCTCTACTTTTTCTAAATCAAATTTCTCCCTCTGTTTCTGGAGAACCTTTAATTGCAATTTTAGACTCCTGTCTTTGGGGTGTTTTTTTAGATTTATGTCCACCTTTTTTAGCATTTCCATCAGTTCCTCTTCCACTTTTTGATTCTTCCTTTTTTTTCATTATGCTCTGGTGTATAAAGTGTCCCCTCATGACCGCCTTGCTTGCCTCCCACACTATGTGAGTGTGGGTGTCTTGGGCAGTATTTATTTCGAAATATTCTTTTAAGAGCATTCTGTACCTGTCCTTTTGTTCCTCATTCCGAATTAAATCCTCCCCAAGGGTTCATCTCTTTGCCAATTGACTCCACTGTCCTATTTGGAATTAGATCATATTATGATTTGAAAATATTTGCGGTAGGATTCTTATTTTACCTAGCTTGGTCAACAGATTCTTGGAGGGCCATACCATATCAATCCTCGACCAGGAACCATACCTGCTTGAGTAGCAGGTATAGTCCCTGGTCCCTGGGTTTTGTTCTCGCCACCCATCCCCTAGACCTAAGTCCTCAAGAATTTTTTTCCCCTCTATCGGGAGCTGGCCTGACCTCTTGTCCTTCACTTTTTTCATCGATCTATCCCACTCCCTTTCAATTACACCATTAAAATATAGATCTTGATAAATGGGAATACATGTGGAACAAAAGTTTCAAATTCACAGTTGCAGTTTCAATTAAAGACAATTTATATCAAACGTTCTACTGGTGCTAAACAACCCCAGATGTCAGAGAGCATGCCCACCTGTATGCCATGCCCACTTATCTTTGCCAAAAATCTCATTTGGCCACCCTCCCATCTTTGCCACAGTGTACTTTAGGGTCATTACAGGGCTGGGAAGGATTTTTCCCCACTTGGGGGAGGGGGAGTCACTTACCCTACACCAGGGGTGCTCAATATGTAGCTTGGGAGCTACTAGTAGATCTTTGGCCCTCTTCCAGGTGATCTTCCGGCCTCACCAGCCGGATGGCTGTAGCACCCATGGGTCCGCCCGGGCCACGGGGGAGGGGTAATGCACCGGGGGTCCCGTTGGCATTGGGACCCGCACTGGCTGAAAGGGACTCGGAGGATGAGTTGGAAGGCCCAGAGCAAGATTGGTCAGCCGTGCCTTTGCCCAGTCCACCGCCAGAGAGTTTAGCCTGGGATTTCGAATGGGAGCATTCTCCGGGAAGGAGCGGACCAGGTGGAGATGGGAGGCAGTGTAGCAGATAGCGGAGAGAGTTATGATTTCCCAAATGGCCGAGGTTCCCAGGAGCTGGCCGAGCAGCAGATGGAGGCTAGCGGATGGGAAACTTCGGGGGAGGCTTCTTCTCAGGAAGATAGCGATACTAGGCTGGAAGAGCGGGGCCGTTCTCATAACAGGCGCAGGGACATAGAGCAGGGCAGGAGGAGCTGGCATCTGTCCCTAGACCGTCACCGTTCGGAAAGTAGAGACTGGAGGCGCCGGGCCCTAGATCGTCGGGGGTCCCGGCCGAGGGATTAAGTACGGCCCGTGGGAACTGATCCTCAGTTCTCCGGCCACGTCTATACTGAATAGGCGCGAAGCGGAGTGGGACCACAAGTTAACAGTGGTCATCAAGTCTTGCCTTGCCTTTGCTTTGTTTCCTGAGCCGCAGAGATTTGCGGTGCCTTGCCCTGGTTCCTGATTCGCATGGGATTGCGAAACCTTGTCCTGTTTCCTGATCCGCATTGGTTTGCGGAGCCTTGCCTCGCTTCAGCTATTTGCTAATACTTTGGACTATTGACTTTATACTTTGAACACTTGCATTTACTGGACTATATACCTTTTGGATTGTTTTTTATACTCAATAAAGTAGTTAGCCTTTGCTACGTCTCCGTGTGTGTGTTAAAGGGGCAGTTCTAAGTCGGCGTTTGTGACAATGGCACGCACACCTTGCGCACACGCGTGCTCTTGCTGCTGGCTTCTGCTCTCGTGGTGCTTCTTTCACCTGCATTGCAGGAAGAAGGAAGCACGAGGCGGGCCCTCTGGAGGGAGCGCCCTGCCTCTCTCTTGTCCAGAAGCAGCTGTGCAGCCTCCGTTGCCGGCGAGACAGGCAGGATGGAACACTCCCTCTGGATGCCCCGCCTCGTGCTTTCTCCTTCCTGCAATGCCCCGCAGGTGGAAGAAGCGCTATGCGGGCGGAAAACAGCAGCAGGAGCACGCGCGGTGGTGGGAGCACACGGCAGCGGGAGTGCATGGCGGCAGGTAGATCTTTTGGACTTGGTTGCTTTAAGAGTAGTTCACATGCTGAAAAAGTGTGAGCACCCCTGCCCTACACTGTTCAGGTGATTAGGAAATTGACTCTCACTGGCACCTTAAAATATGTTTCGTGGCAAGGTGTTTTGGGGTGGTGGTGGCTTATATCATCCCAGTGAATTCCTCAGGCACCCAGTTGGGTGAAGGACAGAAACAAGGTCTCCCCCCTGTGTATATGGGCAACCAAGGGGTGGGTGAAAGGAACTCTCCTTGGAGATAGTCTGAGACTTTGAATCAATTTGTGGGGTGGGGGACACAGCTTGTGGTTGGAATTCCCAGACCAGTTTTTCTACACAGGCCACCTTGAGAGCAACCTGACTGAAATCCAGTTTTTTCTCAGAGGACTCAGATATTTCACCCAGGAAGGCTGGGGAGAGGGTCTGGATGGATCTATTGCCTCAGCTCATCCCACATCAAGTTGCTTCCTCCATTTTGGAGTATTGTGCAGTTCTTGGAGAAAACTTTAAACAGGTAATGTTAAATAAAAGTTACCCTTAGTTATCTCATTTTGGTTGGTCTGGTGTCTTTATTTCATTGGTGTGACAGCAAATACCTCAGCACATCCTGCATCCATTACTATGCTACCTCCAAGTTGTTACTACCAACAATTTTGGCAAAGTGAATCACCTCACTAGCCTTGTTCAAAGAAAACTTCATTTTCCTTAGGATGATCCATTTGAAATTGTATGAGTAATTCTATGATAGTATTTATCTTAAGAAAGAGAAATTTAAGAATAATTAGCAAAGAACTGCCCCTGTTTTCATTATTTTTGGATTAACCATCTCTACAATTTGTCATAATAATTTATGCACTGAGTTAATTACAACTTAATTGTTCTTTTTAATAACTTCTTTAACTACAAACACAACATATGTTTTCTGTAGATGCAGTACTTTAAAAGGTGTGAGTATTCTCTAAAATTTTAATACCTTTATAATTACTGCTCAGAGGACTAGCTTCCTGCAAACTGCTATGTTTTGTACTTATCTTGAGAATAACTTGTGAAGTCTTATAAAAGCAAATTTCAATTTATATGTTTTCCATTTTCTCAATAGTTTCACCAAAAGTTCAGCTTAATTAACAGATGTTGAATTAACAGGGATGATTCCTCCCAATATCATCCAGGTGGATCCAGTGATACATATGCCAAGGGTTCAACACACCCCATACAAAATTCAAAATAGCAATGAAAAAGCTCCATTTTTTAAAATCTTCCAAAGCTCCGAAATGTTATGGTGCTTCACCACAGCAACAACAATAAGTGATCAAAAGTGACATCACTCCTACTCACCTTTTGGAACTTTTTTGAGGGCAGGAGTCACTACTTGGAGGTGGGGTACATTCGGATCAGTTTTTAAGTTGCATTTTAAACTCTCCTCAATATTATTTTAGCCAAACATGGTAGGCTGTGAGATAGATTGGGTGTACTGGACTCTGCACTGAACTGTCATAGGTTATGTATGAGCTTTTCACTATCGACCTCATAACACAGGCTGCTTGTTCTCCCCTTTCAGTTCTCCCCTTTCAGGATGGAGCCCATTACACAACACACAAGCACTTCCAGTTCGGCTCCATCCAGAAAAAGGAGAGCAAGTGGCTTTTGCTGCCACTGCAGCAACATGGGAACCTTCCCATGTTGCCTTACCAGCAATGGGGAAACCGGGTGGTGACACTTCCCCACCATGGGATAGTGGGAAAGGCAAGTAGCTCAATGTGAGGCACAGAGTGATGGCTTCTTCACACACCCCGCTGGAAGCCCACGGATTTGCTATGATGTGTGGTGAGGTACTACATGATTCTCAACCTGATCTAACAAAAATGAGCCATCTTTGATAATCTTGATGCATAACTTAGACAGGGAAAGTGTAACATGCTTTGTTCTGCTGAATCTCTCTCCTGATGCCATCAACCATGGTACACAGAAAAAAATGAATATCAAATGTGTGTGTAAATATACAAGTATAATAAATCACTAAAATAATCTATTATTCTAATCTGAGAAAAATGTATAATATCATAAAGGATTACCACCTCACTCAACTCATAGGAAATTTGCTACAAAACAGGAGCTTTTTTGTTGAGTTTCAGGGCCAAAGAAGCAGATGGTGAAAACAGAAGAACAGCCTGCCTCAGGGGAGCATGGTTGCTCCATCAATGTTCAACATTACACAAATGACCAGCCATTGCCAGAAGGGACAGAGAGTTTCATCTATGCTGACGATCGTGCCATTACTGCTCAAGCAGGGAGCTTTGAAATGGTTGAACAGAAGCTCTCTGAAGCTATAGGTGCTCCTACTGTCTATTACAGGGGAAAACAGCTGATTCCTAATCCATCTAAAAGACAGATATGTGCTTTTCAATTTAAAAATAGACAAGCATCCTGAGCTCTGAGGATTATCTGGGAAAGAATCCCACTGGAGCATTGTAGCGCATCCAATAACTGGGAATCACTCTAGACCATGCTCTGACCTACAAGAAGCACTGCCTGAATATCAAGCAAAAAGAAACAATATCATATGAAAGCTGACTGGCACAACCTGGGGATCACAACCAGATACAGTGAATACACCTGCCCTTGTACTATGCTACTCTGCTGCTGAGTATGCATGCCCACTCTGGAACACATTTCACCACGATAAAACTGTGGATGTGGCTCTTAATGAGACATGCTGCATTATCACGGGGTGTCTGTGCCCTACACCACTGGAGAAATTACACTGTTTAGCTGGCATTGCACCACCTGACATCCGCTGGGAAGTAGCAACCAATAGTAAAAGGACCAAGGCAGTGACATCTCCGGCCCATCCCCTGTTTGGGTATCAGCCAGCACACCAATGATTTAAATCAAGAAATAGTTTTCTAAGATATACAGAGACACTCGCTGGAACACCTCTGCAAGTGAGAGTCCAAAAGTGGCAGGCTAAAACCCACAACCTCAATAAATGGCTGATACCAAATGAGATACTCCCTCCTGGGCACAGAGAAAACTGGGTGACTTGGAAGGCACTGAACAGACTGTGCTCTGGCATCACGAGATGCAGAGCCAACCTTTAGAAATTGGGCTACAAAGTAGAATCTACAACATGCAAGTGTGGAGAAGAGCAAACCACAGACCACCTACTGCAATGCAAACTGAACCCTGCTATAAGTGGCCAGCACTCCAAGTGGCCAGCTACTGGTCAAAAGACATTTAATCAAATACCAAGTTTGCAAACTTTGTGTTTTTTTGTTTGTTTGTTTGTTTTAAGGCAATACAACTGGTTGATTTGCTTCTGACATGATAAATAAATAAATAAATCTGTATTACACAATCCAAACTATGGGAGAAAGCCTATAGGACATAATCAATTCTTAATGAGAAAAAAAGATACTCCAAGGTTTCCTTCCATGAGTTTTTGGCTGGCTGATATCATCAATGGTTCATGTAAATCTTATGTTCTATAAAATTTTCTCTAGAGCAGTACTTCTCAACCTGTGGGTCCCCAGGTGTTTTGGCCTACAACTCCCAGAAATCCCCACCAGTTTACCAGCAGTTAGTATTTCTGGGCATTGAAGGTCAAAACATCTGCAGACCCACAAAGAACCACTGATCTAGACAAAAGGCTAAAGTGCTGGTGAATTTATTCATCATCTATCTTACCCAAATGGTTTTATCCCTAGTGAGCTTTGTTCAGTGAATTACTGTGCTGGCTAACCCCAGATATCAGGTGCCCCAACAGTTAAATAATAATCACACGAACATACAAGAACACAACTGAGAATAATATTCACTAAAGTCACTCTGCCAAGTCCAAGGATAATCCCAAGAAAGTGTAGTCCAAAGTTCAAATGCACAAGTCAAAGCTGGAGCAAATAGGTTAACAATAATTCAAAGCAGTGGTTAAGGTCAAGAAATCTCAGTGAAATACATCCAGTGGGTACAGCACCAAAGCAAGTTACTCCCACAACTGGCTGCTAGTTTTTTACTGCTGCTTTTTAGTAAGCCAATGAGCTATAGGCTGGATTCTGACTGCTCTTTGATAGTTCCTCTCTGCTAATCCCTTGCAGCTAAATGCAAAACTTTCCTTTAAGGCAAAACTTAGCCTCTGTCACTTCTGCTCTTTTGGTGCCTCGGGTAAGCTGGGGGTCTGCACAGGAGTAGCTGGTGGTTGATTACAGAGACAATCCCTGAGTTTGCTCCTGCTCTGTCTCTGCAGGCTAAGGTGTTGCCACATTTTAATCTTCTTCTGGTACCTCTGGCTCTGGGGCTAAATCTATATCCAGATTTAGGTCTTGAATTTCCTCCTGCTCATGGCTCTGAAAAGTCTCCAGAGTCAACTCATCCCCTGACTCCTCGTTAGAGGCTTGAGGCACAGGCTGACCCGATACAATTACACATCTTTCAATGGGGCTCTTAAACAGGTCTATTGGTGTGGGATGGGAAGAAAGCTGGCAAAGTCAGACATCTAGACCAGGGGTGCTCATTAGGTAGCTCGGGAGCTACTAGTAGATCTTCGGCCCTCTTCCAGGTGATCTTTGGGCCTCACCAGCCGGATGGGGCGCTCCTGCCATGTGTGCGCACACCCACGCTCCTGCTGCTGGCTTCCACTCTCGTGGTGCTTCTTTCGCCTGCGGGGCATTGCAGGAAGAAGGAAGCACGAGGCGGGGCCTCTGGAGGGAGCGCCCTGCCTCTCTCTCATCCAGAAGCAGCTGTGCAGCCTCTGTTGCCTGCTGCGCGGGCGGAAAACAGCAGCAGGAGCATGCGCGGTGGCAAGAGCGCATGGCGGCGGGAGCGCATGGCGGTGGGGGCAGGTAGATCTTTTGGACTTGGTTGCTTTAAGAGTAGCTCACATGCTGAAAAAGTGTGAGCACCCCCTGATCTAGACAGCATTTTGTTTGTCAACTTTGAGTTTTTGGGTTTTCAATTATGGTACGTACTATATGGATAGAGCTTTTCCCCTGGGCTGTTTGGTCACTTGTTTGCTACCTTGGCAGCCACCTCTCCACAAAAGTCAACATTGGTACTGAAATACAACACCTTCTGAGGTATGTGAGAGCAGCATTTTTCCAATGAAGCAGAGAGTGTTTAAGGATTGGGACATTCATAGAAATAGCAAGATGCTTGCTTATAAAGCTATTGTCCTCCCAACTCTGTTATACGCCTGTGAAACATGGACTGTTTCTAGAGAAGACATCACATTCAACTTCTGGAACAATTGTCTTGAGTCAGCGGTTACCTGATCCTTCACCATATCAGATTGCTTCCCCAATTAGTTATTTGCTCTCTACAAGGAACAGCATAAAATGTAACTTGTTAATGAAAATTGCCCTTAGGTCAATCTACTACTGTTGTCTGATCTCTTATTTACCTGGTTTGTCAGCAATTTAATATTAGCAGATGACACTATACTACTAGCAGATAATCATAGAAATTCAGATCAGAATGGTCCTCTCTCTGTTGTCTTTCCAGTAGCAGGCTAAAACATTTCTATCAGGCAGGCTTTTAAAGCAGAAAGTTTTAAAGAATGGACCAGAGATGCTGTGTGGTTTTTGAATTGTTTTTAAACAATGTTTTATCATTTCAATAAGATTTTTTTTGTTAAATTTTTTTATTGAGGTTTTCACAGGTATTGGAGGGGGGTAAAGTTGTGGGGGAGGGAGGGATGGGGCGAGAGAAGAACAGGTATCTGGGAAGGAAGGCTGGGGGGGTCAGGATGGAGCCAGGACCTGGGTGGGTTCGGGGAAGGGTGGGTGTTGTGGGGGCCCAACCGGGCAAGGTGTGAGGGGGAGGTTGAAAGCAGTCTCTAGGGAGCCCAAAGTCCTTTCTCTTCTGGTGTTGGTCGGGTGTAGTTGGGTGGGTGCTCTCCTTTCTCCGTTGTAGTTTCTTCCCGGACCTATTTTGAGCCCCTCTCAGTTTTGCATTGTTGAATGGATCAGTTTGCCCGTCAGGCACCTTCTTGTCTTCCTCTCTTGATTTTTAGGATCCTTCAATTCTTTGGTAAGAATGTCCATTTCTGTTGTCCGTTCCTTGTCTTATAGTATGGTCGTATCCGTCCCTTTCCTCCTTCCTAGCCGTACTCTTTGGGAGATTTTAGACCTTCTTCATCCGCCTCTGGATCGTCACAACTTGGGGGGCCATATTTTGTGAACATCCCTGGAAAGTAAGGATGGTTTTGCTTTGAGGTGTTCATTCTTTTTTGTTGCGTTGTTGTCCTCCGACTTCTCTCTCTATTGAGTTGCCCCCCACTCCTTTTGGCTTTATTCTTATTTGTACCCCGAGTGGGTCTTTTGGACAATGAATCAATCTCCTGAGTCTTTTCCTCTTTTTCTTTTTTGGGGAGTAGAGGCTTCGGGATTCTTATTAGTCATTTGAGTGACTCCCAGTGTGACTTCCACCCTTTCTTTGCAATAAAGTTCTCTTTCCCCTGATGCTTTCTGCCATTTAGTGACCCCCTCTACTCTCTTCTCTCGCTCTGCATGTACTGCTGCGTTTTTCCCCTTGCTCTCAGGGGTTTCTTTTCCATCCTCATAGGTGATTGTTGGCTCCAGCCTTGTGGGGGTCGCTTCTTTGGATGAATCTAGCCTTGCGTATTGCGGCTGTTGCTGCATGAGTTCAAATTGCTTTTCTTGTCGGGTCATCATTAGATCGATCTTCTGTAGACACCCATCCTGTGCTTCTCCTAATTTTCGTAGTTCATTAATGATGTCCTTTAGGTTATTGTTTCCTCCTCTGACCACCTTCCTTGAATTCTCTCTTGATCTTTTACTTCTGTGTTTGATTCTTTTAATGTTGGCATACTCTATTGTCGGTTATTCCATTCGCTGGGAGGATTTGTTCTGCTCTTTGGCAGCAAGGATCCCTTGTTGCATATAAGGGAGGCCTTGGAAATTCCTACTTCTCTGATCCCTCTATCACAAGTGCGCCTTTTCCCTCCCACAAGATGGCGCTCCTGCCAAAAGCTCTTCTTCTTCCCTGTTCTCGTATCTATGGCAGCTTCTCCGCCATTTTGGGTCCTCTGAGGTCCTTTTATCTCTCCCAAATTGGCTTTGCCTGAGGAATTTGGCTGCCCTCCGGTGAGGTCTTCCTGTGGGGGGGGGGGGGTTTGTCCCTCTCTGACTTCCCCAGCACTCACATTTGTTCGTGCCCATCTCTTCTTCCTCTTTTGGCCCCGATCTTGGTGGGGTGGGCTGGGCTGGCAGTTACTGCGGGTCATCCCCCGCTTCCCGTCCCTCGACCCGCTCACCGCCACGGCTGAAGGCCGGACTCGCTCGATCTCCCCCTCTTGAGGAGAGGGTGATCCCTGGAGTCGACGGCACCTTCCCTACGGCTTCGCGATCCCTTTAGACATGGCTTCGTCTCTGGGAGGGGGCGAAAATCGCCCTCCGGTTGCGGAGACAGTTGGCACTCTGAGGAGCCTCAGAGTGTCCGTCCTGCCGCCATCTTTGCCCGCCAGGAGTCCCCCATTTCAATAAGATTTTAACTGAATTGTTTTACTAATGGTAACATTTAATATTTTGTAGATTTTTTAACTATAGATTTTTTAAGGTCATGAGTCCCGTTGAGTCACTCTACTAATAGCAAAGTGGGGTACAAATAAATATTAATAAAAAACAATAGGGGGGATATATCATTCTGCCCTAATTAGTTCAAAGCTGAAGGCATGTCTAAACAGACAGTCTCCCTTTGTGACTCTTGAGCTTTCTTCAAAAGGAAGGTGAAAAAAAGAGAGAATCCTCTTTTTTTGAAGATTATACCATTCAGCAGGCTCATGAAAAGGGATGCAAACATTAAGATAGTCTGGACTTAAACCATGTAGTGCTTTATAGTTTTTAATTAACACTTTATGTAACTCCAACCTATCTTGATGTGCTATAGGATTCCTTCCCCTGTTTTTAATGGTAAGATATTTTGCATAAAAGAGTACAGTCAGTCCTCCATATCCACAGATTCTGCACCCACAGATTTAACCATCCACAGCTTGAAGTATGTGTATGTATACACACATACACACACAAAAATAACATCAAACTTTTATAAAAGAAACAGTTTTACTACCCTGTTATATATAATGGGATGTGAGTATTTTGGTATCTATTCAGGGTTCTGGAATCAAACCCAGTGGAAACCAAGCACCTAATGTAAGTGTATTGCTTTTTCAACAATTTATTCTTTTGCATCTAGTGTGAAATCAAAAGCCATTACAGCAAAAAAAAATAGTATTTAATTGCACCATTAGCATGACAACCAAAATCTGATTTTATATTAATTATAATAATCATATATTTAATGGAACCTAATAGTATAAAGTAAGAATTCTTTGTGTGATTAGTAATACATCATGTCTATAACTAAACAAGCATAAAAAGTAATGATCCCTACCCCAGGGAGGTCATTTCTGTTTCTTTTTGTAAAAGTCAAAGTCACTAATTGAAATATTTTTTTCAAAATCTGCAGTACTAACAGTGCTCTAGTATGAGATCAGAGTGTGTCTAATCCTGTACAATAGTGTAACCATATTTTTGTGCCTTTAGTGACCTCAGATGTTGCATTTTGATGGAATTATGCAAAGATAATGTTCACTGCAGGAAACAAATGAATTTTCAAAACTATGTCTTTGATAATAAAATGCTACAAGGGAAAAAAATGTTGAGCTTAAGATTTCTAGTTAGTGATCATTGTATTATTTCAGAATTTATCTTAAACCTGGAAAAATCATGGAATCATAGGCTCAGGCCCTATATACACTGAGTGTAATGCAGTTCAAAGCTAGCATTAAACTGCAGAGGCCAAAAAAACAATCCACAAAAGCATCTGAAAGAAAGTCCTTAATGTGCATCAGTGGTTTTTTTAATCAGCATCTGGGCATCAGACTGGTCACAGTATTTCTGCACAACAAAACCATTGACTTCAATACTGGTTTAAAACTGCATTAAAATGTCACTATAGATAGAAAGGACACTAAGGATCATCAGGTCTAACTCCTGCTCCATGCAGGCTCTCCAGCAGAAGCATTTCAATCAGGAAGATGTCCAGTCTCTTTTTGCAAACATCCAGAGGAGTTCCCGCAACCTCTCTAGGACTTTTGTTCCACCATGAAACCTCTTTCACTGTCATGTAGTTCTTTCTAATGTTCAATCAAATTCTACCCTCCTGTAACTTAAAACCACTCAACCTCTGGGGCAGCAGAGAACAAGCCTGCACCCTCTTATTTGTATCAACCCTTGAGGGTACTGCTGAGCCAGGTATCTTTAATTGGTGAATGTTTGTATGAACTGATGAACTGTTGGGAACATTAAACTTGAGTAAAGCTTTCAACAAAGTTTTCTGGGCTTTTTAGCTATGAGAAGAAATATCTAGGGAGGTACTCAGGACCTCACACAGTGAGGCCATTTTCCATATGCCTTGGGGCAGAAGCAAGGGGGTCCATACTTAATGCAGTGCAAGAAGGAGGCACACAAGCCTTTAGGTTTACCCTTCAAGGTTCTATTAATTCTTAACTCTATGTCTGCTCCTTTGTCTCCTTGCTTGTTGTCCATGACTTGTCTTTCACCTAAAGTATCTGATAGGAGAAAGAGAAGGAAGGCACTGAAAGACGAAGAAGATGATAGGACTATGTTTAATCTCTCTGTACATAGAACTCTAGAAGGTCCAAAATTCAGCACCTGACACCTCTACCAAGATCTGGGAAATATCCAATGAAATCCTTGTAAATATTTGCTGCTCTTCAAAGTGACTTAGTTTAATACATATTCTTATGTTCCTAGTAATACCCACGTACACATATGTTCTTCAAGCCGATGATTGTTATGTGCCTGGAAGTTTATTTCCATGAGCATCCTCCTCATCCTTACGAGATCAGGACATATCCTTCAAAGACATTCCCCCACAGTTTCTATCAATAGTTTGACCTATAAGTTGGTTAATCGGAAATTAACATTCAATTTACTTCGTAATAAACCAAATCCAAGGGAAAGAAGACAAAACATGTCATCATCTTTCTTGCTACAAATGCAAATCAAAAAAAGAATGCAAAATTGCTCTTGCTGTCACCTACCTTTAGTTTAATTAAGCATTCACATAAAATAATGTTGTATTTCTCTAGCACAGGAGCACATTGTTTCAGGTAAAATGCTTTCAGGCTTGAATAAAAACACATTAATAATTATGCAATGCAGGCAGTGCTCATGTAGATGCCTGAATTTAGATAATGGAATGTTTTATGGGTGGCAACAAATAATTTGCCGTAACATGCCATTTAAGATTTCATGGGAATGTTAGCAAATCCTGGCATGAATGTACAGATTGAGCAGATAAGGAAAGAAGAGGAAAAAAACATCTATTTCACAATGTAAGCATTTCAGGTGGTAGTTACACCCAACACTGTGTGTGTTCTCATCCAAGTTGCATTTGACAATGCACATAGCTTCAGAGAAAACAGGAAGTGAAAGTAAACCTAAACCTGTTTAGTCAACATACATTCGATTAAGTCTAAAGAGATTTGTTTGTTGATGATGGACACCTAATTACCATGTGTGTGAAACTGACATTGGGTAGCTTTATGTATTAATATTTGTCACCTGGGGGTGGGAAGTATATTCTCAAATCATTTAAACTGACTTTAAAAAACAAGTTGTTAAGTATGTTTTAGCTTGTTTATTACTTTTTTCATTTCATGTTACTTCAATTCATTAAAGTGATTTTATTGTAGTCTGTTCTGAGGTTGGATGGGATAAAAAGATTTTAAAGAAATAGACTGTGACCCTGACCAAGGACTGAAGAAAAGAAAATATTGGATTAAATGGTGGAATTAACTTTATTTAACTGAAATCAATTTGAAATGTGACTCTTCATTAAGCAAAGTGAACTTCAAATGGCATGAATCAGCTAGAACCCTAAATTAAGTACATTGAGGGAGGTCCCCTCCAGAGAGCTGCAATAGGTTTGTCTCTAGACAGTCACTCAATGCCAACATAAGTCCCCTGAGGGCAAACCTGAGTAGACAAACTTTCCATGACATGATGCCTCAAACATGGTCACCAGGAAATCTGAATTAGGCTAAATTGCTTGGTCCTCACTGTGACTAATCAATGCAGTGACCAAAGCCTTTTATACAGATTTCACACTTGATCTATCAGCAATACTTTGAATTGGTGTTGTCATCTTGTAAACTATTCCATCAGTCATTTGACTAACAAAGAATATATTGCTGTTTCTCCCCCTCTTTCAAGACCATCTGTGTAACTATACCTCAGGAGCACTTACATTTCTGATTTTCTTTCAGATTGTATGTATTGAACGACTTTCTCTAAAAATAACTAGCCATTCACTGCCATGCGTTGCTGTGACCCAGTCTGTCTATATGTGTTTTGTGTGTACGTGTATATGTGTATATATGTGTTTTTGCTTATGCGTTGTAATGTGTTTTGGGGGCTTTTTAAGTCTCTTCCACTGAGTTTTTCTGTGTTTTATGAGTGATGGTCATTCGTTGGCCTGATAGGTGTATTGTGTCCAAATTTGGTGTCAATTCGTCCAGTGATTTTGAGTTATGTTAATCCCACAAACAAACATTGCATTTTTATTTATATAGACTGAATAATCTTTGTACCAAGTACAAATAAGTGAAAAGTGTAAAGTGTAACTCGCTTTCCAAAGTAATAAAGAAAAATCTCAATTTTAACCCACACTTTAAGAATCAAAAATTTCACAGCTATAAGGGCAAACTATATTACATATTAAAAGCGGAAACAAATAAAGTAAAACAGTCCAGGAATGAACTGAAGTAGGGAGATAACATTTGAATGGTGCAAAAACAGGTTCAGTGCAATGTGTGTATTGCCCATGGCTATTCTACATTAAGTTCCAATTGAGAGTTTTCACTTTCTGCATCTTCTTTCTCTGGTAAAAGGGAAACAAAGAGGGAAGCTGATTTGTTTTGATTGGAAGACCGTTTCAGAGTCATGCAGTTGTCAGAGAGAAGTCAGCACTGAGCTTGCAAGCTGACAAATTGTAAAACCCTTCTTAAAGCTTTGCTGGTGCTTGTATACTTCATTGATATGTACCACATTGACATATCCAGCACACGTTTCCCAACAGATTTGTAGTTTTCTCCCACTAAATCCATATCTCCCTGCTATTTCCTTGATCTGCCTGAATATTATGTGCACTAGCTAAAACCAGATTTGGGTTTTTTTGACATGACCTATCCATTTAATAACTCCAAGAAGTGTGTGATATATAAAACAAACAGTAGAAATGAAATAAGCATTGCAAACTGTAAAATAACATCTCATCACATGAGCTTAGCACATTGCTGTGCCTTAGAGAGAAGTGGGTTTTTAACATTTACTGGATGTTTGAAGTATTTTTCAAATTATGGTTTCCAGATAATTTTATATTTCTGTTCTATTGATTTGATGCATTGTAAAGAAAAGCCACAACAGCTATCTCATTTAATGTCTCTCAGATAACTTCCATTTGGGGATTTAATCCCAATCCAGCACAGAGATTTACTTACTAGAAGTATATGTCAGTCCTCTTTGCAAATTCAACAATTTATTGGAACTCTGGCTGTTGCTATGGAGGGACAAATCTCTCCCCTATCCTGATTGGGGCTTTCTGATGCCAAGCAGAATTCAGGAAAATTTAGTTTAGGGCAGGACCTTTTGAATTCTCTGACATCACCTTTCCAAACTACCTTTCCCAGAATTCTGTGCTTTCTGTTTCTTTCCCAGTGAACCCTGCTTTCTCCCTGCTGCTTCCCTCTCCTAATGGTGAGAGGCATTAATTTAAAAAGGAAAGGCAACCTTTTTTGGCTTTTCAGTTGCTGTGAGTTTTCTGGACTGTATGGCCATGTCCCGGAAACATTCTCTCCTGACTTTTTGCTCACATCTATGGCAGGCATCCTCAGAGGTTGTAAGATTTGTTGGAAACTAAGCAAGTGATGTTTAGATATCTATGGAATGTCTAGGGTAGGAGAAAGAACTCTTGTCTGTTTGAGGCAAGTGTGAATGTTGCAATTGGCCACCTTGATTAGCATTGAATGGCCCTTGCAGCTTCAAAGCCTGGCTGGTTGCCCCCTGGGGGGAACCTTTGTTGAGAGATGTTAGCTGGCCCTGATTTATTCTTGTCTGGAATTCTCCCTTTTTTAGTGTTACTTATGGTTTACTGTTCTGAGTTTAGAGGTTTTTAAAAATACTGGTAGCCAGATTTTGTTCATTTTCATGGTTTCCTCCTTTCTGTTGAAATTGTCAACATGTTTATGGATTTCAATGGCTTTTCTTGTGTAGTCTGACATGGTAGTTGCTAGAGTGGCCCAGCATTTCTGTGTTCTCAAATAATATGCTGTGTCCAGGTTGGTTAATCAGGTGCTCTGCTATGGCTGACTTCTTGCCCGACTGGTACGTAGCTTTGGTCTGGAGTGCCATCAGTATGCTGATGACACCCAGCTTATGCTGAGGATAAAGGGCCGGTCAGACTCCATACCCAATAATTTCCATCTGTGCCTTGAGGCCATGACTGGATGGCTATGGGCCAGCCGGTTGAGGGTGAACCCATCAAAGACAGAGATCCTATGGCTGGGGCGCCCAGGTGGGGGAGAATGCCAGCTAACTACCCTGGATGGCAAAGTGTTACGCCCGTCGTCCTCAGTAAAAAGCCTGGGGGTCCAATTGGACCCAATGCTAACAATGGAGGTCCAGGTCTCTGCTGTGAGCAGATCTGCATTTTTCCATCTGTGACAGGCTAGGCGACTGGCACCTTACCTATCTAGGAGCGACCTAGCCACAGTGATCCAGATGATGGTCATCTCGAGATTAGACTACTGTAACGCCCTCTACATTGGCCTTTCTTTGTCTGTGATCCGGAAACTCAAGCTAGTGCAAAATGCTGCAGCTCGACTGCTCGCTGGAGTTCCGGCAAGATGTCATATTACTCCAGTCTTGCAGCAATTGCACTGGCTGCCAGTGGAGTACCGGATTACTTTCAAAGTGCTGGTTTTAACCTTTAAGGCCTTGTATGGTCTAGGGCTGGTGTACCTGAGGGCCCGCCTCTCCCCATATGTTCCCCAGAGATCACTGTGGTCGGAAGAACAAAATCTCCTTGACGTTCCTGCTGTCCGGACTTACCATCTATCATCTACCAGAAAAAGAGTCTTTTCTGTGATGGCACCGACACTTTGGAATGTTTGCCTGATGAAGTTCAAGCGATTAGAGAGTTGTCCTCTTTCTGGCGGGCGTGTAAAACAGCTCTCTTTCAGCAAGCATTCAACCTGAACGGTCCTTCGTAACATCTTTAGTTCTTAAATTTTTTAACACTTTTATAACTTGCTGACTTTTTGTTTGATGCTATGTTTATCACTATGTGTTGTTTTAGATTGTGTAAACCGCCCCGAGCCTGTGGGAAGGAGCGGTATAGAAATTGAAATAATAAATAAAAAAATAAAATAAGGTTGAATTAGTTTGCAGTGCCTTTCATGTTCCTTGATTCGTGACTGGGTGCTGTGTTTGGTGGTCCCTATGTAGACTTGTCCACAACTGCATGGTATACAGTAGACCCCTGCAGAGATGAGAGGATCCCTCTTGTCCTTTGCTGAACATAGCACTTGTTGGATTTTCTTAGTTAATCTGTAGATAGTTTGTAGGATTTGTTTCTTCATCAGCTTCCCTATGTGGTCAGTGGTTTCCTTGATGTATGGCAGGGACACTTTTCCTCTGGGTGGATCTTAGTCTTTACTCTTGTGGATTGTTCTCAGTCTTGCAGCTCATCTGATGACGTATCCATTGGCCTGTAGAGCCAGTTTATGTGATTCAGTCCCCCTTAGAGGAGGTTGGGCTCGCAGATTCTTTTTTACATGATCTGCCAGGGCTTTGCACTGAAAATGAAACTTTAACATGTCAAGAGTGAACCAAACAGTTGTATTGTATTTTTAAAAAATGAAACAAAATAAACCTCACAAAGTTTGCAAACTTGGCAACCAGGAGCAACTTTAATAGAAAATGAAACTGACTTTGGGATATATATTTATTTCTAGAGCAATTTTGTATCATGGGAAGAGAGAGTTTTCTGTTACAGAAGAAACATGGCATCCAAAGTTAAGACCAAAACTTCACACAACCAGAATGAGCGGCTCCCGAGAAGTTGTTTTCTTTTTCTGTTGTTCCTTCTTCCAATGAAACCAGTGGGAGCACATTATGTATAGTAGCTCCTCAGCTAACGTAGCTAAGACCCCTGTATACAGTTTGGAGAATGTGGTAGATTAGGTTCTGCTGTGTTTGGTGGTCCCTATGTAGACCTGTCCACAACTGCATGGTATACAGTAGACCCCTGCAGAGATGAGAGGATCCCTCTTGTCCTTTGCTGAACATAGCAAAATCCAAGCCTATAATCAAGGAATGACCACCTTGTTAATCTTATGGAAGGAAAGTACACTAACATAGGCAGACCTAATACCATTGTGGTCCACTATTAATCCTTTTAGCCCATTTTAGGAGAATAGTTTTAGGTTTGTTTCCAGTGATGGATTCCAGATTAGGCATATGTAGAATTTAAGCACTATTTCTTTATCTGCTGATAAAAGCTATTGTCTTGGCAAATTGAGACAACCTGTTCCCTTTTTTTAAAAAAAGTGATAGTTTTCATAAACATTCTTGTCTCCAGCAAAATAATGAGCCAGGGGACAAATTCAATTCTTAGTCCAAATTAAATTAAAACTATAGAATTAGTGGGGCATACATATGTGCTGTGATGTCTTAAACAATTAATTCAATAGATCTACTCTGTAAAAGACTAACAATTGAATTTCACTCACTATTGTGACTGAGTAAAGATTTATGTAAATGAGGTATGGCATAATTAAGGCTAAGACAGTGTGACTTCTTGGGTTGTGTTTCCAACTTAAATCATGACATTACAAAGACTTCCTGTTTAGCCCATTGAATACTTTATCAAGGTTTCATACTTTATACATAATTTTCTCCACACAACAAGGTTTGCTCTTTGTGACACAAAGCGGAAAGAAGGAAAGGAGGGAACAGAAGAACTGGTGACTGATGAAAAAGATTCTAACAATCCATCTGATTATTCTAATTTTTTCCATAAAATATGTGTAGCAGTTTTTGATAGCTATCATAACTTTATGTGGTTGCTCAATCTGCACAAACATCATTCATTCAAATATAAGCTCCCTCACTGATAGTCTCATTTGTGAAAAAAATACAAACTTTTTTTGTTCTTGTAAGAGACAATGGGAAAAGTGAGGATTGGCATCCCTATTTCCAATGCTGTAATTCAAGACAGGCTACAGTTTCTGTTTGAAACAGCACATGTAGGAGGATGATAAACATTACTTAACTGGATGTCCTCATTATATCAAAATCTATTGGTGTGGTTTCAAGAAAAGTAGCTTCATGAATGAAGTGTGTTGAAAGAAAGATAAGCTTTAAATTGTGACATGTTGGTTATGTGAAATGCAAGTGTATTAAGGGTATGCCACTAAAGGAAAAAGTCAGAATAATTGCACATTACAAAACAATAAAGTTGTCAGTAGCCCTAATGTGATACTGTAATTAAGATAATTCACAATAATAATCATAATTATTAATGTCTCATTTTACAAACCCTTAAAAGTTACAGACCTTATTCTAACATATATTCAGTGAAAAAGAATCTGTGTTTAGCATTTAAGAGATTACGAGCATTGCTCCTTCCAAACATAGAATAGGACTAATATGGGAAACAGTGAAATTGTTTTTCTGGCCATCTATTCATTTCTCTTGATGAGGGGTAGATAAATTGTTCCCTTTGTTAAAGTTTAGATAACACTGCATACAAAGGCATTTACATGGAATTCATCACATGCAAAAATATCAGTGTTTCTACATATTTAAGAATTGTAAACTCATGCAGCCCATCAGATGACACAAACTATAGGTTCCAGGTATTTTACTGTTTCTAAAGTGTGGATTTTGTCACAATTCCTAAATTAATTGGGGCCAGGGAGATAGCACAGCGGTAACATAGCTGTGCTTGCAATCAGAAGGTTGCTAGTTCTAATCCCCAAGCTGGCTTGGACAACCAGCTATTTGAGCCTTCCACTGCCCACCCAAGCAGTTCAACTGCCCAGCTGTGAATAAACAACAATTGGGGACCACGGAAAAAAGTGGAGAAGGATTTTTGCACAGACTTAACAACGTCTGAAAAAGTTCGGTTGTCGGGAGAAGGGAGATACGGAAGTGGTGGATCACGAGGCTCCCATCATGAGGATGGAACAACAGCACCCCCTTGTGACCTGAAGGCGCAATGATGCAAGGACATAACAACAATGATGTCATAATGGAGCATTCACATCCTATGCAGCCAGGAAAGAAGAAGTCCTTCTAAAAACTGCACACCCTGTATGTCTTCCGACAGGGACTATCTGCAGCCAGGAAAGAAGAAGACTCTTTTTTCCATTCCCTGCATAGAAACATGTAAAAATGCCCAAGTTAACATGCAATGGGAATCCTCCCTTGTCCGTTTGTAAATAAAATGATGTCATCCTGGAGGGAATAGTATGTCCACAAGACAAAACGCATAGGATTTTTTCATATTAAATTATGTACTAAAATATTTTGCTTCATCCCTGAGATTTAGTAGTATGCCCAGGGATTAGAAAGGTTCTAGCAAGGTTCTTACCAAATTCAATAGGATTCTCAGCAAAGTGTTCTTAAGTTATTTCCTTGGGTTCTAGTGACATAAACTAAGTTTTCTTAACTAATATTGATGTCTCTTTTCCATTATATCCAGACAGTTCATTTTTAAAAATAAAAGTTAATACAGTACCTTATATTTTGTTCAAAAAAGGGAACCATCCCCTTCTATGTGTAGAGTGGTAAAATACTCTTTTTGAATGCCTTGGTAAGAAAATGGTGAAAGTAATCACTGCAAGTGGGTGGCGCTATGATATCTAGTGTTGGCCTTTACCCCCTCTGTGTAATGATCCTCAACTTATCCATTTCAAAATTCATAATTTGGCCCCCAAATCTACTCTAAACATCAACTTATAAATGAATATATAAAGTACTTAATAAATTCCATTTGAGACAATTGAGCTGCTTTTGTTGGACCTGAAAACTGAATGTAGCCCATTGTTTCCAAGGGAATAAAGAAGACTTGAATAAAAACAGGCAATCCTTGGTCTAAACACTTTTTAGTTGTTCAGACAATATATGGAGGTTACTAAACTTGTGAATCACATTCATTTCCACTTTGTTGTTTGAATCCTTCCAATTGGGCTTATTTTTTTTTATTTCCCTCCTGGAAGTTTCTTTTGGAGAGCTTATTTTACTGACGATACAAACCAATATTCCCGCTTCTCTTTCTCAAAGCACACCCTGTAAGACGATGTTTTCCAAATGTTGGTTTTCCAGATGTTTTGAACTTCAGCTCCTAGGATTCCTGGCTGCTGGCCAATCTGGCTGAAACATTTGGAAATTCAAGTCCAAAGCAACTGAGGATCAAAGTTTGGAGACCACTGCTGAGTATAGCAAGTAGGAGATAATGGAAAATTCATGGCTTAAGGTCAGTCAGCTGCAGGCTTATTGGCTTCTGCATGGCTCTACACAACATCAGAAGTTTTCCTTCATTGGCCTACTGGAAGCTTTGACTAATATTTATGCAACTCATCAGGAAGCCACAGTCTTCTGTCTGCTAAGCTCCCAATGCATAAATGGAAGACATTAATAGGCTTCTGTTTTCCCCACCCACATGAATTCCATAACATTTCAGCATGGCCTTGATATTTGTTAAGCACCATTTCAAAGGACCCATAAATATTTTATCGACAATTAGTGTAATTAGGAATTAACATCACACCAAGAGATACGAGACATTAAACAAAACCAGGACAGGCAACACCGAGAGCTGCAAGCAGAAATCCAAAATATGAAAAAAGACATTAGAGAAGACTTAAGATTTCTGAAAGAAGACCTAGACAAGGTGAAACAAGATAATCAGAAACTCACCAAATCTCAAGCGAAACTAGAGACAAAGACTGAGAGGCTGGAAACCATTAACCAAAAGCTCCAACTACAGGTGGAAACACTGGAAAACAGAGCATTGGAATTCCAACTCAGGATTAGAAACTTGGACGAGACAAATACGGAGAACATAAAACAGGTCGTAATCGATATCATCGCGGAACTCACTGAGACGGAACCGGAGATAGTGGGCAACGATGTAGACCGCATCTACAGGGTATGAACCAAGTACGCGAAGAAAAATAAGACACCAAAAGACACAATAGTGTCGTTCTCGAGAAAGAGTCTAAGAGACGAGATTCTGCAAAGAAGTGCCAAAAATCAGTTCTTTACAAAGACAAAAAGATCATATTTATGAAAGAGGTCTCCAGGGACACCTTAGCCAGACGCAGACAATACAACTTCCTAACGGAAGAATTAAAGAGAAGAAAAATAAGATACAGATGGGCGAGAGTGGAAGGCCTCACAGTGACTTGGAATGAGACCAGATATTGGTTAAACACAACAGACAAAGCGAGAGCCTTCTACCACAGCCATCTCCAAAAGAAAAAGGAAGAAGCACCACCTGAAAAAAGTAGGCACTCGAGAGAAAATCTCAAGAAAACAAACAGACAGAGCGGAAACAATAAAGTAGAGGAGGAAGAAGTAGAAGAAGTAGAAGAAGAAGAGGGAGAGCTTGAAGAAGATGAGGAGGCAGCAGAATTCGAAGAAATTGACTCACCAGGACTGACATTAAAAAGAAATCTAAAAAGACTCAGAAAATTTTCCCCGGAAAATTATCAATTGGTGGAAATTCAAGACCAAGGCACAAGAGAAACTATTTGACATGACACTAGATGGCATCCCTCAAAATATACTCGAACAACGTCAACGGCCTGAACTCACCGAATAAGAGAAGAAGAATCACAGAACATCTTAAGAAAGAAAATTATGAGGTGATAGCTTTTCAGGAAACCCACATCATTGGGCGGCACGCAAAACACTTGGAACAACCAAAACTGGGGAAGCTGTACTACGCCGCCTTTGACAAAAAGAAAAGAGGGGTAGCCACGTATGTAAAACAGAAATTTTCCTCTTCCCTAGCCTTCAAAGATATGCAGGGCAGATATCTGGAAATTTTTATTCAAATAAATATTCAAAAGATATTGATTTGTAATGTTTACTGCCCGAATGGCCCGAAACAAAATTTCATCAAAGAGCTTAAAAATCAAATAGATAACCAGAAATACGATGAGTTAATTTTATTAGGAGATTTCAACGGAGTGGTCGACCCTCTGTTGGACAAAACTCATAAAACAATCAATAACACTAGAACACACAAAAGAAGTAATAAATTACCTAATAAATTCTTAGCCTCATTAGAGGAGCTGAATTTGATAGATATATGGCGACACAGAAAAGGGAAAGAGAAAGATTTTACCCACTACTCTCTAAGGCACAAAATATGGACACGTATAGACATGATTTGGCTAACAAAGACCATGGCAATAAAAGTTTAAAAAGCTCAAATCCTCACAAACCTATTCTCTGATCACAACGCATTAGAACTACACATTAAAGGGAGCCAAGCGCAGTACAGTTGGAAGCTAAAAGACAATATATTAAGGAAAGAAAAAGACATTGAGGTAATAAGAAAGCAGCTGAAGGAATATTTAGAATTCAATAAAGGCCCGGAGACGAGCAAAACAAACCAATGGGATGCCATGAAGGCAGTGATGCGGGGACATTTAATACAATTGAGCAGCAGAATAAAGAAAGAGACAAATAAGAAAATACTAGAGGTAACGGAAAAATTAAAAAAGACGGAGGAGAATCTAAAAAAGAAACCTATGCATAAGAAAACTATAAAAGAAAGAAAGTTACTGCAAAAGCAGTTACAATTACTTCAGACAGAGAAGTTAGAAAATCAGATGAAATATGCCAGGCTAAATTACTTTCAAAACGCCAATAAAATAGGCAAATGGCTATCAAAAAAGCTGAAAGAGAAAAGAAATAAGAGCTTTATTACAAAGATAAATGAGGAAGGTAAAATAATTACAGAGGAGGATAAGATTGCAGATGCATTCAACAAATTTTATCAAGAATTATACAATAATGACAAAATCAACAAAGAGTCCCTAACTGAATACATCTGCAATCTCCAGATACTGAAACTAATGGAGAAGCAACGGGAAAGCTTAAATGATCCCATAACAAGAGCAGAGGTAGACAGTGGAATAAACTCCTTAAAAATAATAAATCACCGGGGCCGGATGGCTTCACGGTGATTTTTAATAAAATCTATAGAGACGAACTGGCTCCAATGCTACTCGAAATCTTTAACGGGGTAAGAGAAGCAAAACAAATACCCAAATCTTGGGAGAAAGCAAGCATCACGCTTCTACATAAAGAGGGCATGGATGAAACAAACATAAAAAATTACCGACCCATCTCACTCCTAAACACTGATTATAAAATCTTTACAGTGATAATGGCAAACAGACTGAAACTCTTTTTAAAAGACTGGGCGTCCCCAGAACAGTCTGGATTTCTTCCAGACAGACAAATTAAGGATAACACCAGGACAATTATAGACATCCTGGAATATTATGAGACACACAATGAGAAGAAGCTAGCCCTCTTATTTATTGATGCCGAAAAAGCGTTCGACAAAATAAGCTGGGCATATATAAAGACTTTAATGACTGAACTAGACATGGGACATTATTTCCGAAATACGGTCGAAGCCTTATATAACAACCAAGAGGCATCACTCATCATTAATGGCCAGGACAGGAATAAAAAGATTCACATAAAAAGGGGGGTAAGGCAGGGCTGCCCTCTGTCCCCTCTAATCTTCGTCCTGGTAATGGAAACCATCGTAAGGGACATCAATCAGGACAAGAAGTTAAAGGGAACCAAAGTGCTGACACAGAAATATATATGTAGGCTATATGCAGATGACATCGTATGCATAATTGAAGATCCTCTTTCCAGCATAGAGAAATGGCTACAAAAATTTGAGGTTTTTGGACAATTGGCAGGGTTTAAATTAAACAAGCAAAAAACCAAACTCTTAACTAAACATCTAAATGAGAAAGAAAAAATCAAATTCAAACAATATCCGGAGTGCAAATTGAAAAAAAAGTAAAATACTTAGGGGTAAACCTTACAGCCAACAATATACATCTTCTCCAAAACAATTATGACCTGACGTGGAGAAATATACAAAAAGATCTAGAGAAATGGAGGCACTTAAAAATATCTCTGCTGGGAAGAATAGCAACGATCAAAATGTCGGTCCTACCGAAGTTACTATTTCTGTTCCAGACAGTTCCCATTATTAGGACAGATCATTTATTTAAGAAATGGAACTCAGAGATATGGAAATTTATCTGGGAAAACAAAAAACCATGCATTAGCATCAAATTACTAACGGACGATCACCAAATAAAACAGAAGATCAGAAAATAGGATTTAGTGAGGATAAGATATGGGCCTTGGCAATGGTAAAGAAAAAGAAAAATATAAGTTATCTGTATAAACAGCTCCTAAGATGGGAAACGGAGGACGAAATGATAAAGGAATGTCACACCAAATGGGCCAGAGACCTAGGCCACTCGATCTTATACCAACAATGGGAAGAAATTTGGCGAGAAAAATTAAAATACACCACAACAACAGAAATAAGGGAAAACTGGTTCAAAATGCAATTTCAGTGGCATCTCTATCCAGCGAAATTAGCAAAATTCAATAAGAGCATATCAGATAGATGCTGGAAATGTAATAGGGAGGTAGGAACATACCTCCATCAATGGTGGAGTTGCACAAAAGTAACAAAATACTGGATAGACATACACAAGGAAACACAAAAATATTAAAAGTAAAACTCAAGAGAGAACCCCAACACTATCTGCTCGGCATATCAAACCCGCTCCTGAAAGATGTTGTTGGTATTGGGCTGTATCTACCAGAGAGGAAGTGAGCAGAGTTAACAGTCCACAAGTGGTCTCCATGATGAAGTTTGACATAAAGTTATACATAACAGCCTACTTTGGGAGTTAAATGCTGACTTCATCCTAGATGAAGTAGTCTGTATTTGTGTTTTTAAACCAGCTAACTAATCACTGCAATAGTGTTACATGCAACCCAAAACTTCTATTTTAGCAATAAGCCAGGGTTCCCCAACCAAGGTCCATGAGTCAGATGCTGCCCTCCAAAGTCATTTACCCAGGCCTCACCCTAAGTTTTAAACCTCAGGTTGCCATAAGTCTGAAACAACATGAAGGCACACAACAACAAAAATCCTAATTAATGTCACTGTCTCATTTGTCAAAACCAGGCCCGCACTTCCCACTGAAATACTAGTAGTTTTTGTAGGTTAATTTTGATCATCATTTTAAATGTGGCATTTTTCTATCATGTTTTTGCTTCATATAAATATGTGCAGTGTGCATAGGAATTTGTTTCTTTTTTGTTTCAACTACAGTCACTCCCTCTCTTCCCCTCCAACAGGGATCATGAACCAGCACTCTGCTTAAAAAAGTTTGAATATCCCTGCAGTAAGCACTAAACATACTGCAGAGATGCAACTAGCTTTCTTTTTTTTGAAGAAAGCTATAGCAATTTTATTCTTGCTGTGATGAAGCTTTTAAAAATTGAGAAGTTTTAGAAACTTATTCAAAATTCAGGACTTATTCTGCACAACATGTGCATATGGTTGTTTTGCACTCTAAAACATTGTCTGCACACGAGACAGCTTTTTTTCTGTGCAGAAAATGCTACTTCTCGCACATAATATGTTGGTTTCTGAACACAAAAAGTATGAATTTTGCACAGAGTGCAGCCCAAATTTTGAATATTCTGATCAGTCCAGGATTCTTCCATTTGAATTGTATTGGCTCTGAAGACATATGTTTTGAATCACTTTTGACTATTTTAATGTTATTTTCTTACACAAGTTATCTCATTTCTTTGTCCCCCTGCTTTATTACCTTTCAACACATCACATGCCTGAGTTGTAAATCCCTTGTTTGCTTAATCTGAACTCAAAAGGGTCTTACCATAGGATTCAATAGAAATATCAATAATGTGATTTGTTGTATCAATGGCTTCAATGGAAGTATCAATGGCTTCAATGGAAGTATCAATGGCTTCTATATATGTATAATATGTCAAAATGTATGTACTGTACTGTATTGTGATAAATGTCACATGTTTATATGTTATATGTTGAACTGCAGGGATTGTCTGCAAGTATGTGTACTGTAATCCGCTCTAAGTCCCCTTCGGGGTGAGAAGAGAAGAATATAAATAAAGTAAATAAAATAAATAAAGAAGTGCAACACAGTTTCAGTTTTAAACTCTGTCTCTGGGAGAATGAGGTACAAATCACTGCTCAGCCATGGAAAACCACTGGGTAATACTTTCTCACACCAAGTGGAAATCAATGGCAAATTTCCTCCAAATAAATACTGCCAAGAAAGCCCTATGACACCATTGCCATATGAGTTGACATGAAAGACACATAACAACAAGAAATGTCAAAATAAATTTTTAGTTCAGCATTTCTCAACCTGGGGGTTGGGATCCCTGGGGGAGTGGTGAGGGGGTTTCCAAGGGGTTGCCAAAGACCCTCAAAACCCCACCAGGACTCAAGGTTTGGCATATTGGGTATGTATAGTAGGTTTACTAGTTCCATCAACAGTTTGGTATAGAATACTCGTTGAGTGTTGGTGAACTACAACTCCCAGAATTTTTATTTTTTTAATAAAAAAACAGCCCCCCAACCCCCACCATTATTCAATGTTGGCCATGTAGGCAGAACCATTGTGGGCTAGGTTCAGAATGCTCTTAGATTGTAGGTTAATTATAAATCCTAGCAACTACAACTCCCAAATGATAAAATCAATCCCCCAACCCCACCAGTATTCCAATTTGGGCATATTAGGTATTTGTGCAAAATTTGGTCCAGTGAATGAAAATACATCCTACATGTTAGATATTCTTATTACTATTTATAGCAGTAGCAAAATTACAGTTGTGAAGTAGCAACAAAATAATTTTGTGGTTGGGGAGTCACCCCAACATAAGAACTATATTAAGGGTTTGCGGCATTAGGAAGGTTGAGAACCATTGCTTTAGTTCTTTAGCATTTTCTTATATTATTTTAGAACCACCGAAAAGTGAAGAAGAATTACATCTGGAAGTACAACAGGAAACATTAAGCTTTTGAGGCAGTTGTTGGAGCTTTGGGTTTATCTCAATAACTCACAAGGTAACTTCCTATTCAATTTCCAGGATTTAGTATTAAATCACTGAAAGAGGCCACAAGGTTTTCTGACATCTTCAAACATCTCCCTGTGTCCTTTTTGGCTGCCACCTGGTAAGTGTTAAGTACTTATTGTTATGGAACCTCGCTGCAGCAGCAAATAAAGAGAAAATAATAGGGGCGTAGCCAGTCTGACATGAAAATGATCATCTGAGAAGCATGTGTTGCCTAAACTCATCTTTTGATGTGCTCCTTTTTTCTTGGATTTGTGAGATAAGCTGACAGCCTCAATTACCTTTCTCACAGATCATTGGCAATGCTTTTGTGAGATAAATGCAGGCAAACACACAATTCAAGAGAAAGCTTTGCTATTATGAGATAATTTTAGTAAGAGAGGTGCTGAACTGGTAGTGCAAAGGTGGTATAAATCTTTCTACACAGCCAGTTTTTATAAAGAGGGTGTCACTCATGAGGGATCCCTCTGTCCCTTTTTTCAATATTATCCCTTGGAAATCTGTTTCAGCATAGGCCCAGGCAACAATTAAATTCTTCAGCCATTTGTTATTGTAATCTTACTCTGCCACTCCATTTTCTTACTAGTCACAACACAATGACCACAATGTAGCTGAATGGGCCATCTTAGCTATATATTCCTTTAAACTGCAGTTCTTTTGATCTATATTGGAAGTTATCCTTTCAAGGACTTTGTGAAACAGTTTTGTTGTGGTGCTGCAGAGTTTAAGTTTCACATCAACCTCGCTGCTGGGTTACTTCAGCAGGGGTGAAAATATGACTTCCTATTATAGCCTCTTTTATTTTCCTCCCTCTGTGTGAGTCTGTTAAGATGCCAATTAGGGCCACATGCCATTGCCGTTCCAATATTTATCCACATTTCCTGTAGCCTGTTGGGTCATTGTTAATCACTACAGCATCCCATGGCAGGAGGTTAAAAAGTGGTATGCAGAAGCAGCTTGTGGAGAGGTTCAGTAAATGTGGTAGAGAGGGAATTGGGATCACACTAAGTGTTCTTATTTTCAGTCTCCATATGGTCTGCTAAACTTCTGAACAGGATTTGTGCCTTAATAACTCTTTTGAGCATAGGTTCTGTAGGCAATGATTAAAGATTCTATCTTTTATAGGTTTCCTCACTACATGAACAGAGTTCAGGTGGATATAACTTTGTTTCAGAATGCACCAACCAGACTGGCCCTATTCACTCACAGTAGGCTTCATCTACACTACCATATAATTCAGTTTGAAACTTAACTGCATTTAATTGTATTATATGAGCCTACACTGACCATTTAATGCAGTTCCAAACTGCGGTGTAAATGGGACTAAAAAGGCACGGAAGCTTACTTCTTCATTTGCATGTTTTTGAACTGCTAGGTTGGCAGAAGCTAGGGCTAACAGTGGGAGCTCACACCACTCCCCAGATTTGAACCACAACCTTTTGGTCAGCAAGTTCAGAAGCTCAGTAGTTTAATGCACTGTGCAACCAGGGACTGCTGTGCTACAAATTAATAAAAAAAATTAACCAAAGGACCAGTGTATCTCCTTAATATGTTTCATTCTTGTTCTGAAAAGTCCTATCTGTTCTGGGGCCATAGTGTCCAAGTGTTTGTCTGTGTTGTATCTGTGTCCACATTCGTCTGTATGTATCAAGCTATATCATCTTTAAAAAGCAGAAATGTACAACATTGCTTTCTAAGAATAGAAAGATGGAACTGTCTTCCCGGCTCCCCTTCTTCATTCTGGCCCTAGAGCGCCCGTTGCTGCTGGGGGAGGGCCCTGATGTCGCAGGAGACAAGATGGAACTGTCTTCCCGGCTCTCCTTCTTCACTCTGGCCCCAGAGCGACCATTGGTGCTGGGGAAGGGATCCTGATGTCGCAGGAGACAAGATGGAACTGTCTTCTCGGCTCTCCTTCTTCACTCTGATCCCAGAGTGGACGTTGGTGCTGGGGGAGGGATCCTGATTTCGCAGGAGACAAGATGGAACTGTCTTCCCGGCTCTCCTTCTTCACTCTGGCCCCAGAGCAGCCATTGGTGCTGGGGGAGGGATCCTGATGTCGCAGGAGACAAGATGGAACTGTCTTCCCTGCTCTCCTTCTTCACTCTGGCCCCTGAGCAGCCATTGGTGCTGGGGGAGGGGTCCTGATGTCGCAGGAGACAAGATGGAACTGTCTTCCCAGCTCCCCTTCTTTGTGTTGCAGTTGGGTGTGTATGTGGATACACACATACACACCCATGTTTTGTTTGATTTTTAAAAAGTGGGCTGCATTTATATTTTTTGCATTAGTATTATGGAACAAGAAAAAGGATGGCAGATAGAAAGAGATGATGAAATCATAAAATTCAAGACTTGAAGAAAGTAGCATAGAAAATTTTATATAGAAAAATTCAAGTCTATTAATAGAAACGCAACAAAAGCTAGTAATCTGGATAAGAGTTTGAATAATTTGTGACTCATCAAAAATGGAAGAAGGAAGGGAAATGCTGCTTCAAATGATGGAATATGGTCCACTACATTGAAGATTCATGTAGTGGACCATAGTTATCTATATGTCTCTATGAGAACCCCCTGTATGAAATTTAAAACAATAATAAAAATGGAAGCATTTCAATCTATAAATGGTTACACTGACTTTATCTTATGTTTGCATTTCATTTTACAGAAATATCCCTGTGCTTCTATCCCTTAGTAACCAACCTGAAAGTAAGTCAATCAAACTGATTGGGACTCACCTAAGGGCCCTTCCACACAGCCCTATATCACAGAATATCAAGGCAGAAAATCCCACAGTATCTGCTTTGAATTGGGTTATCTGAGTCCACACTCAGATAATGTGGAATTTTCTGCCTTGATATTCTGGGATATAGGGCTATGTGGAAGAGCCCTCAGATATGAACATGATTGTGCTGTGGCCTGTTCTGTGGCCACTGATGTCAAGGTCCATAAAAAACTATCAGGCAGGCATAGAAGCCTAATGCCTGGAATGGACTGCAAACCTCTGCCTATTTGTAAGATCCTACTGGTGCACATTTAGTTTCCATTTCTCTCAATATGTATATGATTGCAGTTTAAAACTGATGTAAACTTATGTTAATGCGTCATTGCAGAGTGTGGGGACTAGTAAACAAATGCAGAAATCCAAGTTAGGTTGCTGTAATTTGAAACAACTGAGTAAGCATTTACTTTAATAGAGCAGAGTTTAGCATATTATTTATTATAAAAGCTCTTACTATATATTCCCCAAAATGGCAAGGTAATTTTGGCATATACTCTTACCATGCTCTTCTTTTCCATTTCGATTTATAATTTACATAATAATGCATAGCTATGTGAGCTGTGCCTAGGAATCTGTTAGAAGCTTTACAAATAATCATTCATTTTCCCTCCCATGTCTGCTTCCTGTTTCAGTGATAGATAGACATGCCACTGCCTTTCTAAAATGTATTCATGATTTTAACTGCAAAGGTCATTGGTTTTCTCCTCTCCCGATTTACAAAGTAGTGCCAGTTTTGAATAGGAGCACATTTACCTTCACCAAACCTTAATATTCTGGGGAACTCTCACTACTGCTTTCTAATGAAATGCAAAGTAGCTTGCATCACTTGAATAATTCTTTTAGTTGTACCTCTTTATTTTTGCTAGGGGATTAAAATAGTTTTTCTCCTTGACTGCCAGTATGTAAAGAGTAGGCCTGTTTGATCAAGGAAAAAATGGTTCAAAACTCATTGCCGATGTAGGGGGTGCTGGTGGTTCAAATCTAAATGACTCCTGAAATTTTTCCAAAAAATTGCGGAAATTGTTGTTTTTAAAAAAGGGGGTTGTGCAAAGTATAAAATCGCAGCAGAAAAGCAGTTCAAAACAATTTACAGCAAATGTGGCTTATGAGAACTCAAACTGGAAATAAAACATCTGAGCAAGCATGCAATGTTATCAAACCATTTCTACTTTATTGTAGAAAAGCAACACAAAGGCAGTAACACACATACTACAGCATGTTTAACAAGTTAGAACAGGAGAACACATACCATGAGGCACACAAAATGGAGGCATACAGTAGAAAACTACAGCATCTCTTAACTACTCCCTTCTTCGTCACTGTGATTAGATGAGAGTGAGCAAGGAGGCAGAGCCAAGTAACAATGTTTATACCTTCTAACTATATTACTCACTCTACCACTAGATGGCCCTCATGAGAGAGGAAATCTGCTCACTTGCATCCACTCTCATGAGACAGACCAATCACATCCATCTAGACTTCAGTATAAACATATTGAACTACAGCATTTTGCCATTAATTTCAACAGAAGTTTTATGATTTGTTTGGAAACTTCAGAATGGCTTTGTTAATGGCAGACATGCATGCGCAGTAAGAAAGAAACAGCACTGGCAGTCGGAAAGAATTTGGATGCGGTTGTCTTTCCCTCTGCGTTAGACCTAACACGGAGGGAAAACATTTCCGTCCAATCCAGTTCTGAGCGAAGGGAAGGCGTCCACGTCCAAACTAGGTTAAACACAGAGCTTGGACGCGGATGCCTTTCCTCTGCTCAGAACTTTGGTGAGGGCCGCACACGGAAGGGAAGGCCAGGGAAGGGAAACCCGCCGATTCTTTTCCGAAAATGAAATGGCAAATTCACTTCCAGGTTGCTTACATTGCTTCAAAACCGCTTCGAATGTGAATTTAATCTAAATTCATTCCAATTTTAGAGGTATTCTGATGAACCTACCCAGGCTAGTAAACAGGATCTAAGAGTTTCATGAAACGGGCAGACAGCAGAGAACAAATGGTCCAGAAATTAACAGTTTAGAGATGGCAAATAGATTTACAATTATTTATTGCTAATTTAAAAAACAAAAGAGAAAAGGAAAGAAGAGTTTCCCAGTGTTGGGAAGATACTGTTAAGAAAATGAACAGGCCACAACAAATTTTGTGCAAATTTCTCCTTGTATTTGACTATTTCAACATTTTGTGGAGAATTTATTCTGCAGAGAGAGCAACATTTTCTTGTGCAAATTCCCCATTTTTTCCTTAAACAAATATTTTCTACTTGTGCAGAAAATCTGTCCTCTGTGCAGAAAACAGGAGATTTGTGTTGTGTGTGTGTGTGTGTGTGTGTGCATAAGAGGATAAAAGTTAAATAGGTACACCCCTAACCTGGAGAGTGAGTGTTATACAGGCTGAAAAGGTATGGAGTGACTGTGGATTGGTTAGAGAATGGACAAAGAGGGGATCACCCTGAGTTATGGAGATCAAATTCCTTGACCAAATTTCTACACTTGTGAACAGAGAAGGGGTAGATGGATGATACTGATGTGTCTATAAGAAATGTTATGAAAATGAAACTGACAGATTTTCAAACACTTAATTTCTACTAACCATTAAAACCTAGCACTTTTAGCTCTCTTCCACATGGCAGCCTATGAACCTCTTCACACAACCTTTTCAGGCTGTGCTGTTGCTCTGTGAAAGGGAAGGTGTGTGAGGTGGTTCGGGATACCCGGCATGACCTCCCTCCTCCCTTCATCACACAAAGGGGATGGGACAGGATGCATTGGCACCCTTTCTCTCCCCTCATCAGATGACGGGAAAGGGCTCCCTCCAATTACCGACCTGTGTCTAATTTGCCTTTTTTAGGCAAGGTAATTGAGAGGGCAGCAGCGGATCAGCTGCAGCAGTACTTAGAAGACACAGCTGGACTTGATCCCTTCCAGTCCTGCTTCCGTATCGGGCATGGGACGGAGACCGTACTTGTCGCCATTACAGACCAACTTCGCCGCCAGCTGGACCAGGGTGGGTCAGCCCTGCTTGTCTTGTTAGATCTGACAGCAGCGTTTGATACCGTATACCATGAGCTGTTAGCCCACCGCCTAGCCGTGACTGGAGTCAGGGGACTGCCCTTAAGTGGGTGGCCTCCTTCCTCCAGGACCGGGGACAGCAGTGGTGGAGAGGGGGGAGGAGGTCTCCGGGAGGCTCCCATTAAGTTGTGGGGTCCCCCAGGGGGCCATCCTCTCACCCTTATTATTCAACATCTGCATGCGCCCCCTGGCCCAGCTGGCTCGCGACTTTGGTCTGGAGTGTTATCAGTATGCTGATGACACCCAGCTTCTGCTGAGAATGGACGGCAGGCCGGATACCGTACCAGATTGTTTACATCTATGCCTGGAAGCCGTGACTGGATGGCTGCGAGCCAGCCGGCTGAAGGTGAACCCGTCGAAGACGGAGATCTTGTGGCCTGGTCGACCTGGGCTGGATGAGTGCCGGTTGCCTGCCCTGGATGGCGAGCCACTTAGCCCGTCACCCTTGGTTAAGAGCTTGGGTGTCAAGTTGGACTCCCTGCTGACCATGGAGGCCCAGGTCTCCGTGGTCAGCAGGACGTCGTTCTTCCACCTACGTCAGGCCAGGCAACTGGCCCCCTACCTGTCCAGGGACGATCTGCCCACGGTGATCCAAGCGACGGTCATCTCGAGGCTAGACTACTGTAACGCCCTCTATGTTGGCCTCCCCTTGGTGACAGTCCGGAAACTCAAGCTGGTGCAGAATGCCGCGGCTCGCTTGCTGGTGGGAGCACCAGTGAGGGAGCACATCACTCCCATCCTCCGGCAACTGCACTGGCTTCCCATCGAGTACCGGATTGTCTTCAAGGTATTGGTTTTAACCTTTAAGGCCTTGCATGGTCTAGGGCCTGTGTACCTGAGGGACCGCCTTACCCCGTATGTTCCCCCGAGATCGCTGCGCTCGGAAGAGCAGAATTTATTGGTGGTACCATCGTCCCGCGCCTGTCACTTGTCCAGTACAAGACAGAGAGCTTTCTCCGCGGCAGCTCCAGTACTCTGGAATTCGCTCCCTGACCATGTACGAATGGTCTCGGAACTCCTCCCTTTCCGAAGAGAATGTAAGACGGCCCTCTTCAAGCTTGCATTTGGGTAAACTCAACTCAAACTCAACTGGCTCGTCTCGTCTGAATTAAGGCATCGTAGCCTTGCAACATCTGGGCTATGTATTGTGTTTTACTGTTTTTATGGTATGTTTTATTGTATGTTTTTACTGCTTGTAATCCGCCCCGAGCCTGCTGGGAGGAGCGGAATATAAAACCGAATAATAAATAAATAAATAAATAAATGCACAGCTATATGCATTGCCCCATTGCCTTTTCTGCCATCTCACAGCAACAAGTGAAGGAAAGTAAGGGTAGCTCTGTCAGAGCTACCCAAACAACACTTTCCTCCCCATAGAGGAGGGGTAAATGCCTTTCAATGCTTCCTCTTAACTTTGAAAGGAATGTGGGTGGGGTATGATGTGTGTCTTGTAATGGTGTATGGCAGGCCCTACCCAAGCTGTGCACAAAAACAACAAAATGGGGCAAAATGTCCCATGTGAAGCGGCCGTATGTTAGTCTGTTACGGAATCAGCTAATCTGCTTTAAATTATTTGAAATTTTATTAATTAAATCTTAGCATTAGGAATTGGGCTGGGGAAACAAGTGTTTTACCTACTGCAGTTTTTTCTTCCCCCTGCAGTGAATGATCCATAAGGCATTGTGTGTGTCCAGCGCTAAGAATGTATGTAAGATAGGTTTAACGGGCTTAGATTTTGAGCTTTTGTCTTTCAATGATGTTCTACCTCTTATCATTTTCCTTCACCCTTGCATCCCAAATAAGAATCAGTTTGCCCTTTGTTGTAAGTGCAAATAGCATTCAATATTTTGTCCATTACAGATCACTCAGCCCAATCTATCCTTCATTCAGGTAGGTCATTGGCACACTCTTGTTCCATAGTGAAGCCGAAGTGCTTTAGGAGAGAAATGACCAATACAATCTGCAGATGCTTGTTGCTTTAGGCTTTCATGAACCCTGAAGGTTCATCTTTCAAAATGTAAAATGAGAGTAATGTGGCACCTACTCTCTGTCTCTGGAAACCTATCGAGGAAACCCTTATTCGTCTATTGCAGTTGCGGTCAGAGACCCTATTACTCTCATATAATGGCAGAAAATCATTGAAACAAAACTCTTCATTGCCTTGCAATGATAAAGAAAAGTGCAATTCATCCCTGAGCAGTGCATCAATTGTCACAGTGCAACGACAGTATATGAAATGCTTGCCTGCTGAGCACTGAGTCATCAGTCTGAACTTTTGCCATCCTCTTACCACAGGCACTTTCCTATAGTTCAAGCATTTGCTGTCTCAGTGAGAAACAACAATCATTGCTATATGTGAGCCAAAAGAGAGAAAGCATACAAAACAAACATGGAGAAAAGGGAACAAATGTAGGGACAAGACAAGGAATGAATGAAAATAAAAGTAACACATACCATATATAATCCTCTTCATTTCAGGAAGTTGTTTGGAGTTCACTCTTTTGTATCCAACCTTAGAAGGGAAATTTCCAGAGATCTGAGCTGCTGAAAGTACAAGTCCCAAAGTTTCTTTCTCAGAATAATTGGTTGTTATGAAAATGGGATAGAACACATGGAACTAATTTGTGTTAAATCACACAAATTGTCCATCTAGCTCACTATGTGTTATGCTGATGTTTCTTTTATATCAATTCAGCAAGGAATTATGTTTAATCAGAAAATCTGAGATATTGTACATGGAGAATGAATCTCATTATTCATAAATATATTTTTCATGGTATATTGTATGGGTTTAAAATATTTTATTTGATTAAGTCTCATATGTATCTGCTAAAGCAGGAATGAACAAAGTGTAACATTCATGATGTCACTAAGTTTTAAATCACATCTAGACATTATGACCAGTGGTGTGGAATTCTGGGAACTGCTGATTAACAATATTGCTAGATTACTGCAATGTGCTCTGTGTTAGACAGAAGTGCTCAGGAGCTTTAGCTCACCCAAAAAGCTGCAGCCAGTTTGCTGAGGCTGGCTACAGAGAGCATACAACCCTGCTGTTGCAACAGCTCCACTGGCTGCTGATATATCTTCAGTTTAGTGATATTTTAATAATAGTTTTCAATATTGTTTCCTATTCTCTTTCCAAATGTCATTTGCTGGATTTGTTTTAATTTTTGCAAGCTGCTTTGAGTCCACTACTGGGGAAAACTGGGACGTAAATAAATAAATTAGCATTATCAGAAACAACAACATCTGGAGCCACAATTTGCTCAACCTTGTTTTGGACTACTAGACCATTAGGAGATCATTTCCTCCCATGAAAAAAGCACAAATCCATTGCTATAACTAAAAACTGCTCGACTTATTTATAAGAAGTGATTCAGTTTTTGTTGTATAATTTTTTGTGAGGTACAAATAAAATATATTTGTTCCATGTCCACTATGCTATGAAAATGCACTCTTAATTTAGTTACATTGGCATTTCTTTAATTGTTGGCTACTATTGTTCAGCATGAATTGCCATTGCATCACATATTTTTAGATAAATCGAATGATGACTGCTCCTTTTTTGTAAGACTGAATAGCAGTGTTAAACATCCTATTTCAAAATGCTTAAATGTTTGTTTGGAAAGCCACTGTTATTTAATTGAACAAGGCAAGATAAAATTATTTTATAATGTAACAGTAAAAGAGCACTCCCCCAGCTCCATTAAGCAACCCTTCTGTGTAGCTATGAAATCACCAAATGCCTGTTTTAATCAAAGGGATTTTCCCTGCAGGCAGAAGAACAGAAAAGAAGCCCATAGTAGAGAGTTCTATTGTTTGGGAGCAAGCTCTGAGAGATGCTGTCCTGTTTCCTTTCCATTGACTTTTTCATGGCATGGCCTTGTCAAAGCAAATGTATTGGTTATACAAGCTGAGATTCTATTATAGGAAATTCAAAATACTCCCAAAAACATAGGAAACTTTTTACTGCCAGTCAACCATTTCTGCCTTTAGGGAAAAGGGGCTAAGTTTTTTTTTCTCTAGAAGCCCTGATGAGGAAAGGAGAAGAGAGGAAGAACTCTACTTACAGACTTCCCATGAAAAAAATCAAATGTCCCACAAACTTCTGCACTCATGTTCCACCCAGTCAATTGTGGCATGATGTGAAGCAGATGACCTAGAAATTCCTTACCTGCAAGATTTAAATACTAGAGATCATTGCTCCTATTATCATTATTTTTGATCATCTAATAACTGTTTCTTACCAGTTCTAGTGTAGCTTGTCGAATTAACAAATGATTTTAACCTAGAACATTTCAAGTAGGTTTTGAAATTCACTCTTGATTTGATCAAGCAGTAAAATATACATGTGCTTCCAAATTTTCTTCACTGCTATGGTTTTCTATTACCCACATAATAGAGTTTGATTCAAACTATTCATTTACTATATCAACATAAATTTTGGTCTGACATACTGACTCACATTTTATCATGCTCCAACTCAAATGAACTTTATTTTCAAACTTAGATCTGAGTCTAAAATAATGCTTAAATGTTGTGACACTTATGATACATGTAGATAGATGGGTGGATATATTTTCTTTTTATTGTCATTAAATTTATGACTTATCAGAATGAATGTGCCTTATTTGGAAAAGTTCCCAAGACTTATCAAAACCAGATAAACATAGCTGAAATTGACAGTGTATCAAATTTCAGTTTTCATTTTCTTTCATTCCAAATTAGATTTAACCATAGATTGCTGTGAATTCATTGTAGCCTTATTAATAATAAAATATGAATTAAACAATATGCTTGAAATAGGTTACATTGTGAACTAAAGCTGACATTTTGTTATGCTTTAACAAATTATCATTGCCAGTGAAATCTAAAATATTTGAAACATTGCAAACAAATCTGGTGTTTGCAATATTGTTACTATAACAGTTCCAAAAGAAAAAGGCATATTTTGAGTTGTAAGAACTGATAAATGGCACATGTCAGAATATCAGCAACATTTTATTGAATGTATCCACTCTATAATTGATTAAATTTAAGTAGTTTTATTTTCTTTTTAAAGAAAGGGAGAGAAGGGGTATGACATCACTTTCAAAATTTCTGATTATTCCTCATTTTTAACCCCTGAGTGTAACTCAAAGCTTTCTCAGGGAAAACTGCATTTTTCGTAGGTTTCTGTTTGTCTCCAAAATGTCAAATGTCCCTAGCATTTTTTCAGCCAGGATCAGGCAGTCATGGGGCCTATCCTACATGAGTCACAAACTGCAAATCAGCCCAAAATGCAGTTCTATCCTGCATTACCTAAAGTCAGGGAGTGTTCTATAGCTTCCTGAAGCAGTCCCACGCTTTGAGGTATGTGAACAGCTGGGCCAGTGACACATAATAATAAAGGTAAGGGTGACCATCCAGTTGGGCTGAACCAGAATATTGGGAAGGACCTTCTCAAGGGTTACTTTCAGGTTTTTGGACTCCCTTTCAAAGAAAGGTTATATTGGCATCTTCCTTACTAACCTTCTGCAGCCAGTCCTAAAGGAGGTAATGGGCTGAATGAAAGAAAAAAAAACAAATTTAAATTGAAAACAGACAAAACAGAGACACTTACCATCAAGGGTTCTCATCTGAGGATGGAGACATGTTAACCAGTCCTGGATGTGGTTACATTCCCCTTGAAAGACTGTGTCTGCAGCTTGGAAGTGCTCCTGGATCTGTCTCTCCAAATGTCAGTCCAGTAGATGCGACGGTCAGAAGTGCTTACTATCAGCTTTAGTTAATATGCCAGCTGTGCCCCTTTCCTAGATTTGGAGGACCTAAAGATGGTAATGCACACACTAGTAACTAAAGGTTGGATTTCTCTACATTTGGATACCTTTCTACCAAGTTTGAAAACTCCAGTTGGTTTAAAATACAGTAGCCTGATAGGTTACAGGAACATTCAGGAGTGAACATATTGCACCCATTCCAATGACTGCCAATTAGTTTCTGAGCAAAGTACAAAGTGTTGGTTTTAAAGCCCTACATGGTTTGGGTCCAGGTGAATAAAGGATCACCTTCTCTTGTACAATCTGCCCTGAACACTTAGGTCCTCTGGTTGGTGACTACTCCAACCAGCCAGAAGCCAACTGGCGACCATCAACCAGAGGACCATTCCATTAGCTGCCCCAAGACTGTGGAATGGCCTGCCAGAAAAGATCCAATAACTAAATGAAGTGTTGGAATTTTAAAAACATTTGAAGACCTATCGTTTTCAAGTACATTAACACACCAGTTGTCTAAGTACAGTAAATGTATAGTAACATAGCAAATGAAATCACCAGAACCGTAATTTTGTCCATATTGTCTATGTTCTTGACTTGTCTTCCTCTCCGTTTTCTGTCACAGTATGCAGTAACTGCTTCTTGAGGGGGACACATTATTTTGCTTCTCTGATTCAGCTAGAACAAGGAAATAAAATCACATAATATATTGTTTCCTGCAAGAGTTCTCTCTTGACTTTATACCAAGGACATCTGTGTTATATTTTAGAAACTCTTTCAGCCCTTATGGTTGAAATTAAGTCAAAGACATGCTTAGGAGCAAGAAGTAATTGAAGGTTTAGATGCTGCAAACTTAGCAAAAGTTTGTGTTTTATATCACACGCTCAAACTTTTCAACAAATATGAACAAAATTTCACCAGGTGCAAACTCCAAAAGGGAAAAATCAATTCAGGCTGCTGTTTCTGTTTTTTGTTGTTGCTATGTGCTGTCTATCGGAGCAATTTCGACAACCTCTGCACCGGTTGATCCATGGACTGAAGAAAATTGCAGCCATAAACTAATCAAACTAGTTTATTTAAAGCTACTATTTACAGCACATTGTAAATCCATCTGCTCTCTACATGGCACACACAGCAATATAAGATGGCTCTGGCTTCTTCTTGTTATCAGCACTTGAACCCTGGTTTACTAGCATCCTAGTTGCATACACAAACAATTGTATCACATTGGCTCTTTCTTACTACGCACTTTATTTCTAAATCAAGAAAATGCATGCTTCATGTCTTTCATAACACTTGGAGAGTATCCACTGAGGGATACATATATGTAACTAATGGTATCAGATCTTGTATAAATGAACAATGGGAAGGGATATTATGCTTTCTTTCTGTTACTATTAATGGTAAATAGAATTATTTCACTGACAGACATCATTTATACAGTGTCTTCCATGTTTATATGTCTTCAAGTCACCTGTCAATTTATGATGACCCCAGAAATTTCAGAGGGGTTTTTAAGGCAAGGTATATTTAATTTTGGTTTATTATTGCTGTCCTCTGAAATATACCCTGTAGTGTCTGGTATTCCTTGGCAGTTTCCTATGCTAGTGCTAACTAGCCTTGACCTTGCTTAGATTCCAAGTTCACATGGGGCCCAGTGCCTTGAGGGCATTTTGGCTGATGAACAATGTGCTGAACGATTTAGAGTTTAGATGTTTCAAAGTTTATGTTAATTGTTAATTAAAAGTAATGTAATAATTAACAAATGGAAAAGATGTTTCAAAGATAATCAATATGATCAAAGAGTTAGAACAAGTCCCTTACACATAGCAGATACTGTTGGGTCTGGATAGCTTCATAAACAAAGGTGAGTGGGGTGAGATGAAGTATAAAAATATGTGGCTGAAAATTTGTTAAAGTGTACCATTTCACCTTCTCTTATGATACTTGGACCCAAGGTCATCTATTAAAGTTGAATAATGGGAGATTCAAGATAGGTTGAACTATGGAATTTACTACCATGAGAAGTTGTGATCATTGCCAAATTGAAAAGCCTCAAAATGGCTTTGGAGAAGTTCATGGAGAAAGGCTCATGATGGATGTACTGTATATTCCAAAAGTGCCAGAATGTAACTTGCTATATCAGTTGGTGGAAAGCGTAAGAAAGATTGTGTTGTTGCACTCATGACCTCCTGGTGGGATTCTCATGACCAAGTGGTTAGCCAGTGCCTGTGCGAAAAAGACAACGAACCAGACATCCATTTGGTCAGATTCCCCCCACTCCTCTTTGTATATTCTTAACATTTTGCAATGTAGTCTACTCATTTTGCAAAGTAGAATGCTCAATTTATGCACGCATCAAAGCAATGGGATTCACAAAGTGCATAATGCAACACCAGTTTGCATTTCCATGACTCATATATCATCTAAAGTTGTCCTGTTTTCTACATGTCCTGACTGGAAAGGGGTACAATCTACATCCCTCTAACAGTACTACATAGCTTTGAGACAACATGTTAAACTTTTAGATCCCATGCAGCTTATGATTGTTAAGAATCTGATATCATCTAAATTAGATGTAAATATTTATTTAAGTTTGGATCAGTGAAAAGCAAGAAAGGATTCTTTAAAATCTAGTGCAAAGTCTATCCTTGCTACGTGCTTCAACATCTGGATGTCTGCTGTTGAAAACCAGTCTGGTAAATATTGCTTAGTAGTCCTAAGGCTCAGGCCTCATTTAATTATTGTGGGAAAATGTTAGAGATAAGAGGGTATCTGTTCAGTAAAGTAATTAAATCAGCAAGACAAAGCTTGAATAACTACCAGTCCTGTGCCTGCCCACCACACTCAAAGTCTAGCAGAGAAAATACTTATCCATAGTCAAGAGGGAAGAAAAGGTGGCTGCATGTTAGACAGATACAGGAAAAGAGTGGTTACAGCCAAAGGAAACAAACAGGATATTAGCAAGCATGCAGACCAGCAATTAGTGATTATAGACATGTAAATTGTTTATAATTCTAGCCATTTCCACTGCCTTTTGGCCCCTCTTTTCAGATATTGTAAGGCGGACCTGTCCAACAGGCAGCCCGCGGGCCGTATACGGCCCGCCAGCCCCTTGGATGCGGCCCACCTACCCTTCTGCAAGAAATCAGCTGGTTTTTTTTAAAAAAGAAAAAATCGATCTCCTGGGTGGTGGGGGCGACGCAAGGAGGGGCGGGGCCGACGCGAGTGAGGAGGAGGCGGAGGGAAACCACGTCAGACGCCCTAGGGGCAGGACTTCTCCCCGCCTGTTCGTCGCTCGCGTGGGGCCGCTTGCGGGCATGCACGGCAGGGCGGGAGCAGCGAGGCGCCCTCTGCCATGTCCCTGGCTGCTGCAGTGGCCGCCCTGGAAGCTTACCTTCCTTTCTCTTCCTTCGGAGAAGAAGGTAAGCTCCCGGGTGTGGCCGCTGCAACAGCCAGGGACATGGCCTTTTTGGCCCTGGCTTCCTTCCACCTCTTCCTCCTCACCGCCGGCGCCACGCCTGACGTCACCTAGCCCCGCCAAAAAGGGGCGAGGCGCGCAGGACGGCGGGCATGCGCGGCTGGGCGGTAGCGGCGAGGCGCCCTCCGCCATGTCCCTGGCTGTTGCAGCGGCCGCGCCCCGGAGCTTACCTTCCTTCTCTGAAGGAAGAGAAAGGAAGGTAAGCTCCTGAGGCAGCCGCTGCTACAGCCAGGGACATGGCGGAGGGCGCCTCACCGCTCCCGCCCTGCCACACATGCCCACTAGTGTCCCCGCCCCCACAAGTGGCCCACCCCCATTAGCGGCCCCACCCCCCGCTGCGCCCCCCAGGTGATCAGTGACCGGATTTCCGGCCCTTGGGCCGGTAGAAGTTGGACAGCCCTGTTCTAAGACATTGCACAACCATGATGAAGAGGACATACTTGCAAACCTTCTTTCCTTTCTATACACATGTATCAATTTTTTTCACTAAATCTTTATGTAACCTGGTATTCTGAACATTGAAACACATCAGACTGCATGTATAAAATATTGGCTCTATTCACAAAGGACAATGAGCAAATGGTGTATGGTGAGGTCTGTTGCTACAGTACTTCTAATAACATAATCCCTCTACAGTTTTATAACATTGGGCCTTATAGGTCAAACATGTCTAATTCTTGAACAATGTTACAGGTTTGGTCTGCATCCTGGAATCAGAAAGACATGAATCTATGAATTCTAGCAATGCAATCAGAATCCACAATAGGCAATCCTTCCCTTCTAAATATATCTATCTATTTGGAAGTGTGTGGGGAGGGGGGGGATTCTGATTAATTCTGTTTTCTTACAGATTGTGGAGGACTAATAAAAGAAAATGGAAAATATATTGAAACTCTTTTCAAGAGGCTGCCAACTGGTTGTTTGTATGCCATGAAAATATGCTATATTAATGATGTGCTCAGTATCGACACTGAAGTATCCATGAATCATTCAGCCACAAAGGCAGAACTTTTAAAAATTAGATGTTGGAACATTATTCCAGCATGAAAGGCAACAAAGATTTAGGAAGACACTAAAGAGTAGATGGCATAAAAGTGAGACATTACCAAAAGCCATTCTCCTTTTTTAAAACTGTGTGTATAAAACTACAGATGTCTTCCAATAATTCAGAAGAGGGAGAAAATGGTTCTTGTATAATAGAAATGAGAAAAAGACTGGTGTTTAAGATGTTGCTTGATGTGTTTGGAAATCAAGCTGAGACACAGTTCAGTTCTCAGTCTGAGAAAAAGAGAATACAAAACTCCCTGTTGGGCAGAGCTTATGATCCAGCATATATCTTCTGTTGGGAAGTACATCTTTATGTTCTTCCTCACCACAGACCAGAATGAAGAATTCCTGCACAATTCTCACCACTGGATGAGAAGCCAAAGATTACCAGGCAGCACCCAATCAGTGTTCAAGTTTTGGGAAATATTTATCCTTGCAAAAATGCATAAGTTTATTTGGCACTGAAAAACATTTTCTGTACAGAAATCATGCTCTCTGTGCAAAAGTACACATATTTTCCTTTGAAGTAAACACATTTCTATATGGAAAAAATACATATAGTTCTGTATAGTTTCTGTCTTGTGGTCCAAACTAAAGAAATCATGTGCAACTTCTTTTATTAGTGATTAACAACATTTACTGAAAACCTGAGAAAACGCTTTCCCTTCTATGTTTCCCCTTACTGCCTGCTTTCAGTGGTGAGTCGTACCAGATACTGGATGATATATATTTAGATAGGTTCTACATGAGATTGGAAGGGAGCTAGATGACTAGTTTGGGTTCCCTGGTGGCTCAGCGGGTTAAACTACTGAGGTGCTGAACTTGCTGAATGAAAGGTTAGTGGTTCAAATCCAGGGAGCGGGGTGAGCTCCTGCTGTCTGCCAACCTAGCTCTTTGAAAACATGCAAATGTGAGTAGATCAATAGGTACTGCTTCTGCAGGGAATCTTTGCTGTATTAGTTTGGACTACAGTTGTAACGTAGCCTCTGCACTATCTTCCTGACAATTGCTAACAATTGGAGGAATATTGCCTTCGGCGTTTCTTAGAAGGAAGCCACTGGAAGCTACTGAGGTTGTGAGAGCGTAAACTAGCACCAGCTGTGCCTGAAACCGGTGGTTCAAGGTTGCCTGAAGGTTGCTTATTCTACTGCTCGCCCCACAGGGATAAGCCCAAGAGAGAAGGAAATTACAATCAAGGCAGAACTCCACCGATTTCCGGCCTTTGGTCATATAGTGGATATAGTGGCCAATAAACTCCAAAAGGAAAAAAGGAACAAGGAAATAGGACATAGAACAACCAGGCCAATAGTGGAGAAGTACCCTTCAGGCCGCCACTATGAAAGACCGGCTGAGGAAACGCAATAGGAAGGAGTCTGATAAAATCCTGACAGTTAAAGGGAAAAGGAAGAGGAGGAGGACGCGAGGCTCAGATGAGGAGTTCTCCAGCACTCAGAGGAAAATTACTGATCTTCTAGCTCCCCAAGATTCCCCAAAGTATCTTCCTCCAACAGGACAGAATATAGGACAGAATATATCGGTGCTATCCAACCCCCTAGAGGACTCCTCAGCACTCATAGAATGGGACTCACCCCATCCGGAGGGAGCTACCATGGAGGACGTGCAAACACAACCTCTACTGCCTTACCCTGAGCTTGCCAAACCTGCAGCTCCCCGCTCCCTATCGGAGGAGCTTGGCAGGCCTGCGGCGCGGTTTACCGATTGCCCCTTGTCCACTCTGACGCCTCTCTCCCTGTTGGATAAACTCAGTGAGATCGACGCCAAATTAGAGGCAATCAGGAGCCTCATCGTGGGACTGTCAGTTGAGAAATGTGAGAGACTAGGAATACAAGGGCACCAGGAGGAAATGTGCGTATCCAGCACGAAACTGTCGGGAACTCCCTACAACCCCACTGCCTTAAATAAAAATCTGACTTTTCTGCAGCTACAAAACAACAGAATAGCATTATTGATTCGCGAATTACCTTGTAATCGCAATCGCTGGCATAACCACCAGGCTGTCAGAGGCTCCTTGTCCCTCCTAATGAAACGCAAAATAGGACCATCAGACGTAGAGGAGATAGTTTGGCTCCCCACCAAGAGGAACATCAAAAGGCTAGTACTCAGCTTTAAAGAGCCTGCCTATGTGAGACGATTACTCAACATAAGGCAGGACTTGGCGGCATATGGAATTTTCACCAAGAGGACTTTCCTAAACACAACCAGGATCAGCTTGAGCCATGACCTGATTGCTCAAGTGAGCAAGAGCAGACCCAGATCGGCCACTTCCCTCTGGAGCTGGGCCCCACCTTTGGTCTCAAGACCCCCGACAACCATAGATCGACAACCCACGCACACCACCCTTCATCAGCATGGACATTGCATGTTAACGCTACAAACAGCAGCAAGGCCATGGAAAGGCCCCGGATTGCTTCTGGGATCTCAAACCAAACTCAGCGTCTTTCGGATGAGCACTGCCACACACTAAGGAAGAGGTTGGAAGCCCTGAAATTGAGAGTACAGGCAGTCAAGGCAGCCGGGGAGAAGAGGCCAAGCTCCTCCCTCCTTGCAACAGCCAGTCCCCCCTCCAGGTGCCTGTCTCCCTTCTATACCTCTAACACAAAGCAGGTCTCCAATCCCCCTTCCAGGAAAAAGAGGCGGAGACTATCCTCAGACGACACAAGCGGAGAAAAGGTTCCATCAGCCCCAAACAGATCTCACATGCAAAGAGCCCCCTATGGAGGAAGTGTGGAAAAGGTGCACATATCTCAACTGAGTGCACCTATGAAGAGTGTACGGAGACGTCTTATAACTATACCGCTTATCCATTCGCTACCCCATTCCCTGCCCATAGGGCCCCTTACTGCTACGGATCCTTCCACAGCAAACCTGCCAAATCCAACGGTCTGTTCTGAGGAAGTCAGTCTGATCTCTTTTGCTGGTCCTACCACCTCTCACGGCAACAACTGCGTAAGCTACAATGAGCTGGATGATATCGTTTGCCACCCTGCTGCAGAGAAACCCTGACTACCTTGCACCCGAAGGACTGCAACAGAGCCCCCTGCTATTAGCACAGACCCCCCAAATGGAACTCACCCTTTGATAAAGATCTTATCCTGGAACATTGCTGGAGCTGACTCCATCAGAAACTCTGCGGCTCTGGATTTCATTTCTAATTTTGAGTTGATAGCTTTACAGGAGACCTGGCTGATGGAGGGCAAAGCCCAAATAGATCTTCCAGGTTACGAGGGATGGCTTCTGCAGGAAGGTAATGGTGCTCCATGCAGTCATGCTGGCCACATAACCTTGGAGGTGTCTACGGACAATGCTGGCTCTTTGGCTTGGAAATGGATATGAGCACCACACCCCAGTGTCTGACAGAACTGGATTTCATGTCAGGAGAAACATTTACCTTTACCTTTAGTTGAATAGTTGCTGTTTGGGACAGTGCTCATGCATTTAGATTTGCCTATTGGTACCATCCAAGAATACATGAATAAAATGTGTTGTGATACTGAAATTCATGTCATCAGTTGAGGTGGGTTCCTCCTTCTTCTTGACTGTACAGGCACACCATTCCAATAATTGCCTGGTGGCACAGAACTTAGTTGGAGCTCCATGGCAGGCTAGGAGTGGCAGTGATGACAGTCTGGAGAAGAAATGCATCTGTCCCAGCAGATGCACTCCCTAGCTTTTGAAATATGGCTTTAATACATGTATATTATAAATTATGATCTACATATATTTTGAGTACATGGGTTGAAGACACTGTGGACGCTATTTCAGGCAATACAACTGTTTCGGCCTAATCAGTAAGTACCTAGCAAGATGCACTTTCATAAGTAACCTAACCCAGGATGGAAAACCTCTGTTGGTGGAGAGTGCATGGCTCTTGCTAAATCCAAACAACAACTGCACTACCAAAACAAACAAGCAAAATCAAAGAAACAAAAAACAAAACAAAACAGACTACAGAGAAGAAGTACTATGAATTCAAAATTATTCCCCCATGAAATGCTGCTTCAAGACCATGATGTGGTGCTCATAGAAAGGTAGTAGTGGAGATTTTCATGACAAGATGTGTAGGGGGCACATTTCCATTTCTGGGAAACTTTCAGTACTGCTATTCAGATGAGAAACAAGACAAATCAGGCTTCCAAATCTTGTGAAGGCAATTTTCACTTCTTTTTTCCCACTGAAATTCAAACGGGATGCATTAAAAGCTTTAAAAAAAACAGTTGGGGCATATGCAACCTGTTATGTCAGTAAATTATTTATTGCTCAGATGGCCTCGTAGCTGGGTTATCTGAAACAACTCTCAGATTTAATTCCAGCCTACCTGATATTAATAAGACAATGGATTTAAAATGTATTCTGCAAAACACGTAGGGAGTAGATTATTCCAACTTCTCACATTTAATCAAAGATTCCAATATCTGCATCTGTATGGAGAAGTCCCCAGAAGAATCCAATAGTTGTTTGTTTCTGATACAGTCTGGCTTTAAAACAAAAGAACTTATCCTTGATCTCCAATGATATTAATAAACAATTACAAATGAAAAGCAATGCTGACAGCATTCGGGGAGATAAGACAAATGTTAAGTAAATTACATTCAGTAAATAAAAGGGCAGAGTAAATAAAGTGTTTCCCAGCTGACAATATCTTGACACACTCTATTTTTAAACTATATTTTGAAGAAGAAAGATACGATTTGCATGTTGACTATGAGTTGATGGGCTGATAAAATATAGCATACAGTAAAACTGGTAGAATAACTAGCACTGTTAACATGGCAAATGATCAAAATAACACAGTCAAAGCATTTTTATTATAAAGAACTGTGAATTGTACACATTTGGATGGGAAAAATGGTAGCCAAACTCTTGACAAGCAATTTTCCAATCCAACTTAATATAGTCGTTTATGAAGAATTCTGGGAGAGCAGGGTTCAAATGTTTAGTCCGCCATGGAAATTCCAATGGATAACCTTGAGCCAGTCAAATTTTCTCAACCCAAGAAAAAGGTGAGACATGACTGTTTAAAGGTAATACAGAGGGTTTTCATAGCTGAGTAGATATTTGAACCCATGTCTTCAGAGTCAGAGCTCAACACTGTAACTACAACTTCATACAAGTTCCAAAACTATGTATAGTCCAGTGCATTTAACAATACAAATGTGCTCAAGCTAGGAGAAACATTGAAAAGCACTAAGAAAGCAAAAAATAACTTGAAATGTGATTCCTACCTAATTTTCTTCTCAAAGTAAGCAACAAGAGATTTTAACAATTTTCTTCCCACTACAAGAAGATCTGAAAAGTTTTCCAATACTATTTTCTCTTTGGGAGTTTTTTGTAGAAAATCCACACATTGTTGTTTTGTATGAAATATCACACAGAACAATATTACACTGTCAATAGAAATAAAAGCATATCAAACATTAATTTAAAAGCACAGATTAGAAACAATGCAACACTGAAGCAGGAAAAAACATATTTTATATAGATAGATATGCAAATGCAATAGATACAGTAGAAGAAGCCAATCTAGACTTCCTATAGAGTTCCAGAATCTAAGAGGGAAGGTACTGTCATGTATTGCCAGCAAACATGGTTGGGATTGAGAAAAATGCCTACCAATAAGAGTCCAGACAAGCTTATACAAAAAGATACAAATCTTAAGGAAGTAGAGTACAGCCATATATTTTGATACGTTTTTATCTTAGGTCTGTCTTTTAATAGCTGTGTTTTCATTATCCTGTGGTATATTTATGTATTTAAACTGTTTTGTACTCCATCTTGAGCCTTGAAGAGTGATAACAAGTCATAGTAGGAGCCAAAAATGGATCAGAAGCTAGTACAGACGTTGTAACAGAGGAATTGTAGGCTTTCTGTAACCAGCATCTATTAACAATTTAGCTGCAGCTTTTTAGACCCGCTGAAGTTTCCATTTTACAAAGACCACCATTATAATAATCCAAATGGGATGCAACTAAGACATGTCGGGTATCTCAAGAAATTCATGCAATTGGTGCTCTAATTGTAATTCTGCAAATGTATGTTTAGCATCCCTGAAATCTGAACATCTAGATTGAAAACTGAATCTAAGAATACATTCAAATGGCAAAATATGTTTTCAGAGGAAATGTAACTGCATTTTACATAAGTTGCATTCTTATTCCTTGATCTGCACACAACTTACAAAAGCACTTCTGTCTTGTCTGGATAAAACTTGACTATTTTTACCCTCATCCAGTTACTTCCCATTGTCAGGCAATTTTGAACCCAAAGATCTTTCTGGGGGCCTTTGCAGACAGGGCTTTATCCCAGGAACATCTGTGTTTAAAAAAAACTCTGATGTTCCTGGTGTCTTGTCCACACACACCCCAGAAAGCACATGCTTTCTGGGGTGAATGTCCAAATGTTCTTCCGGGACTGGCTTGGGAGAACACCTGGAGACTCTAACCCCCCTCCCCAAAAGCCCTAAATCACTATTTTAAAAATAAAAGTACTTACCAGCCTTCCTTTGAGAGCTGTGGTAGCTCTCCTGGTGTGTTCAAATGATGCACCAGGAGAAAGGGAGGATTGATTTTCTTCCTACCCCATTCTCCTGGTGCATCATTTCTACGTGCCAGGAGAGCTGCTGCAGCTCTCCAATGGAGGCTAGTAAATACCTTTGTTTTTAAAAGGGAGTTTTGGGGCTTTTGGGGAGGGGGTTGGGATTCTCAACCCTCGGCCAATTTAACACAGAAAACTGGGAATGGTGTCTGGACTGCAGTCCAACTGGTAACACACTTGCCCAGCATTCCACATGCATGGTCCCATCTAGTTCAGAGTAGAGTTCGAGTGTGGACCTGAAGTCATGGAAGGGGATCCTACCCAAGTGGATAGTTATCAAATGTTTCCAATAGATTTATACGGGAATAATCCAAAGCGTTAGGATGTAGACCTAAGATGAAATGGAAGTGAAATGCAATCTCGCCAGGAGCTCTTTCCTTTTGAGGCAATACTCAATCCTGGAGGTTCCAAAAAGCACCGAAATCAGTTGGATTGGCTAGCGACATGTAGCAGTAGGCAAGTTGTCTCCGTAAAGGTGGATCCAAGATATATCCTCCAAATAAACATCAGAATACATCCAAATAGGATAATAAGTGGCGATTCATCAGTTATAGACCGCGATGTATGTATAGACCCTTTGGGTCACCTTTTCCCCTTACTTGTGAAATATGTGTTGATATCTCTCTCGAACCACAACTCTTCATGAATCCAGGCAACCACAGGTTTACTGCTTTGAAAAAGCTGGACTAACGGCGAAATGGTCCTGGCCATCTACTTTGTACCATCGCGGTCTATACCTGATGCAAGTGTGTTACCAGTTGTGTTTCTTTTGATATGATACTTATGTGTAGTGGGAGAACACCTTTCCTGTAATTATTGTTGTGCATTCTACTTGAATGTTGACCTATATATAATAAATTGTTATAATAATTGATGTGTTTTCTATTCATAATTTTGTTACCTTTTGATAATGACTATTTAATTCTTGCGTAGTGGTGAATATACTATTCTCCCACTCTGCTCGTTTTCAGACCTTTTTGTGTTTGGATAGTGTAGTTCAGTAATTCCCACACTGTCTACAGAGTGGACTGCAGTCCAGACACCAGAAGTAGTGGATTTATCCCACGCCTTCCAAAGAGGTGTGGAATAAACCAGGATTTTTCTGGTTTGTTCCAGATTAATTTGGGATTGTCCAGAATGTTGTCTCGTCAGCCCTCTTTTTATTGCAGAAGTTTCCACAATAAAGAGGCTGTCTAGATCCGTCCTTGGATTGAAGTGGAAAGGAAAGATTGAGTTGTACTGATGACATGAAAACCCAACACTGGAAGCATCTCTCAGCACTCATATATGTGTTGGGTAGCATGAGGGACAAAGGAGGACCTACAGGACCCCATAGGTCAGGGGTAGGGAACCTATCGCCGGGAGCCAGATGTGGCTCTTTTCATGATTGCATCTGGCTCTCCAGAGCAGCCCGGGCCTTGGTTTCCCAGCATGCAGCATTCTCCCTCTTCTTTCCTTCCTCTTCCTTTCTTTCTCCCCTTCACACTTTCCTTCTCTCCTTCCTTTTCCCTCCCTCCCCTTCCTTCTTTCCTCCATTCTCCCTCTTCCTTTCTTTCTCCCCCTTCACCTTTTCTTTCTACTTATCTCCTTCCTTTTTCCTCCCTCTTCCCTTTCTTCTTTCCTCCATTCTTCCTCTTCCTTTCTTTCTCCCCTTCACCCTTTCCTTCTCTCCTTCCTTTTCCCTTCCTCTCCCCTTCCTTCTTTCCTCCATTCTCCCTCCCTCTTCCTTCCTTCCTCTTCTATTCTTTTTTCCCACATCTTCCTTTCCTTCTCCTTCCTTTCTTTTCACTTCTCTCTCTCCCCTTCTTTCTTTTCTTCTTTTCCCTTCATTAATTTATTTTTTTCTCACTCCCCTTCCTTTCTTTTCCCTACCCTTTCCTTTCCTCTCTTCCAATTTCCCTCTTTCTTTTCCCCTCCTTGTCTCTCTCCTGCTTTTCTTTTCTTCCTTTTCCATAGTTTGTTCTACTTTTCTTTCTTCCTCTCCCCTCCCTCCTTTATTTCCTCTGTCTGTCTGTCTTTCTTTCTTTCCTTCCCCCTTCCTTCCATCTTCTCTTCCTTCCCAGAGTCCTGAGCATGCCTTTTGCAGAGCCAGGTCTGAAGTGTCCCGTTATTCTGCCCGGGGAATCCTTTTCTCATAGTATGTACATATATACTCACATTTAGTTGAATGCAGTCTTAAAATATATTATATATATTATATGACTATTGCTGAAATACATTTCTAAATATTTTGCTTCCATGGCTCTCTGCATCAAAAAGGTTCCTGACCCCTCCCATAGGTCAATGGCCATGGAGTCAGACAGAAGTTCCACACACTTTCAGGTAAGCCTCCTGGGATATAAGATCACGTATCTGCTGTAATAACTGAAGTATAAATTTTCTCTAAAGAATTTGGCAAAGCATCTTTTTAGGCTACGTTTTTCATAGCTCCCTGGCCAATATGACCATTGGCAATGGTAGCGGTGGTATTCAGGAAAACCGTGGTTCTAAAAACTAACTTTTAAAGTTCGGACAAAACTACTACATAACAATATGGTTTTATCCCATCTTTTTCTCTCAGTGTGCTTTCCATTCATTTCCTGGCACATGTTAATCATTTCAACTGTAGAAGAAGAGATATTAAGTCTCACATTTGTTGTGTGCATGGACAGTTTCTTTTATAATTGCAAACCTTTGAGTTCAATTATTTTACTGTGATCCAATTTCAGACTGACAGAAACCCACACAATGAAAGCAAATTGCCATTAGATCTTTGTACATTTAATTTTCTATTGGTTTGATTGCATTGTTGGTAATTTCATATACATATGTACAGAAAATAATACATATTTACCAATATGCAGTGATGTAATACAGAACTGCTATTATAGTCACAGTTCCTTCCATGCTGTGAAGTACTTTTTGGATTCCCATTTAATCATAGAACAATAATCACACTAATTTTGTTTGACACCTTTTTAAAGCCCTTTAGGAAGCTACACAAAACATGTGATTTTAATGGACTTTAGTGGAATTAGAAAGCAACCATCCAGCAATTTCCAAACTGTAATTCTCTTACATAAAAACTATTAAATAAGAACTTCATCATGGTTTGAGCCACTGAAGAGCTAACAAGGAATCACAGAGTACAATGAATTCCCCTTGTGGAGAATTGAAATACATTGGGCTATTTTGTTATCTGCATTGATTTTTATGGACGATGTGTTAATGTTCTGGTAGTAATTATTTCTAGGTCCAGATCACAAATCAATAGGAACAGAAGTAATTTGATTCTTCCCTGCAACAAATTCCTTGAAAAAATATAATTGTTGGCATGCAATACTACAGTTACAGATTTGTAACCTAGAGTTAGAGGTCTGTAACTGGTCTGTATTCATTAAGATTACATAGTATTCCTGGAAACCTACTGTATATAGTCATTTGTATGTCTACAGATTTTAATGAAAATGCTGACCCAAAAACCTTCATTGACTTATTTACAGGCTAATGTAAGTACCAAACCATAAATTTTATATTTCTATAAAAGGTACTATACTTTTCTCTGAGCAGAGTGGCAAAGAGTGAGAGTGTAGTTAATCCTGGGAGAACCTTTCTTTAAAAGTATAGAGCCTTCTACTCCTTCTATTGCAACCCTGTTTCTAGTCTTTAGGAATCCTGAGTAGGAAACTAGTGGTGGCAGCATTTCTTGATGCTTCCCCTCAAAGGACCGATACTTTTTCCTCTCTGTGGACTGACCCTTGACTTATCCATAGGTTGTACCCAAATTCCTAATTTTGCCCCACAAACATGCCCTTGGCTTATACATGAGGTCAATTTGTACATATGGTATATAAATGCTGAACCTTCTTGAGGTCCATTCATCTTCTGACCAAGGTACTGAGGATATGACATTTCCACCACCTCCCACCAGTGAGCAAGCCTATGAGAATTAGAAGCAGGGCCCTAATCACAAGACCTTGTTACAGTTTTGGTCACTGATGGGACAAGTAGAAATGTCATCATTCTTTTACACTAATCAAAAGTTGACTGGACCCCTTCTGCTTGATTGTGCAGATGGCTCTTAAGATGAGCAGGAGAGTTGGGCAATAAGAAGTTACTTAGTCATAACTAAGGCGGGCTCTGCATTATAGAATTAATGTAGTTTGACATCACTTTAGCTGCCATGGCTCATTGCTATGGAGTCCTATGATTTGTAGTTTGGTGAGACACCAGCACTCTTTTGAGAGAGAAGGCTAAACACCTTGTAAAGCCAGAACTCCTATAATTCCATAGCATTGAGCCAAGGCAAAGTAGTGTCAAACTACAGTAATTCTACAGTGTAGAAGCACCCTGAATGACTGATCTTGTATCCCAGATCAGTCATTCAGAAACTGTTGTTTAGATGGCATAACATACAAACTAATTTGTACTAATAATTTATTTGTGGCTTTCATATATAAAGGCAAGCCTCTTTGAGATCTAGAATTTTACAGCAGCAATTTCCAACTTGGTTTCCTTCTGTTTATGGAGAGATTTTTTTTTTTGAAATGGTCCACTGGATTTTGTGCCTTTTTGTATTATATTAAAAATGACAACAGATGGCAGTTCCATTTCTGTTGTTAAATGTCACATAGTATAAACATGCCCTTTTATGTGTCCCTTTATTACAGACAGGGAATGTAATGGGTACTTTTAGATACATATTCACTTTTAATACCAATAGGTTTTGACATTTTGATCTAGCCGGAATCATTTTTTTTCCTTTCCTGCTAGCATTTTAAAGTAATCTTTAGTCATTAAATGTAGGTCTTATTTAGATAGTTAGTAACTCCTATAACCATCTTAGTGGGGTTTACTAGTGACCAGTGGGACTTAGTGGAGAATGTATATAAAGTAATGATTCCACGTTGGAGTCTATGCATATAGCTGAGACCATTTTTATGTTCACGTGATAGCATTTGTCATGTAATGTGTATATGGAATGCCATCCTATACAATAGTGAGTTCCACAGAGTCTGTGCCATTTCACAAACACATTTCTGCTCTCACTTGAATGCTATTTCTGAATATTGATATCTGTTTTGAATATAGAATATAGTACATTTCATCACCAGATAAATTGTTCATGATAGTCTACAGTGCTCAATTACATGTTACAAAAAATACTATTTGAATTATTAGGTTGTGTGTATGTGCGTATACACACACACACACACACAACTGCTTACATGTATATCTCTTATTGATATGATCAAGAACTGAACTGATAATTCTAATTATAGGATTATCCAATCTCTGCTTAATGTTCTAAGTGGAGAAAAGAAATTCAGTTTATGAGTAAATGAAGGGTAGGATTTACTATCTTACTCTAGCATATCTCTCCTACATTAGAAGTGGACAATTGCTAGAGATTAGAAGTGATGTATTGTTTCTCCATGGGTATCTAGAAGGCTGCATTTCCACCAGTCACACTCTTGCAATCCACCAGCCTTTGAAAATTTGGTGGCTATTTTCAGCTCTCCAAATAAAATCCAAACTTCTAGTTGTTATTGGTCATTCTGCCACATTTTCTATACCTGCAGAGGTTTTTTTTAAAAAAAACAGAAAGTAATAGGTTTTAAAACTTGCAGAGACTTCAAAATGACTGGGGATGATACACACAGTCCATGGCACCTCCTCTATAAACTAATAATACTTTACCCCATTGACAATTGCCTGGGGCAGGTTTGCTACCTTAGATAAACCTCTCCAGTCTCCCCTTGGGCAAAACACCTCACTCTAAGGGCAGTCCAGTTTTATTAATTGTTCACCCATATTTATTTTATGTATTTATTTATTGTTTCAAATTATATACCGCCCTTTCCAAATTGGCTCAGGGTGGTTTACAAAATGCACAAGGTAACATAGCACTAAAACGATAAGAACATTACTGTCAAGAACAAACGATAACAACATTTTGCAATGCTGACCTAGGAATTCCTCCCCAAATCCCCAGAACTCAAAAATGGAAAGCAAATCCCCATATCAACCCCCAAGGTAGACTCCTTCCAAGTTCCCAGGCCCCAGAACCCACAAAGACCATTCCAGAGACCCAGCCTTCACTCAAATGGTGCCAAAGTATATATCAACTTTTGGAATTCTGCCCAAAACCTCTCAGTGAATCCCATGGTTAAGCAGCCTTGGGTTAAAAGTACTGTATTATAAATGAACCTTTGAACGGATTTCTTGGGTAGAGATTTGAAATTGGCCCTCGAGTCACATAAAATTAGTCCATGGGTCCCATTTGTTTGGGACCAGAATGCCTTTGTGTTTTCATTTAAAAGGGGAAGCTGTAGTGAGATTTTTATAGGAGAGCATGGGAACCTGCAATTTTACCACTGTAATATAAGGCTGCATAACCCTATAGTTTGTGGAATCTAAGACTTGATTGCAATATAGTTAAATATAGACTTGGAGGTAGATACGTGCATTTGAAAAGTGGGATATTTGTTTCTTTTCTTGCAGTATCCCCTTTCCATAGGCTCCCCCTGACCCAATTCACAAGGACAAGGATATGCAAATCAAACTGCCCATAATGTTCTACATAGTTACTTCCTGGACCATGGAGAATATGAATTATTCATAATTTTCAGACAAGATAAGTATGCTTTGGCCTCTCTATATTTTATTAGTAATAAACATGCTATTTTCACATAATTTATGGCTCTTGGGTCTCAACGTAGCATATGGTTTAAATGCAATATAGCAAATTTGCACACAAGTGACCTTTTATGTCTAGTGTATTCAGCTAAAACCAGCTTGAAAGAAGTTTTTGTAATCTTATTAGAAAGAAACTGGTTTATAAATCTAGCAACTGCACTAAGTAAAGAAAGCATAATTGATTTCCAAAGAGTTGGGAAAAACACCACAATTAATAGAAAAATAAAGGGGGGGAGGAATCAAATAATATATAAAATTGTTTCGAACCCATGTTGATTTAGCAGTTTAGGTAAACTCAGTAATCCTTAACAGTACCATGCTTCCTTTCAAGTTCTTGCTGCTGTTATTATGAATCATAAAAGTTATCTAGTTCTTTATCCATAATGCCCAACACAAACATTTATGGTAATATTACCAGCTATAGCCTTTTGTAAATTAACATATACATTTCTGTCCACTAACTTTTCGTCTACTTAAAGATGCCATCTTGTCATGTACTCTTTTTTTTCAGGTTCTGTCTCTATTTTTGATGCTACACACTTTTTAAAGTACATGGTTACTGTCTTTACACAAAACTAAATAGAACTCATTTTCTAGAACCTCTGTGGATTCGTTTCTCTCATCTTGATTAAATCGCTCCATAAATTGCATGTAGCCAGGCCAATTAATATCATGTACAAATTTTGAGTTGCATTTTACAAACTGGAAAAGCACAATCTGTCCTTGCCCCCATTTGAGCATGAATCAAACAGCTTAGCCCTTTTGCTTTGTTGGAGAAGGGATTTCAGGTGCGGGAGGCAGATGCTTGAATAGCACGGAAGAATAAAGTTCCCCTACCATCCAAGGATAAAACTGAACTTGTTATGAAAATAAACAGGTTTTATACCATGAATAACTCTCATACTGTAGCTATCTATGTCCTGTCTCCAAAAAACCAGTAATTTGAACCTTCAGTTGCATGTAGGCATACATTTATGGTTAAAACTAGTGAGCTAGCTGAACTCATTCCTTGAGGTGTCTGATCTGGACACAATTATGCATCTCTTGTTACCTTCTGTTTGGATTTTTCTAATCTAGTCTATCTGAGAATGCCTTTGAAAAGGTTCTGGAAACTTCAGCAGCTCCAAAAATGCTATAGCCAGACTACAATTAGTTACAGGAAGAACATAAACTTCTATTTATAACTATAGTACTTAACCGGCTACCGGTATTTTTCCAGGCATAAATCAAAGTACTAGTTTTGGTTTTAAAGCCTTATATAGGTTGGGTCCAGAATATCTAAAATAGTGTATTGCCTCATATAGGCCATATATAAGCCTGCCTGAATTTTATGATTATCATGGGAAGCATTTATTTCTCTCCAATCACCATCACCATTTGGTGATGATATATGAAAGGGGTGGAATCTTTTTTTGTCTTCCAACCCCCCGAAATAACGAGACAGACACAAATATATATGGTTTCAAATTTGGGCAACTTTTATTAAATAGTTACCTATTTAACTTGTAACTCAACTAACTTTTTGGTGTCAGTTCAACTTGGTGTGTGTAAGCTGGGTAGCGTCTCCTAAAGTCTACCCCTCAGCTATTCAGGCATACTACCTGGGTCCCCTGTAGATTTCAACCCGGGCAACCCGTAAGGGAAACATCAGGAGAAATCTCTCTCAACTTTTGAGACTAGACTCTCTCCGCTCCTGGGACATTCACCATCACCTCACCCCTAAAATTAACCATCTAGGTGAGTGTTTGCATAATGCCCCACACCCTTAAGGGGTGCCTTAAGTGTATACAAACCTTTGAATAACTCAACTATTTACGCTTAGCTAGTTTACTAGCCGACCATTCCATCTAAGCCCCTAATAGACAGTATAGGATAGGCAAAACCCTAGCGGGCGAATTCCTATCCGACCCCCAAATGTGAAACCATTTGAGCGATCATTATTATACTATCCATGGGCGGGAGTGGTGGGCAATGTCATGAAGCAGAATGAGGGAGAAGGGGCTGGAACCACACTATGCCAGCCCCTCCTCCCTTCCAGCAAATTCTGCGAAATTAACCAATCTCTTCTCCGAGGGGAGGAGACAAAATTGCTCCACCATCCAACAAGTTGGATGGTGAAGTGTATTGTCTTCCAACCCCCCGAAATAATGAGACAGACACAAATATATATGGTTTCAAATTTGGGCAACTTTTATTAAATAGTTACCTATTTAACTTGTAACTCAACTAACTTTTTGGTGTCAGTTCAACTTGGTGTGTGTAAGCTGAGGTAGTGTCTCCTAAAGTCTACCCCTCAGCTATTCAGGCATACTACCTGGGTCCCCTGTAGATTTCAACCCGGGCAACCCGTAAGGGAAACATCAGGAGAAATCACTCTCAACTTTTGAGACTAGACTCTCCCCACTCCTGGGACATTCACCATCACCTCACCCCTAAAATTAACCATCTAGGTGAGTGTTTGCATAATGCCCCACACCCTTAAGGGGTGCCTTAAGTGTATACAAACCTTTGAATAACTCAACTATTTACACCACGGATTGGGAGCAAATGTCCTATTTAGCTCCCATCCCCCACCAAGCCATCTACTATTAACTGAACACCTACCATTAAATCATTAAGAAACAATGAATTGCCCATATCAGACAGATGGATTCCATCCGATCTGTAAAGGTGAGGGCTGTCAAGCAAGATCTGCCCATGGAATATGTAGGAGCCCCTACTTCTTGCAAGCGCCGTGCACATGGCCCGGTTCACCCGCTTCCTAGCCGATTCCATTTTTTTAAACATCCCCGCCTCCTGACCACCAGAAGCGAGGGATGATCGCAGACCAGGCGATGTGTACCTGTGGCCATGCATGCCATATTTTACAAATGTCATTCCAAGCTTGCAAGTACAGGGCCCTACCCTTCAGAAGGCCAAGATCATTGCCTCTGAGGTCTCGAGGGGGCCCTCTCCTAGACTGCAACAAAAGCGGGAGCAAACCGTCCCAACGCATACCTCTGATCCCATGCCACTCAACTGTAGCGACGGATGCGAGGCCCAAATGCTGACCATAATGAGACCTCATGGCCTGCCTCGAAGCACAGTGAATAAAACTGTGCCCACAAACGAGGATCCTCCATCTATGGTTCAGCAACGCATGATCTGAAAACGACCGATCAAACATTATGACAACGGAGTACGCACGTATTTCCTGAAGGCATTTGATTTCCATCTGCCCACGGTTTTTATCTTCTCCGTGTCATATCCCATCACATTGGACACCGAAGCTGCTCCAATGCGGAAAGAATGGGTTGCAAACCTAAGTTGCCCTAAACCCATCAACTTCAACGCTTTGCTGGTAACAGCCCAGAACTGGTATTTGGATAGCGGTGTGCCATCCTGGTGACTAAACAAGTAACCCGGCCCTTGCTTTCTGATCCCATTAAAAAGCACCAACGCTGCAATTGGGCATAGATCGGGATCACTACACTTTGACAATTTTATGACTAACCCCCTGGCCCCCTGGTCCATCTTGGATGAACGAACCCGCAACTCCCCACCATTCTGAATAATGGTTAGGTCAAAATGCATCAGGGCCCGCATGGTCTTATCAGTTTTGGAAGCTGGGACTAGCTCACTAATCCTCAGGGCTGCAAAGAAAGGCTGACAACGCTGCTGCATGGAACAGAATCTGCTCATAGGCATCAGCACAAACCTTAGGCCACACCAGCTTCAAGCCTTTCAAAATGGCAAGGGTAATAGGTTCCCTAGTATCTTGAAGCTGCCCCTGACTACGCGACTATCCGGCCAGAATTTTATGGAGCCGGAAGTCGTTAGTAAAATCCGGAAGGCCCTGTGCCTTGAGCCAGTAGGCCAACGCTGCTAAACGCGCCCTGATTGAATGCGGGGCCAGACCCCTTCTCCTACATGAAATGCAAAACTGTGCTATATGCTCATAAGGAACAGGGATAGCCTGTGGCATGTTGTAATCCCTCCTAAACTCCTCAAAATCCTTAACAGCCCTTGCATAAGACTTCATGGAGCTTGGGGCCAAAGCTGATGCCATACCAGCTAACGTCTCGTGCTCCCGACCGTCCAAAGATGGTCTGGCATGCATTGGGGCAGGACGTCGGCGCCGGGTTCCAACTGCCGAAAACGCTCCCTCTGCATACGAGATAGAGCATCGGCAAGTGAGTTATTAATCCCAGCCACATGGATGGCACGGAACAAGATATTAAATTGCAGACACTGTAGAGTAAATTGTCTAAGTGCATTCATGACCCTCTGCGATTTAGATGTTAGGGAATTAATTACTTGCACTGTCGCCAAGTTGTCACACCAGAAATGGACTGTAGAGTTTGCAAACCTCTCAGCTCATATCGTGACCACTACCTAAATAGGAAAAACTCTAGAAAAGTCAAATCGGCCGTGATGCCAGCATCGTGCCATGCTTGTGGCCACTGCTCTGCACACCATTGGCCTTCAAAATAAACCTCAAAACCTATAGCCCCTGAAGCGTCGGAGGCCACCTTCAGTGCGCCCATAACGGCCAATTCCTGTCTCCAGAATGAAATCCCATAAAAATTTGATAAAAATTCAAGCCAAATTAGCAGGTCTGCCTTAATGGCGCGCGTCACCCGCACATGATGGTGAGGCGACTCAATTCGTCACACAACCTGCGCAAAAATGCACGCCCGGGTGTCACCACCCTGCATGCAAAATTTAAGTGTCCAATTAGCTCCTGAAATTTTTTCAGGGTTGCTTTCTTGCGACCCAGGAATTGCCGGACCCTAAACGTTAGACTGGTTACCTTTTCTACAGGAAGCCTTGAAAACTGATTAATGGTATCAAGCTCTATCCCGAGAAAAGTCAGAACCATACCAGGACCTTCCGTCTTTTCTTCCGCTAACGGGACTCCTAACTGACTGGTCAGTTGCTGGAATGAGCGCATAAAAAATCTGCACTCCCCAGTCCCCGCTCGTCCTATAATAGGAAAATCAACTAAATAATGGACCACTCCCTGAAGGCCGGATTTTGCCTTGACCGCCCATTCTAAAAACGAACTAAAACGCTCAAATGCAGCGCATGAAACCGAGCAGCCCATGGGCAATGCCCGGTCTATGTAAAAAAGGTCACGGAAACAAAATCCGAGGGGATCAAAATCTGCCGGGTGAACCGGGAGCAGACGGAATGCTGACTTAATGTCACATTTTGCTAAGTCGGCTCCCAAGCCCAGACGATGGACTACCCGCATGGCCGCATCAAACAAAGTATATTTAACTGAAGACAACTCCTCCGGGATAGCGTCATTCACCAATCTGCCCTTGGGATAGGACAGGTGGTGAATGAGGTGGTATTCTCCCTGCGTCTTCTTGGGCACAATTCCTAACGGAGAAACTCTCAGATGAGGAACCGGAGGTGTAGTGAACGGTCCAATAACCCTACCTTCTTTAACTTCCTTATCTATCTTCTGTTAAACTGAATGCTCTAACCCGATAACCAAATTCAAATTCCTTGCTAACTGAGGCGTGCGCAGTCCCATAGTTGGGATCCGGACACCTCGTTAAAAACCTTCCCAAACATAACTTGCGTCTTCCCTATTGGGATATAACGCCAACCATTCCTTTAGCTGGTCCAGCTTAACTGGACTGGGTCCCTTTGGGAAGGGATGATTGACCGAGGGGTTTTTTATATTGGTTGTCCTTAGGCCTTCCTTTATTGAACCCACCTCGGGAACAGTTACGCGTGGCATGAGCTCCCAAGCAGATGCCACATGCGTGCTGAAAGCGGCAGGGGTTCCGGTTGCAAACCCCTCTGGCCGCAAAGTCCCAGCAAATATTTCCTCGCCGTTGGGCCTGCTGCTGCGGGCCCCCTTTCCGAAAGGACTGGGCATTCCTGCTGACAATAGTCTGCCCGCTGTCAGCCTTCTTCCTAACTCCACCTTTTAGCGTGCCCATGACTTCGGACCACAATTGAGTATTAATCAGGTCCCATCTCATGTCTGGGTTAGGGAGCCTTTAAGCGAAAACGCTTGTCCTAATCAAGCCAAGCATCGCCAGGGCCCTCCAGGTGCGCGTGGCGTATTAAGCTCTGATACTGGAACAGAGCTGGGCCCCTATCCGGGTGGGCATTTAAGATGATGGCTGCGTACACCGAGAAGCACGCATACCAATTATCCCAAATCTGATCCACCTTTCTCTTTTTTAATTCCTCTTTCCTTTCTTCATCCAGCTCCTCTTTTTCCTTCTTATCTAACTCCCTAAAATAGAGGGAGAAGATATCCACATACTTGTTACGCAGTATCCTGTCGATACTTTCTGCTGGGACCCTAACTCGACCACCGTCTTACTCGGGGTCATATGGGCAGGCCATTTCTCGGTACCCCATAACTAATTCGCATTGCTAGTCCTGGCCATCTCAAGGGTGACCGTGGACGGCGTGGACTGCTGGATAATGTCACCCCTTACTCTTGGCTAGCTTGGGCCGAAACTGCCTGCGCTACACTGCCCCGTGTGTCCTGCTGTGGGATGCGCTACCTGACCCTGATCCCAGGGCCAAGATAGTGTGGTGTTTGTACCTTGAGACGTCGAGGGCCTCTCTGATGGCACGATCTGGGGCAAAAACTGGCCTGGCGCCGACCGGTCAACCACTGCTGGTGCTGGCATCGTTGGCTGTTCACGGGGCATGGGCAACTCCTCGGGCACTGGTACTGGGGTCATCGCCTGTTCAGGTGCTGTCTGGACCTGCACCGTCTCAGTAGAGCCTCCCGAGAGCTGGCCATCCTGCTGCTCCGCTGCTCGCTTTCTAGCCACTCACTCCCCGTCTATGATAGAAAGACGAGATAGAATATTAGCATACCTCAAGTCACGACTAGCTAAACGCGCAGGCCTCACTGCCACCCTTGCTGTGACCAAGCCCATCTCTGACTCAATCTCCTGAACCCTCTTAATGACAGCTTCCAGGTCCTCTGCAAAGACACCCCTCTCCCTCTCAGGAAAGCTTGCTTCGCCGCCTTCTTCGCTGGGCCCTTGCCCTTAACGCCACTGATGTTCTTCTTAGGTGCCATCTGAAAAGCAAAGAGTCAAGACAAAACGTCAACATGGGCTGCAATCCAAGCAATCGTAACCGTCTTTCCGAACCTCAACTCACTACAGCCCATAAGCTTATTCCTGGCTTATCACCAAATTAACTCCTATTTATTAAATCCTTCTCATCGAATAGTAGTAATGTAGGTCAGTAGCAAGCTGAACCTCGAGTCGGGAGCTCCCTCCCCCTGGTTCTATCATATCTTTATTATTCTTCTATTTTATTTTAATAAATATACAATATTGTCGTTCCTTATAATCATAAATAAATTTCATCTTATTCCATTTGTAGCTTATTGAATTTTTTAAAAAAAATTTTATTGGTTTTTTCCCCTCTCCCACCCTCCCCTCCTTGTACATACAGTTTATACATCAAACTACAGAGGTTACATTTGAAATATCAGTCTCAGTCTTAGTTTTTCTACTCCACCTCTTAACACATTTTCTAAATAATTTCTAACTGGTTCCCACATCCTCTTTGTTATTATTATCTTTTCAGTTTTATCTATATTATTCCATTTACAATTTGTTATTTCCACATTTAACATATTAATTATATAGTTATACCAGTTGATCAATGTCCATTTTGTTTTATCCTTCCAACCCCTCACTAAAACTATCTGTGCACACGCTATTAATTTATCAATCAATTTTTCTTTTTGCATATTCTTCACTCCTATTATCCGTGCATGTAATACATTTCTATTAACTATTACAATATGTAAATCTAACATTCTATTGATTTCTCCTTCAATCATTTTCCAGTAATCTTGCACTCTATCACATTCCCATATCATATGATTGAACACCCTCTTTGTTCACAGCCGTGCCAACACTTATCTTTCATCTCTGGTACAAAGCGTGAAAGTTGTGCAGGAGTTCTGTACCATTTTTGTAACATTTTCCTTCTGGTTTCCCTTAATGCATTATACTTTTCTCTTGCTATATTACTTATTTCCCTCTGGATGTCTTCCTCTCAATTTCCATGTCCAATCTCCATGTCTGGAAAATTTCCTCTATTATTTCTTCTTTTACTGTTATGATTTGTCTGTACAGATCTCCTGCCACTTTCTTCTCCCCTCTCAAACATTTCCTAATCACCTTCTCAAATGGACTATCCCGTTCTCTTATTTTTTCCCTTCGTCTGAAAATTTCCTGTCTTATGGCCCAGCTTTGGATCCAGTTCCCTGACCCAATCCAGTTCGAATTTCTTTTTGTTCTACAGGGTTTCCATCCTCTGTGTACAGATCCTCCACTAACCTTTTCCCTCTACTTTCGATTAATCTCAGTGTTCTACCTATGCTTACATCATTATTATAATTCATTTGCCATATAGTTGCCACCTTGCTTTCGTTGCCTGGGTTTAACTTCTTCTTTCTTTTTTTCCACACTTTTACTGTTCCTTTAAAGGGTTCCTTAAATTCTGTTTCCTCTCTCCTCTTCCAATCCGTAAATATTATTTCTTTTCCTTTAATATTATTTATTATCTTTTTCCATATTTACCCTTTTTTCCCGTGTATTGTATTTCCAACAATCTTTGTATTTGAAATGCATCGTGGTAAACTTCTAAACTTGGGATCCCCAGCCTCCCTCTTCCTCTTTGGCATTTAACCATTTGTCCCTTATTCTGGGTCTTTTCCCTCCAACTGCCCATGTTTTTATCCTTCTATCCCATATCTGTAGCTTATTGAATTCATTATTTCCTACCTTTCCCCCTTAATATATATAAAAATATATTTTGTAAATATCATCATTTTATTTCCCTCTTATCCATACATTTTTCAATTTATTATTTATTTCATTCAATTTGTTAATTATATATATACAGTATAGATATATATATATAATATTATTATTTTATTATCTTTTTTAACATAATATTCCAATTATTTAACTTTCTTTCCCTTCTTTTCGATTTTCTTTTCTTATTTCCATTTTTTAAATTTTATATTTTTTTATTTTTTATTTATTATTTATTATTATTATTTTTATTATTTTTTAATTCTTTTTATTTATTTATTTACTTATTTTTGGCCATCCGAAATGGCCGCCGTTTCCAAAATGGCGGCCCCCCAGTGCAAGCCGCCATGCGGCCAAGATGGTGGCCGCCACGAGCAGTTGCCGTAGAGCCACCGCTGGTAGCTGTACAGCAAATATGGCGGCCCCCATTTTGCCCAGCAATTTTTCTGTTAGGGCGCATGTGCGCCCGCAGGCAGCCACCAGGATGCATGCGCGCCCTGGAAGCAACCACCAGGCGCACGCTCACCCAAAAACATGCTGCGCCACACGGCGCCACTCACCCGAGCGGCCCGGCGGGCTCCTGTAGGCCCGAGCCGACCTCTCCAGGGAGGGCGAAATGGGGGGGGGGGAGACCTAGGTGATCCGGGCTCACTGGAACACTCCCGAGGCGGGCGCCAGCGGGCCCGCTGCAGATCCCCCTCTCCAGATCCCCCCAACCTCGGTTGCAGATCCCCCTCTCCGGATCCCCCCTCCCAACCTCGGTTGCAGCAGAGACGGAAGGGACCAGGCGTGGCTGAATGCCGGGGGCCTGGGCACCCGGGAAAAGCCCCCCCGCAGCCAAGAAGACCCTCGTCCCAGCCTCTGACCGCCCGGAGGTATTGTTATCCATTATCTTTTATTTATATATTTATTTTTAATTTTTATTTAATTATTTATCATTTTGCCAAGCAGATTGGCCAACAGGGTCCTTCCCCCCGCCGGGCCCAGCAGGCACAACCAGGTCCTGGCCACCTGGCCTCAGTAAGGCAGGGCTGCTGGCCACTGAGGACCCTCCCCTGGGCCCGGCTATACCCACTAAAAGGGCCCTTCGAGTCTAAGCATGGGGCCAATCAATAGCGTCCCCATCGAAGCTGCTCCTGCTCCCTCAAGGTGGCGAGGAAGCCACTCCAGGGGGTTAAACCACATCTGGTTCCACTCCTCGCAACCCCCAGTAGGCCTCAAACCGACCTTTGCTGCAAATTGGGGCCTCGTTCTACGAACAGCCTTCCTCGCCAATGTCATGAAGCAGAATGAGGGAGAAGGGGCTGGCACCACACTATGCCAGCCCCTCCTCCCTTCCAGCAAATTCTGCGAAATTAACCAATCTCTTCTCCGAGGGGAGGAGACAAAATTGCTCCACCATCCAACAAGTTGGATGGTGAAGTGTATTAATGACTGCTACCTTACTGTTGAATTCCTTCCCATGTGTGATGAATTTGCTGTATTCCCATCAGCAAATGAAGATGTTTTTATTTGGCTGTGAGCTGGCTAGTGCAAAATATTTTTAATATGGAGGTGCTCTTCTTTTTTTAAAAAAATGCTTTCATTTCTAAAACTTTTTAAAATTCAATATTCTTTACATTTTTCTTGATTTAATTGCTTTAAAAATTTTGTAACAATTATGACTGATTTTATTTAGATTAGATTTTAACCTATCCTCTAAACTTCAGTTTACAGAGTAACCTGGGTACCATGTGAAAAAAATAAGATCTATAAGAAATAAAATACAGAATAGAATAGGAAGAATTCAACTTGTCTTGTTTTGTTCAGTTTATACTGAAGGTGGGGGAACATGTGGTCCTATCCCCAGAATGCCTTAAAAAAGTATTGGGTGAAGAAAACTGTCCAAGAAATGCCCCCAAATGTCATCTGAAGTGAGGTAATGTCCTACCCTTTTGGCCACTACCCCACAATCTGTATACATAAGCAGAAGTTAAAAATTTAGAAGAAAACAGAAGCCACAAGTAAGCAATAAAAGACTGAAAATTATCTCTGGTGCCTATTTTGGGTTGTTTTTCATCTGGAAATATGGAACTGCCATCATTGGATCCTGCCACCGTTGTTCAGAGTTACAGAATTATTATTTCAAGAACTGACAGTTTGTCTTCAGAGGAATTTAGTTTATTGGATGCTAAATTGAACCCACTCTTCTTCTCACTGAGTTTGGCTGGATGGCATGCATTGCTGTGCCATTACCTGTCAAGGGAAACCACATGTACTTTACTTATTCAGGTCCAATGGGTATTTTTCACAGTCACTTGTCCTCTGAACTCAATGGCCCACAGACATGACCTTGGGCAAGAGACTGAAAAAGTTTGAGCATGATTGCCTGTCCAGTTTTCTCTCTTAGGATTAAACCTGTTTATACATTTAAGTGTCAAATCAGAATCTGAAACAACCTGTGGGAGAAATAGTCCACAACTAAAGACAAATACAGGGAATTTAAACTCACACTTCAGTCATGCTGGGCTAAATCTCCTGAAGGGGGGGTGCAGTATGGCTAATGACCCAAATGCCTATCAGTTGATGATTCTACTCTGTGTTTTATAATAAAAGTTCCCCAAGGCATTGAAGTTTTTTCTGAGGACTAAGTTGAGCACTTTAGAAACCCCTTTTAAAGTTTAACATCTGAGCAAATGTGTTGCCACCCAAATGACATTAAAGCTATGAGCCACTGCTCCAATGATAGGATTATCTCTGGCATGCAGGTTTTATAATTTGCAAAGGAACAAACAGGAAGAGGGAATTATTCTGCCATCCTCTAATTCTGTATTTGGAGACAGTGTTTGTTTCCTATAGGTTGTATCTGTCAAGTAGACAGTCTTAGATCCCTTCCCGGACCCAAACAACTCCTAAAACCTTGACACCACCAAGGTTCATGTAGGATAATTAAAGCATTTTATAAGCCCCATGCTGCCAAATCTGTTTTGGATATTTTGCAAGATAGCAGAATAGCTAATCTGAGCATCACTATTCACCCATTTTAAGGAGGTGATAGGTTCCCTCTCTCCTCTGCCATCCATGACATTAGTTTTTTAATGGAGTTGGTAGAGATGTGCTGATCATATTTTCAAAAGAGCTGTCCTACAATGGCTCATTGCAGCTTCTGTATTGACATTTTTTTCAACACTTTCCCATGATGAGTAGTTTGTGTATTTTTAATATTCTCTGCAGTCTCTTCAAGTCTAATGGACTTATTCAACCATACAATGAAGAGTGACCCTATCAGGCAATTGGCTACAAGGTTACCTGATAGAGCACATGACCCTCCAAAACTTGTTTTCCTGAACAGCTTGAAATTACTTAGTTGTAACAGGAACGCAAAACATTTTCTTTTCAAAAAGACAATACTTTCCTTGACAGCACATTATTATTGACTCTAAGGAGTTTTCTTTATTTTTGGCTAGACAATGAAAAAAGGAAATGAACAGCATATTGCATTTTATATCAATAGCTCAGCACACCAAAAATGGCATTCAAATGGCAGTGATATCCCACAGTCCAGCAACAATGGTGAATAAGCAAATTTCCCTGAATTCAAATGTTAAACAGAATCAGAGTAATTGTGTTTTCAAGCCAATATCTACTCTTTTTTCTCTGGCATCATATTCTGCCAAGTTTCTACTTGCTCATACACATTAATTCATGTAGTTATTTACTTTTCAACATATTCATATCATAGTACACTATGCATGCTCTTTAATATATGCCACTCAGTTCTACTACTCCATTTTATCAGATTCAGATGAATGGATAAATGTGCTGGATGAGATAATGGAAATGTTGAATTTTGGACTACGAATGGATTAGATAAGGACCAATGTGTTGAAATTCAAATTAAACATGATGATGGCTTGTTGGATGGCTACATCTCCCAATGGAGGCAGTGTACAGCCTGCTTTGAATTGAGTTAAAGTTTTATAGTTTTGTGGTGCCAATAAATCCAACATTGGCGTTAGAGGTCCAATTAGCATATATGATACCTATGTGAGGGTGATGATTCTTTGAAACCTTTTTTTTACTAATTGCACCTTTCTATCCAATGTGTTACATAGTGTCAATGCACTTAGGCACCGCAATGATGGAAGTTGGAGCGACATAAAGCATTCTTGCCAGCTGAAAGTGGTAGGGCAGTGAAGGTAGGGCCATGGGCACGGGAAACTGCTGCTGTTCAGAGGGAAAATAGGATCTTAAACTGGAGCAGGCTCTTTGGATGTAGGCCCATGTCATAAGCACCATAAGGGCAGAAAAAAATATTTAATTCATCAGGGGAAGATAAGTCAGGTTCAATGTCCTGTACCGCATCTGGTACATTCAAGGTTCTGAAGAGGCTCTGCACAGGTGCAGATACTCTACTGTGTGAATTCACAGATGATTACTCTAATAAATACAGCTACAGTTAAGCAACCTGTTCATTTTGTTACAGTTAAATTAGCAAATAATGTCATATTACCAATATTCAATCTTTCATTTTAAAGATATTTTACTCATTATCACACATGCATTTGCTCTGCCATGCCTTAATACAATCATTTTTTGCCTAGTCCTTCCTACCCTCCTTTTTATATCCTACCTTTCCCCCCAAAATTGGGGTTTAAGTCAGCTTACAAAAATGATTGATTTATCATGACCTTTGGCTACATGGCATTTTAATGCTATGATCCTTAACTTATTTCTAGTATTCTACTCATCATTTCATCAAAATCCCCCCCCCACAACACACCGCTTCCTGCTCCCCCTTTTTCTTCCTCATACCCTCTCCTGCAAGTCTCTTACCCACTTTCTCTCTTCTTTATTTGAAAAATATATATAGAAAATATATACCCCTGGTCTCTATTTAGCTTTCTATCTATTTTTCTGTAATGATTTCACCTTTCTCCCAGCGCAGCACTCAGGGCATGTGTTGTGAATCAGCCTGTGATTGTGTTTCAAGATCATGATGTTTCTAATGGTTTGGTTAATGATTTTCATGATGCTTCTGATGTGGGAAATGATGGTTTGGGCAATGATTCTCATCAGGCAGACAGTGACCGAGAGGCTTCAGTGCAAAGGGCATTTTCTCATGAGAATATTTCTCCTGAGTAGAGAGATGATGGGGCAGTGAGTTCCCAAGATTTGGGCTTGGAAATAATCTGACACCTGGAGATTTTTATGAGCAGAGTTTCAAAACAGGCGGTTGGAAGTTTGCCAGGAAAGGCAGCAAGCTCAGAGGTCACAGCACTTTGAAAGAATTCGCCAGATAAGACCCAAAGGTGGAGGAAAATGAAACCAGTTTTTGGGATTTAATGTTTGCCTGTAGGGAAAATCCTTTAGATCGGGCATCATTCGGTTTCAAGCTTCATGGTTCTTGGTATCTTGTTCAAGGTCCTTGTTCTTGTGGATTTCAAGTCTTGTGGATTGTGACTTTCATTGTCTGGATTGTCCGCACAATCTTTTGGTTCCTGTTTGGATTTACTGCCTTGGAATGTTTTATAACTTTTCTATGGACTCTGTGTTATGTTAATGCATTTTACTGACTTTATATTTTTGCAACTTCTTTACTTTTATAATCAGCTATTTCCATTGGCTGTTCTTTTTAGCTTCAATAAAAGGATTTGATTTTGACTCATCGTGTGGTGTGTTTTATGTCAGAGGGCTCTCCCTGTTCTGGAGTGCAACAGTACTTTACATGTTCAAAACAAAATAAAAATAATAATTCATAATCAAACTTTAAAGACTTTTTAAAAAGAGAATAAATGATCATATTGAAGTCAAAATGTATGAAGTTCTCTAATAAATTTTTTTCCGACAGTAACCAATTATCTGAATATAAAGGTCTTAGCTTAATATAAGGATAGTAGAATGGTAGTCAGCCTATCTTTCAGTGGAAGTGAATGTCATAACCCAAGAACATCCATTGTGAAGGTTCTTTCAATGTGTTCACCATGTGTATAAGCATAAGACCCCAAAGAAGGTTATTCCCATAGATCTTAAAGCATGGGAAAAGTCATAGAGAGATGTGGATGGTCAGATATTCTGACCCAATTCATATAAGGATTTGTACCTCCAGATCAAGCTATTAGCTATTGAAATAATTGTAACTGGGGTGTCTGTTCTCCCTGTAACCAGCTCTAATCTCTAGTCTCACAATTTTTAAACTGGCTAATGTTTCCAAACACTTTACAAAAAATGTCCCACTAGACAGAAGTCCAACCTGAAAGATTTGGCCCTTTGCAGGCATTTTTTTAACCCAGAATAAATCTGGAATAGCAGGTTTATTCCTTGATAACACACATTAGACTGGTGCATCAGTTTGGACATCCAGGCTAATGCGCCTTCCACACTGCAGTCTTTTTCAGTGTAGATTGGACCTGGGAGGAATTTTAGACTAAAGGAAAAAATCTCTTAAATAGCATATGAGAATCAGTTTGTAGTGTACGACTTCTAGTTCATTATCTGCCTGTTCTCAATGCTAATCTTCCCTCTCCTGCTTGAACTGTCTGAAAGAAACACAGGTATGGAAAGAATTATACTTATTGGATGATACATTGAAATGTATCATGCTGAAACTATCTGGTCAAAGCATTTAATGGCATTACAATGATCCATTTTCCCCGCAAAGCTGTAACATAAAAGGGAAATCTAAACTTTGAAAGTTCAATCCAAAGCAATAACTAAATAAAGGTAAATTCATTCTAAGTATAAATGAAAGCAGGAAATCACACGAGCTTAAGGGCTTAGCTACGCCCCTGGAATAAAGGTTACTCATTGTTTCAGATACAAAGCAGCTTCTGACTACTCTAATTAATAAATAGAATTTTGAGTCATTACAATAGATTACATTCTTCTTCTGCCACAGGCTCCAAATAAAATCAGAAGAGGGTTTGAGATCTATAGAAATATAATGGCAGCATTTCTTTTCTTCTATTCATTCCATTACCACTTTTGATGAAAGGCATGCCCTGATTAAGTCCCCCCACCCCCACCCCGTAATAAAATACTAGCTTACTTTGAACTTTCTTTTTTTAATGGCAGAACAGTTTTTTTCTGATTACAATTCAGTAATCAGAACACTTTGAGTTATTTCAGTAATTCTATTGTGAAAAGAGTCAACCTAATTGCATAACACAGTAGAATGTTTGCATCATCATCATCATCATCATCGAATGCAGCATCTAAGGCCCCTTCCACACAGCTGAATAAAAACCCACACGTTCTGCTTTGAACTGGGATTTATGGCAATGTGGACTCAGGGCACATCCAGACAGCCCTTTAACACGGGAGTTACTGCAATAAAAAGGGGCTATCCAAATGACCCTGGTTTGCGGTGTATTAATTTGTTAGTAGATTTATTTCAAGCCTTCTTGGAAGGCAAAGGATAAACCCACTATTTCCGGTGTCCAGACTGCAGTCCAGAATATTCCCATATTTTTCTGGGCTAAATTAACCCAGAAAACTGTGGTAACACCAAGCCCTCCCCAAAAGACCCCAAAAGCCCTGTTAAAATAACAATAGAACTTACCCAGCCTCCATTAGAGAGCTGCCAGGGTTCTCCTGGCATGTATAAATGATGTGCCAGGAGGAAGAGGGGAGCAGAAAAATCACTCCTCCCCCCCTTCTCCTGTTGTGTCATGGTGTGTGGATAGGGGCCCAAGAATATTCGAGTTTTTAAATGCAAAATGCTCCTGGGATAATGGGCTGTGTGGAAGCATCCTCAGATAACACAGTTCAAAACAGATATTGCAGGTTATTATTCTAAATTTAGAGGGGGGTGGGGAGAAAATACACTTATGTGCCTATTAAGTGTACATGAGTATAGCATGCCATGGAGGAAGTAGCATGAGGAAGGTAGTATATTTCGCTCAAGCACTCAAATAATTCTTGTGATTGTGATTATAGTAGTGTCATCTTCTGCATCTTCTTAAAATCCATTGCAGGGATGACATTGTAAGGATTAGGAAATGATTGCTATCTATGTTCAAACTGCATTCCTTTAGCAAGCTTGACAAAGACAGGGGGAGTTCTTTGTAGGGTAGTGAGGGTAGCAGAGCAGCCATATCCTAACCTATGTAGTGAACACTCTAAAACCCAAACTAACAGAGGATAACAACCACTGCAGATAGCCAGGAAATATGACAAAGGTGTGTGCATGTCTGCAATCATAGGAGAAGGTATGTACAGGGTGTTTTTAAAAATGATGGAACCAATATCAAAGCACTATATTTTATGATGACAATATATTACAATTACACAAAATGTTACAAACAGTTTAATTGATTATCAAGTTTAACTAATAATTTCGAATTAGAAACAAATCTAAAAAATAACTCTGCAAATGGAAAACATCTTATTAGGACTTATGTTGCAGGCTCACCACCTTATGAATGACTTGAGGCTAGGAGCTATTTGAGCACTGGGAGAGCATCTGTAGTGTATCTAGGGTTAAGTCCAAAGAAAGGGTGATTGGATCTGATAAATGATTGGTTTTGATGGATAAGAAAAGTGTTTGAGTATGGAAAAGTATGATAGCATAAGATCGGACAGGATAGATGTTAGAAGATGTGTTCTGATGTAATTACAAATTAATATGATTGTTTAAATAGGTAAGCATGTTATACACCTGAATGAATAGGATAAGACAGAGTAAGAGAAGGACAGACTGTGAATGGATATGTAGGATGGATGAGAGAAAGATAGTCTGCAATCGACTGAATATCTTCAATGATAGCATACAATTCTGGCAGTATTACCTTCCACCAGGGATTGTGAAAATTCTAATTCAGTCTCATTTATCCCAGCAGAAATGATTCTTCAGTGACATAAGTCTATCAGCATCTTTATTTAGTCATTAGTCAGGGACAGAAGAAAGACTGGTATATGCTTTTCTCATTTTCAGAGAAATCCTAACTAAGTGGCAGAGTACGTGCTTTGCATGCAAAGCAAGCAAACAGTCAATTCCAAGTTCAGTTCCCAAGATCTCCAAGCAGGGTTTGGAGAGATCTCAGTTTAAAACCTTAGAGAAGTACTGCTGAATTGCCAGTTAGAACAGACAGCTCTGAACTAGAAGGGTCATTGGTCTAACTGGATGTAAAGCAGCTCTCTATGTTTCTCACAGCATATTGCATCTGCCTCAGTTCTGCTATGAGGAATTTTAGCACATCAACAGACAAAACAGTTTTGTTTACAATTATCTATGTATTCTTAACTCAGGTCAATATGTTAGATCTTACTTATTGGACTAGCATCCCATATAACAAAAGATGCTCTGTGCAGAGGATTCGTACAGGAAATAAAAATCATGACCAATGGTTGTCCATAACCTTGGTATACCCCAAATTCCATTGAGTAACACATTTTCAGATCTCAGAGCATAACCATCTGTTCAGTTCATATGTGTGTGCAGTTTTATAAATCGGATCTATAATAAGCAAAGAGCGTGTGGAAGTTCATTCTAAAGTTCAGTCAAAATTACCATTGTTGTTTAGTTTAATTAGCCTTTGCAACAAGAACACTTATAAACAGATAACATTGGACACTAACATCAAAGGAAAATTCTTTAAGCACCTCATTACACTAGAGCAGTGGTTCTCAACCTGTGGGTCCCCAGATGTTTTGGCCTACAACTCCCAGAAATCCCAGCCAGTTTACCAGCTGTTAGGATTGCTGGGAGTTGAATGCCAAAACACCTGGGACCCACAGGTTGAGAATCACTGCAGAAGAATGAATCCACTTTAAATCTGGTTTCTGCCTCCTGCAGAATTCTGTGGTTTGTAGTTTAGGGAGCAGCCTTTAACAGCCTCACTAAACTACAAACACCAGAATTCTGCAGGAGGCAGAAAACAGATTTAAAGTGGATTCATTCTCTAGTGTGATGAGGTGCATTATTACCTAACAGAATCGCTCAGGCACACCCATGTATTGATATTTTATTATGTACTGGTATACATCTTTTGTGGTCTTCATTATCAACTAACAATAGTATTGTTATCTGCCATCTGCTAAAATAAACACAAACATAACAACAACAACAATAATAACAACAACTTTATTTTGTACCCGCCTCCCATCTCCGCGAAGGGACTTGGGGCAGCTCACATGGGGACAAACCCAACAACATAATTAGAATGGCATCATAAAACAATATAAAACAATCAAATATATAGCACAATATGAAACAACAAACAGCAAATAGCCTGGAATAGTAACAATTTCTGATCTCAAGTGGGCGGGCTGGTGCAATCAATTTTGAGGAGAGGGCTAATGGATAAAGTGCAAATACCAAATGATAAAAATAGGGATGTGGGCAATAAAGGGTGGAACATTATAACTCTAAGCAGGGAACAGTAGAAAAGTGCAGAAACTATATTTTAAGTCATAGCTGGGGCCATAATTTCCTTACATCTGATATTTAAATACCAGTTCAGTTCATAAGTTCAAGGTGACATTATGATCATTATCTTCAAATGCCACTCCATAAGATTTTTCTAGATTCTTAACAGTTCCATGGGATACAGAGAATCCCCATGTGTTTTAGAAGTTCCAGGTTTCTTTCTCCCCTTCTATTTCTGTTATACTGTGAATGGGAATGAGTTTAAAAAGGATGGTTTAACAAACATCAAGTAAGGCCATTAAATGCTAATAAACATTAAGGAGTTAAGAGTGTGGCATTTATTAACTATAAACCTGACAATTAGCAAAGAGTTGCGTTATTTTGCATGAACACTATCTTCAAAGCCAAGGAAGAAGAAAGTTCCCAGGATGAAAAGGACACAGAAAGTAAATATACCCCCTTTTTTGGCATAGCAAACTATTGAGGAAAGAAGTGTACTGGAGTACCACTGTGTGTTCAATAGATGATTAATAAGTGAATACTAGAATCCCAAAAAGGACTCAAAAGAATTCTGGAGAAATTGATATTATAAAGCCATTGTAAGCTTAAATAAAAACCAGTGGATCCTAGCCCAATTCTTAATGAACTGAGATGGATGAGGCAAGGGACATCAGTAAATTGTCTCATTGAACAAATTGACTGATGAGTTAATGCAGAGAAACCAGAAATTAGTAAAATTTGGGACTCAACAATAGAAATTTTCGGAAACTCAGAGCACAAAAGGAGCGAGCTCCAAAAGTAATGAGCAGAAGAAAATAATCAGTGCACAAGATCTGCCCAAACAACTGAAGGAAGTGATCTGTTTCAAATTGACCCAAGTCCTTGCTGATCACGTGAAAGTTTCATGCAAAGACTACAGCAGTGTAGTGAATGAAATCTATTAACAGGATTCTTATGAGATCAGTAGTGGGGAAGATATTGGAAAACAAGATCTATATAAAAAGGAAAGAGAAAAATAGGAGGAATGCATACCTAAAGAATTGAAAACAAAGAATGATGACAATGGCTGATGAAGATTAATTATTATTTTTTGCGATGGACAAATTAAGCTGACAAAAGGAATTATTTGTCCAAATACAAGCAAGATTGGGAATTACTAACTTACTATTTGTAATAAATGAGGGGTTTATTTGCTTATTATGGGTTTTAGGAATTAGTACAATGTTATTTAAATGGAAGGTTGATTATATAACAGCATTCAAAGGGAATAGAGTTAAAATCAGAATGTAGTGAGTGAGAGGTTTATAGATCAGTTTTTCTGTTTGTTAGTTTTGTTCTTATTGTGTAGGTGTGTGTTCTTCCTTGTTTGTTTAATGTTTGTTAAGTAGCTCTTTAAAAACAACAACAACACCAAAACTGCAATTTGTGGAAACATGCTTTTGTTTGTTTGTTTTGGTCTTTGAATAAAAATATTTTAAAAAGAAGTCATTCATTTTAAAGTCTTATTAAGTTCAATAAACACAATATTTTTGAAGTGTGTTTACCTTACATCTATTGATCCATTTCTGTTGTAAAGAACTACAAGCACTGGGTATGTTTCTTAATTTTGTAGTATACAATCATCACGCTACTGATACTGTGATGTGCAGTCATGCCCCCCTGCATGTTACAGAAGAGGTCTACTAATTACTGGGACTCTCTGTGAAATCTATGTGACCTACTTCCTGCTATCAAAGCCAAGTTCCTCCTAGGAAAAGGTCATGTTGTTTACAGGTTAAATCTTCCTATGCATTCCACAAGCTTCTCCTATAATTGTAAAGCAGATGATCAATATCACAACATGAGGCCTTAATTACTTGACCATTTCAAAATGGTTTGGGGAAAACATGTTTGGGTGGGTGGTAAGTGTGGAACTTTATTCTTTCTTTTTATCACACATATCAGGATCCATTTTAATCTGGTATCGTATTCAGCTTTCAGCTTTGGCAATATTTATTTATTTATTTATTGTGACTACCCTGATGTGGTAAAATGTACAATAAAATGTGGATAAAACAATAAAAACACAGTCATAATCCATAGCCAACTGATTACAGGATTTCCAGGACTTCTTGACAACTTTTGAAACCAGTGATCATGTTATTCTTCTGTAGCAGTGGCCAAGGGTGAGAATTAAGGCTACTGCACTTCAGTAGCTCATTTTTAACAAGACAGCCATCCTATCACACCCCAGCGTGGACCTGGGCCCTTAGAATCCAAACACACAACCCCAGCTGAAAGAATAGTCTTTATTTGAAGCAAACAGCAAGCAATATGAGCAGTATAAATATGTAAGAAGAGATATATCCAACCAATAGTCCAAGGAATAGTTCCAAAGGCCCAAAGGCAGTAGGTATGCTGCAGAGTCACTTAGTAAATCTAAAGCAGGCAAATTTCAGGAGCATATATAGTCCGAAGGATTTCCATAAATCCATTGCAGGCAAAGTTTAATAGCTGATAAAATCTAAAGGGTTTCCAGGAAGAATCAAGGTCCAGACTTGAGTACTTGAGCTAAAATTCAGGAGACTTGAGAATACATGAGGCTAACTGCATGGGCTAAAATACAGGAGGCTTGGAAACACATGAAGCCTATTGCAAAAGATGACCTGATCTGAAATTCAAACTGCAAAGCATAGCTATATCAAGAAACTAGATTTCCCTCTCTTGCTTGCAAACCGAAACCATTGTAAGGGAAGGAAAGACCTTGACATTCCTTCTTTCTATCCCAAGTTCTACAGCAGGTGCCATATCTGTGCGCTGATGACTCTCAGTGAAACTGACCTCCCTAACAGCTTTTCCCAAATGCTGTCTTTGCCAAACATTTGCAAAAGTTTCCTGTCCATCATGATCCGTGGCTGCCACAATCCCTTGCACAGGAGACCCCAGAATCTCTGCTGAGGACACAGGCCCAACAAATCCACAGAAAGAGGTTCTGAAACATGACTGTTCTGTCCATCCCACTTATGTTTTTCCATGGTTTTTACTTTTTCTTCTCCCCCATTTCTTATATTTAGGGAATAAAGTAACATTATGCCGGTGAAAAAGCAGAAGTTTTTAGATTGGTAAAGGACAGAATGTAAACCAATTAACTGGAGCTTATTCCAGATGAAGTGAAGTGAAGGGGTGGGATTGAAGAACTACAGCTGGGTTTGTAAATCTGTTGTGGATCAGACTGCTTTCTATAAAACACAAATTTCATCACTTGGAAGTGTTATCAGATCAAGACATATTTTCAGTGACATCTCTGATAAATATAGGTTGAATCTCCCTTATCCAGAAATCTGAAATTTGGAATATTCTAAAACCCAAAGCTTTTTGCTGCCAGCTGCCCACTTCTGCCTATGGGGAAAGAGATTAGTCTAATGTCCAGCACCTGCCAGTTGTGGTACAAAGTGTGGGATTTACATACTTTCAAATATAGTACTACCCTATTATCCACATTATCTGTCGTACCCAGAGAAAATGAAAAACTCACAGGGGGAAGCATTTTCCCCTCCCTTCCTAGCTACTTTGCTTAAAAGATGGAAAGTGTGACTGCTAAGAAAGTTTCTGGGACATGGGCTTTTTACATAGACCTTGTGTTAATGAAGTCCTCCACTCTTTCCCCTCTTCTGTTTCTCCCATTACAGTAGCGTTTCTCAACCTGGGGGTCTGGACCCCTGGAGTGGAGTCATAAGGGGGTGTCAGAGAGGTCACCAAAGACCATTAGAACACATATTATTTTCTGATGGTCATGGGGATTCTGTTTGGGAAGTTTGGCCCAATTATATCATTGGTGGGGTTCAGAATGCTCTTTGATTGTAGGTGAACTATAAATCCCAGCAACTACAACTCTATATCAAGTCTATTGTTGCCAAACTCCACCAGTGCTCACATTTTGGCATATTGAATATTCATGCCAAGTTTGGTCCATATCCATCATTTTTTGAGTCCACAGCACTCTCTGGATATATGTAAACTACAAGTCTAAAACTCAAGGTCAATGCCCACCAAACCCAACCAGTATGTTCTGTGTGCCAAGACTGGTTCAATTCCATCAATGGTGGAGTTCAGAATGTTCGTTGTTTGTAGATTAACTATAAATGACAGCAACTACAACTCCCAAATTACAAAATCAACCCCCCCCCCCCAAACCCATCTATATTGAGATTTCGGTGTATCGGGTATTTCTGACAAATTTGGTTCAGTGACTGAAAATACATCCTGCATATCAGATATTTACATACAATTCATAACAGTAGCAGAATTACAATTATGAAGTAGCAACAAAAATAATGTTATGATTGGGGGCCACCACAACATGAAGAACTATATTAAGAGGTCACAGCATTAGGAAAGTTGAGAGGCACTGCATTAGAGCCCCCTCAGGCAAAATGCAGTGGATGCTGGGCATATGACTAGCCCATTTTTCTCCTATTCATTCATTTTGTATATGCAAATGTGAGGATCATATTCCAAAATCTGGAGAAAAAAAACCTAAATCTGAAAAATATATGGTCTCAAACATTTCGGACAAGGGTGTCACAAGTTGTGGCATCTTTTACTAGTTAGTATCCCAATTACTTCCACGGATATCTGGAATCAGCAACAACATGTCTACAGCAAGGAGAAACATGTTTATTACTGCACTATATCTAGGAAGAAGAAAGATGGGGTCTGCTATTTGACTGAAGGCATAGACTATTACAGATCTTGGCAAAACAGAACAGTCAAGACAAAGGGGGTCATTGTTACTTGGGAAAGTGTGATCTCACATTTCCCTGCTTCTGACAACTTACACTTTGAACTGAGGTAAGTGCCGAGTGAAAGGGCTTTTTCAGTTGCTGCACTTTTATGGATCACAAGGAATTGCAGAATTTATTCCTTTGTTATTTGGGTGCCAGCTAATATTTGTTTATCTAAATATTTTAATCTCTCATTTGCGTCTACTGGAAATTGCTGTTGACTCTCCCTATTAGTCTGCCTCTATTTTGCTTTCAATTCCACTAGGGTTCTTAATTTTTTTATTTGAAGATTTTTAATCATTTAATCTCTTTAATTGAAAATCACCCTTTATTTTAATTGATAGCTGAGATATAAGATTTCATGAATAAATAGCATCTCCATACACACACACACACACACACACACACACACATATATATATACACACACACAATATATATATATATTCCAACCTTGAATAAAATAAAAATGATGAACAGAGAAAAGTGATTTATCATTTTCAGTACAAAATCTTTGGAATGCTAATATTCAGAATTTATTTAAACACCAATAACTGGTATGTAAAGAAAAGATAAGCCCTCATTTATAAACAACTTGTGATCCCCTCTCCACTTGATGTTAACTTCCCATTCACAGGAGATAAGCGGATGTTTACTGCAACATAAGCCCGAGCAGATCATCTTTCATTAAGAGAGAGAGTGTGTAGCCTCAGGCTTTAGATACCTTAATGCAAAAGCACATTTTCATTTTAAGGAATTTTCTTGAATTTTACAGCCCCTTTATATAAACATCTGTGAGAAGAGAATAACAATGAAGTTAAACAAAACCTCCAATGAAATAATTTGTTAGTAAAACTCTTCATTCTCCCCATTTAACCACAAAACTAGACACAGTGTATAGTCAACACACCATGGTTCAACTGCATTCAGCACTCTCTTGAGGAATGAGAGGCTGATCAAAATCCCATTGCGGTGAATGGGCGTTTTATCCTGACTTTGGTTTAATCCCCAAGCAGTCACATTAAGTACATAATAGCAGATGAAAGGAAACAATTGGAGCTCTCAGAACACAATTCTGGGTGCATTCCTTGGGGGGGAAAATAGAAGAAAAAAGAATATAAAAAGAGGAGGAGGACTAGAACTAATGAGAGCCAGCATGGTATAGTGGTCTAAGTGCTAAAACTGCAGGAGGCAAGGTTTTGAATACTTGCTGAGCCATAGAAATGCACTGAGTGACTTTGACCAAGTCAGACACTCCCAACTTCATAAGGAAGCAATGCCAACCTCTTTTCCAGAGACCTTTCTCTCACTACCAAGCTATTGGAAGTTCATTTTTAAAGTACAATGTAAAAAAGAAAATATATGTAATAGACTACAAAAACAATGCTAGAATGTTGCCCCATCTTTCTCCATTTCAAGACCACAGTTTATCTTGATCTTGAATATTAGCTATCCATGTTTCATTCTAAGGGATGGAACCTTATTCTGTCACTGTAAGAGGAGGTGACCCATACTCGGATCCTGCATTTAACAACTGATTAATGAGTGCTAGTAAAATAAAAACAAATGTATGACAAATAATACATTGAATGGAATTGAATTTAGAATGTAATACAGTAGGATCTTGGTATCTGCTGTGATTTGGTTCCAGGGCCTCCTGAGAATACCCAGATCTATAGATGCTCAGCATCTAAGATGTGGTTGAGCTTCAAATCTCAGTTTCTTTTGGCCCAATCAAAGTATTAGGTCCTCATTATCTCATGCTTATTTTGTATTTTTATAGGTGCCTTCATTTTATATAGGTGAATAAGATCCCACCTAAATAAAAGAAGATGTAGACTTCTCTATTTTTCTACCTTGGTGATCACACACAGAGTTTGAACATCTGAAAACAAGAAATCAATACACACATATTAGATGAATGTGCCCAAGTTACCACACAGAACAGAACCATAATAATAGGAAGTCCAAGATCTCAAGGAAGCTTATGAACGTAACAATGTACATGCAGAGACTTTCTGTAAATCTGTGCCCAGCACATTCACATTAAAAAGAAGTATAAGAACTGGGAGGGTTGCCCCTCTGTAGGGATGTAAACCTTTGATAATTTCATTTTGGCAGTTTGGGGAGAATGAATCATTTTCTGATTTCTTCCTGCTGCAGCAGAACAATTAATATTTCGGTTCAGATTTCACCCAGTATTTGGTCAACCCAAAGAATTTTAGGAAATTGTTATGCATATATGTGGGGGTTGGGGGGATTTTTAAACAAAGAAAATCACTGTTACTAGAATTATACATGTAATTTGATGTGTGAAGAGGCAGCCCCCTCCTACACAAGGATGTGTGAGTAATTGGCGATACCCGTACCAAATTCTCACATTTTTCAGGAGAAAAAACAACACATTTTTTCTATTCCTGGGTCTCACTTTCTACCTAATCACATATTGTTCTCATCCTGCATGTAGACCCATTCAAACTTCATTCCAAAAGGTTTTTTTAAGTTCACTGGCATCATCATCATCATTATTATTATTATTATTTCTTCTTCTTCTATTTAGTTATACATTGCTTTATCTCCACAAAGGGGCCGCAAAGTAGCTTGACATAAAAGCATTAGTATACTATTTAAAACAGGGCTGTCCAACAGGCGGCCCCGGGGCCGTACACGGCCCCCCAGCCTGTTGGACACGGCCCCCACTACCCTCCTGAAATAATTTATTTTTTAAAAAAATTGGAAAAAAATTTCCCCCCCAAAAAATTTACAAAAAAAATGGTGGCCGGGGGGGGGAGGAGGTGGGGCAGGGAGGAGGAAAGGAGCCAGCTCCTCCTCCCTGCACCGCCCCCTCCATCCCTCTCTCCGCGCCGCCGCTGCGAGATCGCAGCGGCGGGGGGGAGGGAGGGGAGGAGGAGGAGGCGGGGCAGGGAGAAGGAAAGGAGCCAGCTCCTCCTCCTTGCCTCGTCCCCTCCGTCCCTCTCTCCGCCCCAGGGAAGCCTTCTGGATGGCGCGCGGGAAAGCGCGCCCGGTTCTTGCTTCCCCCGACGCCATCCAGGCTTGCGCGGGGGTTCACCGGGCTCTCGCCTCCCTCTGACCAGAAGGAGGCCAGAGCCAGGTGAACCCCCGGCAAGCCTGGATGGCGCGGGGGAAAGCAAGCGCCCAGTTCTTGCTTCCCCCGCACGCCATCCAGGCTTGCGCGGGGGTTTCACTGGCTCGCGCCTCCCTCTGACCAGCAGGAGGCCAGAGCCGGGCGACCCCCCGTCCCCCCGCAAGCCTGGATGTCAAGCGGGGAAGCGAGCGCCCGGTTCTTGCTTCCCCCGCGCGCCATCCAGGCTTGTGTGTGTGTGTGGGGGGGGGGGTTCACCGGGCTCGCGCCTCCCTCTGACCAGAAGGAGGCCAGAGCCGGGTGAACCCCGGCAAGCCTGGATGGCGCGCGGGAAAGCGAGCGCCGGTTCTTGCTTCCAAGACGCCATCCAGGCTTGCGCGGGGGTTCACTGGGCTCGCGCCTCCCTCTGACCAGAAGGAGGCCAGAGCCGGGCGAAGCCCCCGGCAAGCCTGGATGGCGCTGGGGGAAAGCGAGCGCCCGGTTCTTGCTTCCCCGCGTGCCATCCAGGCTTGCCGGGGGGGGGGGGGGTTCGCCTGGCTCTGGCCTCCTTCTGGTCAGAGGGAGGCGAGAGCCCGGTGAACCCCCCCCGTGCGCTAGCCTGGATGGCGTGCGGGGGAAGCAAGAACCGGCGCGGGAAGCGAGCGCGCCGGTTCTTGCTTCCCCGCTTGCCATCCAGGCTTGCGGGGGCCCGCCGGCTCTCGCCTCCCTCTTTTCTTCCATCTTTCCTCCCTCCCTCTCTTTCACCTTCTTTCCTTCCACCCACCCATCCACCCACCCTTTCGTCCTCCCTCCCTCCCTTAATCCCCCTCTCTTTCTCCTTCCTTCCACCCACCCATCCATCCACCCTTTCGTCCTTCCTTTCAACTGTTCTCCCTCCCTCCTTGCCCCTCTTTCACCTTTCTTTCCTGCCACCCTATCTTTTCTTCCTTCTCACTTTCCCTCCTCCCTTTCCTCCCTCCATCCTTCTCTTCTTCCCCTCCTTCCTTCCTTCTCCTGTTCATATTTGGGCATATTGAGTATTCATGCCAAGTTTGGTCCTGATCCAACATTGTGCTCTCTGGATGTAGGTGAACTACAACTCCAAAACTCAAGGTCAGTTCCCAAGCAAACCCTTTCAGTACTTTCTGTTGGTAATGAGAGTTCAATATGCCAAGTTTGGTTCAATTCCATTGTTGCAAGAGTTCAGGATGCTCTTTGATTGTGTGTTAACTATTAATCCCAGAAACTGTAACTCTCAAATGTCAAGGTCTATTTTCCCACAACTCCATCTGTGTTCACATTTGGGCATATTGAGTATTCATGTCAAGTTGGGTCCAGATCCAACATTATTTGAGTCCACAGTGCTCTCTGGATGGAGGTGAACTACAACTCCACAACTCAAGGTCAATGCCCACCAAAGCCTTCCAGTATTTCCTGTTGGTCATGGGAGTTCTGTGTGCCAAGATTGGTTAATTCCATCATTGGTGGGGTTTAGAATGCTCTTTGATTGTAGGCGAACTACTAATCCCAGCAACTACAACTCCCAAATGTCAAGGTCTATTTTCCCCCAAATCCACCAGTGTTCACATTTGGGCATATTGAGTATGGAGCCGGGGGGGGCGGAGCCAGGGAGGGGGCGGAGCTGGGGGCAGGGCCAGACCCTTCGGCCCCCCAAGTCATCAGTGACCGGCAATCAGGCCCCTGGTCCGGTAGATGTTGGACAGCACTGATTTAAAACATACAAATCTACAAACATTAAAACAGAACTAAACACAAAGCACTAAAAAATTAAGAGTTAAAATCCATCAAAACATATTCAAAATTAAAAATCACAGCACCCCCTGACTAGATCTTAAACACCATCTTTAAAAGCATGTTTGAATAAAAAGATTTTAGCCTGTCATCGGAAGGGCAGCAGGCGGGGGGCCATTCCAGCTTCCCTGGGCAGGGAGTTCCAGAGTTGCGTGGAAGCCATCGAGAAGGCCCTTTTTCCTGTTCCCACCAACTATGCTTGAAACAGAGATGGAGCCAAGAGAAGGGTCTCTCCTGAAGATCTCAGGGCCCAGGCAGGTTCATACAAGGGAATGTGGTCAGCCAAATAGCCTGGACAGGAACCAAACACCTTCAGGGGCAAAAACAAATGTTTCCTGGCTGTGGTTAGCTCACTGTGATCACAGTGATCCGCTTAGAAATGATGGATTCTGCATGATGAGAAACTAGAGAAATATATGTTTGTTTGTCTGGGTGGAGTGCACCATACTCTCCCTCTTCAATATTTGCTAAACAGGTATTACATGTCTTTCTTATACAAACTCTCTCTAGTCGCATCTAAAGTGCACTTTTCTGTAATAGTCAACAGTACAATTTTCATAATGATAAATAATGAAGGTACATTTGTATTGTCTTTGACAAAGAAATGTGTATACTGAAGGAAAGGTGAATTATTCAGCCTCTCCATACCTGTTGAAACCTTGTTTGTGTTATTAAAAGCACAGATTCAATAGTTCATGTGTTCACATGTCAACCATTACTGAACAAAATGAAAAGGAGAAAAATAGGTTACACCTGTAGAGACTTAACTCTTGCATTTTTAGCTCGAGATTTGGGACCAAACTTGGAAGTGAGGCTATGCATGCATGTGTACATACATACACAGTGTTATCAGCAACACATTTCTTGTGTTCTTTTTAAGAAAGCAGTTTTACTTTTAAGAAGGGTTGACAACTTTGTAATTTTTGACAAAATACTGGGTTTGGAATGTGGAGTCATTTGGGAGAGTCTGACACCATTTTTATATATTGTAAAAAAATTAGGAATTGTAAAGTATTTAGAAGAAATGTGCTATGTTACAAATGCATTATGAATGAGAGGGGGGCACATCTACACCAACCCATTATCCTAAAAGGGGGGGATGAGCAAATCCGCTCTGTGCTGATTGCATGATGCACAGAGCTAATTTGTGTTAACATGGTCCAAGAATGCTTAATGCAGCCTTGAACCACATTTTTTAAAAGTTGTGGGTTGTTCTGAATTCTCTCCCATAATCCAGAGCAAACTGTGACACTGGGTCTGTATAAACAGATGGAACAGTTCCAAGACAGAGCTGGTTTCACTTATTTACATGGCCATTGGACATTCCCTGGGTTCATTTGGCTCAGGGCCATGGGTAGGCACTCCCCCTCCCCCAATTTCATATTGCAGTGGCTGCCATCAAGCATGACATAACTAGTGTCCATCACTCATTACCTGGAGTGACATCAGCTAGGACACCAGGGTAATTAGAGAAGGGAGGAGGGGAAGGAAGGGGCTATCCTCCCTATCCTGTCCCATGTTGCTCTAGCACCCCAGTCAACATCACTCCAGATAATGAGTAATGAAACACTAGCCATGTTCCAGCTGATGGTTGCCGCTTTGATGAGAATGGGAGGATGACAGTCAAGACTCCTTCCTGTCTTTATAGCAGCCAGGGGGCTGGCAGTCAAAACTGTTGGTGCAGGATTAAAGTAAACAAACAAAACACCCGCTGGGTATGTATATTTATTTATTTATTTTATTGTTTTGATTTGTATACTGTCCTTCTGGTTTGGCTCAGCATGGTTTACAGTATATCAACCAATAGCAATTAAAACAATAAAACCATACAATATCAACATTAGACAATTAAAACAGATTAACAACGTTTGCTCTAACCAAGGAGTGGTTAAAGGTTAAATGCCTGATGGAAAAGGGCTGTTTTGCAGGCTTTCCGAAAGGATGGCAACTCAGTGATTACTCGGACTTCAGATGGCAGAGAATTCCATAGGCTCGGTGCAACCACAGAGAAGGCTCTTTGCCTTGTTGATGACAAATGGATGTTTCATAAGGAAGGGATCTGTAGGAGGTTGTGATCCTCTGATCGAAGAGATATCTGGGGAACATATGGGAGTAGACGGTCCCTCAAGTACACCGGCCCCAGACCATACAAGGCCTTAAAGGTCAAAACCAACACTTTGAAGATGATCTGGTGCTCAATTGGCAACCAGTGCAGTCACTGCAGGGTTGGAGTAATATGAGCCCTGGCGGTACTCCAGCCAAGAGTCTCGCTGCCACGTTCTGCACCAGCTTAAGCCTCCAGATGACCGACAAAGGTAGACCAATGTAAAGGGCATTACAGTAGTCTAGCCTCGAAATGACAATTGCCTGGATTACCATAGCTAGGTCGCTTCCAGTGAGATAGAGAGCCAGCCGCCTAGCCTGCCATAGGTGGAAAAAGGCAGATCTACTGACAGCGGAGACCTGAGCCTCCATTGTCAGTAGTGGGTCCAGTTGGACCCCCCAGGCTCTTTACTAGGGACGACGGGTGTAATGCATCACTGTCCAGCATAGGTAGCTGACAGATTATTCCTTTTTACATCCTCCCAGAGCTGCACATGGGACAATGTCTTTTTTTTTGAGACACCACTTTCCCTGTGGTCCTTCCCCCTCAAGATCCTTCCCCTGAAGCAGAATTAAGGCACCTTTCTAAAGGCACCCTTTCCCTGGGGACCTTTACTATCAAGGTCCTTCTACTGAAGCAGGATTGAGGCACATTTCTTAAGGCACCGATTTCCCTGAGGTCATTTGCCCTCAGTATACTTCTTTCAGTGGAGCCCATAGCATCTGAAGGAGCATTAGCAGACTGCCTGCCCTTTGCTCCACCTTACTGATCTGGTTTCCACTGGCATTCAGAGCCCAGAAGACAATTTCCCCCTGTCTCCCCCTGCCCTCATTTCTTTACACTTCTACTACATTTCTGGGACAAAAGGCAAAAGTCATGTGAAGGTCTCCGTGGCACTTCCTCTGTGAAATGTCTTAGAAGTGTGTGGAATTGGGAAAAGAATTAAATCCAATGAATTCCTATGATCCTGGAAACTAGAATTTGAATCCATTATCTGCCATAGAAACCCACTGGGTGGCTTTGGGAAAGTCACACTCTCTCTAGTCTCCTAGTTGTCCAGTCATAATTGTGTACATATTTTCAAATGTGAATGCTCATCTGAAGAAGAAAAACGAAATGCCTTAAGAAACAAAACTGGACCCACCAAATGGACTAAAGCGAAGCACTCCAAACCATGTGGAACCTGAGATGACTAGTCACTTTGGGAAGCCTTTATCACTTTGTCATCAGGCATTGTAAAATGCCATTTGGAATACCAAAGATATAACCCAGTTCTGTCACTCTTATTCACATTGATACACACATCCTAGAATACACACAAGCATGCCTGCATGCACGCATGAGCCCACTTGACTTATTGTTCAGTTAAAGATAAGCATCATTAAGTCCATTTCATTCATTAATTCTGGGGCTGTACAATTGAATGAATATTTCTTCCTTTCCCCCATTGGGACTTCCAGCATGTGTAGAGTTATTAAGCCTCCAAAAGATTTAGGAGAGAGGCAGGGCCATAGCCAGGATTTTGTTTTGGAGGGGGCTGAGTTTGGTTCAGGGGGGGGGGGGGCTGAGACTGGGTGGAAGAGGGTCTACCCTAGCAAATCTTTTGTATTGTTATCCCAATAACCCCATTAATGTGGGATATAATGAGCATGGTGATCAGATCATGAAATGAATAAACATAACAGTTTAAATAATGTACCAGTAAGGCCTTTTCGCGGACCACCCTGAGAATTTCGGGGGGCTGAAGCCCCTTAGCCCCCGGCTACATGCCTGGAGAGAGGGAAACAGCAGGAGCAGCCCCTGAAGTTCTTTGGAGTTACTATCAGACCTTCTTACACTCACATAATTGTTTGTATAATGGGAAAGGACCCCAAGTGCTATTTAGTTCAACCCACTACCAGTTTAGTAATCCACTGCTAAAGTAATCTTCAAAGGTAGTCCTCATAATCCACGTATTATACAACTTTTCTCCTTTGACAGGATTTCAGCAAAATGCTCAGAAATCAATCTGGTTTGGGTGAGCAAAAACAGATATTACAGATCTGCATTAAATTTCGTGACTGAGGAACAACTAGACTGTATAGTAAGTTTCTACCACTTTAATTATGATAGCTGCATGCTGTGGAATCCTGAGATTTGTAGTTTTAGGTGGCCTAATTAGCCCTCTGCATCCACAGATTTTGTATCTACAAATCCAACCATCCATAGATTGAAAATATTCTTAAAAATAGCCAAAAAAACCCCTTTGATTTTGCCATTTCATATAAGGAACTTCATTTTTAATATGCCATTGTGTGCATGATGTGCACATCCACAGATTTTAATGTCCATGAGGGAGTAGGGTGAGAAGAATCTGGAATCAAATTCCAGTGAATACCAATAATCCATTGTACTCAGAATTCTATACTGCAGCTTATTTAAATCTGCAGTTCATTTAAAGAGAACATCTTGCTAATCTTCTATCATCAAGCCACCTTAAGTCTTCTTTTTTGCAGGAAAAGCAGGGTGAAAATTCTAAGACATCATAAATTGTAAGATGCACACTAATTTCAATACCACCAACAGGAAAAAGCTTTATCTATGCGTATATTAAAAAGCATGTACTATTCTAAAACACACCTCTCTTTTTTAGAGATGATTACATGGGGAGAAAAGTGTCTTAGAAATAAGTTCATGATGATAATTCGACGAGCCAACTCCCATTCCAACTCCCATATTACATAAGGTAAAAGCATGATAGTGAAAGTGGTATGGCTGATACCATTGTGTAGTGCAGATATTATTATTATTATTATTATTATTACCTTACTTCATCAATGGTATGGCACCACTGATTGTAAGACACATCCTAATTTTATACCACAAACAACAACAAAAATACATGATACACCTGCAATTCTATGGTGCACCCCATTTTAGAGGTGTTTATATATAGCAAGGAAAATGCATCTTAGCATTGAAGGTATACAGTACTGTTATTATTTTACTTTTCTCTCTTTATAGAGATCCGGAGTGGCAAAGATACCTCAAGGGGCATCCATCACTTTTCTTAATAAGCCACAGGGATAAATCAGACAAATTCATTGGAAAAAGTTACCAATTCAGGGCAGTAAATGGAAAAAGGAAACTGTTTCTATATTCCATAATAATATGGCTTCCCCTACTTCACACTCCTCCCCCCCCCCTTTTCACATAGTACAAGACAAGGAATCTGATAGCTATGGAAACTTTCAGGAATGATAAAAAAATACAAAACAGAACATTCCTCCACAGAAGTTTGTAAAAGAATGAACACAAAAGATTATTCAACTCAATACATTTTTAAAGAATGGAAACACTATTCAGCTAAGAAAGGACTCCATTTGGAATCATAATAGGCCCTGATTGGGAAAGGTGAAAAAAAAACGCTCATGGTACCAAATATTGCAGCAGTAACACAGAGATTATGTAAAAGGTATTAGCACAACCCTTCCCCCTTATTCTATTTTTTAAAAACAAGTTATCAATATAGTTTTCCTTGGGAAAAACAATGGATTTTCTCAGTATCAGATTACATATCTTTAAAACTGCATAAAAAGACATCAAACAGATGCTTCTATTATGTAGCCACAGAGTCATACAGCATAAGCATGTTTATTTAAAAGTAAATCTCACACAGTTAAGTGTGTTTGCCTAGAATACAATTGCTATATTCCTTGCCTCACCAGTGGCAATTAAGAGAGAACACTTTTGGAGAGTAGGAGGTAGCAAGGGTCTTTAACCTTCTCATCTCATTATAATTAACCTAAAATTAGGCCTTCCAGATAATTTCCGGTTTGGTCCAGAGCGCCTGGAGCAAGGTTTTTGTACTGGGGATCTGCTGACAAAACACAGATCTATCTGTTAGACTTGAAGGCAACTTTTTAAAATATGGCAATAGCTTGGTCTTCTTATTTACAATCCTAATCACATCATTGATTTTGGTAATCTTTCCTGCACTAAGAGCAGTTATTAATCCTCTCACAACAGGACCAGAGTGTTTGTTTGCCTGGTTTGTAAGCCTAGATAATTAAAATTAAACTGAGTAATGATACCCCAGAGATTTCCTTTAGAACTGTTAGAAAGACCACAATCAACGATAATGAAGAAACTAAAGTGATCATGGAATTTCCCAGTGTAACTGAAAACATATATACACCAAAAGTATTCAATAAGATTGATGATTGAAATTCTTGCTTTATGTAGCACTTCATTCTGTAAAGTCAACTGAGAAGGAATTAAATTCCTAAGAAATGTTTACTTATTATCTCAAAGTTATTGAAACTTGGTCTTAAAGGAGAATAGCAATATGAAAATTTCCTGCAGCCGGGATTGTAACTAGGATGGCAATTATTAGTGCCAGCACTGAGGAAGTTGGGGGGGACAAAACTGATATATTTTTTAATATTTTCCAGATTGCTTTATAGTGTGATTCCTCAGTAAGTATCATACTTGAAGAGAAAGAGATAGATAGACAAATTCATTTGAGATTCCCTAAAGACGATTGGGGCAAATGGCACTGCTCTTGTTAGGAGTTTCTTTGCTCGTGTATGCATGAATCTATGCATGTTCAATGTGGCTTTTTCAGTCCCATTTTTGTGTTGATGTGCATTGCCACCCTTTCTTCCATCTGATGGGAACAGGGACAGGGCGCCAACGTGACTTCGTGATGGTGGAAGAAGGGAGGGGACGTGGGATGCCATGAGGCACCCCACACGTCTTCCCTTTTGCCAGCAACCACTGGTTAAATGGCACACCCCAGGGGCTTGTGAAGAGGTCCCTTGGAAACCATCTAGAACTTTAAAGGTCATAAATAAATAAATACCAGCACTTTGAATTGCACCTATAAACAGACTGGCAGCTGGTGAAGCTGCTGCAACCGTGGGGTTATCTGCTCCCTGTAGCCAGCCCCAGTTCACAACCTGGCTGCAACTGAAGTTTCTGAGCACTCTTCAGAGGCAGCCTCACATAGAGCAGATTACAGTAATCCAGACAGGATGTAACTGTGGCCAGATCTGGCTTCTCAAGGAGGGGGCGCAGTTGGTGCATAAGTGTGCAAAGACCCTCCCAACCACTGCAGATACCTGGGCCTCAAAGTTCAATGTCATGTCCAGGAGGACCCCCAAACTGCGAACCTTTGTCTTCAGAGGGAGTGTGACCCTATCCACCACAGGCTGATTCCCTGTTCCCCGATTTGCCTTCCGACTGACCGGGAGTACCTCTGTCTTGTCTGGGTTAAGTCTCAGTTTGTTTGCCCTCATCCAGTCCATTACTGATGACAGGCACCGGTTTACAGTCAGGGCAGCTTCCTTGGCTTTAGGTGGAAAGGAGTAGTAGAATTGGGTATCATATGCATATAGGTGGCATTGTACTCCAAAACTCTGAATGGCATCTCCCAAGCAGTTTCAGGTATATGCTAAACAGCATGGGGGACAAAATGAAACCTTCAGGAATCCTACAGGCCAATGGCCAGGTGTTTAAACAGGAGTCCCCCAGCACTACCTTCTGGGTATGGTCCTGCAGGAAGGTAAGACAGTGCCTCCCAGTTCCATCCCAGAGAGATAACCCAGAAAGATACCTTGGTAAATGGTATCAAAAGCTACTGAGAGGTTGAAGAGAACAAACAGGGACATACTCCCCCTGTCTAGCTCTCTGCGGAACTCATCCACCAAAGTGACCAAAGCTGTCTCTGATCCATAGTCAGGCCTGAAACCAGATTGAAATGAATCTGGATAATCTGTTTCATCCAGAAACTTCTGGAGTTGGGAGGCCACAACACACTCCAAAACCTTGCTCAAAAAGGGAAGGTTGGACACTGGCCAATAGTTGTCCATTATGGAGGGATTCAGGGATGTTTTTATAATAGAGGTCTCACAACTTCCTCCTTTAGGCAAGTTGGAACTTTACTTTGTTCTCAGGAGGCATTGACCACCACCTTCACTCACTCTGCTAGCCCCTCTCTGGCTTGTTTGATCAGCCAGGAAGGAAAAGGATATAAAATGCATGTGGTACTCTCACCTCTCCAATGATACTGCCCACATTCTCAGGTGGCACACAGTGAAAGGTATCCATCAACACTGGACAAGCAGGAACCAAAATTACACCCAGTGAAACTGCATCAATAACAGCATCCAAGTCAGAACAGATCTGAGTAACTTTATCTGCAAAGTACCATGCAAATTCTTCACAGCAAGCTGCTGAATGATCAGAGATTTCTCTTTGAGGACCCATATTTAATAGCCCTCTGATCACTCTAAGCCAGGGGTCAGGAACCTTTTTGACTCTGAGAGCTGTAAAAGCAAAATATTTGGAAATTTATTTCTGTGATAGCCATAAATTATATATAATATATTTTAACACTGAAATCAACAAAATGCTAGTATAATAAGGCTCTGAATTTATTATTTCAAATACTGTTGTAATTATACTCACCATAATAATAATAACAATAACAATAATAAACTTTATTTATACCCCACCACCATCTCCCAGAAAATAAAGAGCAACACTGAAAGCAAAGGGGAATTCCTGACAATAAACAATCAGGGGCAGCTGTCCCCTCCAAACAGAGAACTGTCCCCATATAAAGAGCAACACTAAAAAGCACAGGGGAGTTCCTGACAATAATCCATCAGGGGCAGCCAACCCCTCCAAACAGAAGGCTCTCCCCATATAAGAGCAACACCAAAAAAAGCGCAAGGGAATTCCTGACAATAAACAATCAGGGGCAGCCAACCCCTCCAAACAGAAGACTCCCCCCATATAAAGAGCAACACCAAAAAAGTTCAGGGGAATTCCTGACAATAAACTATCGGGGGCTGCCAACCCCTCCAAACAGAATACTCTCCCCATATACAGAGCAACACCAAAAAAAGTGCAGGGGAATTCCTGACAATAAACAATCAGGGCCAGCTAACCCCTCCAAACAAAAGATTCTCCCAGGCAGGAAGCAGCCAATCATTGTAAGTGCAAGGCCAATCAATGCTCATCTAGGTGGGAAATTACAACATTCACACTAACCTCAAGCCCCAGGAACAAAGGGGGGGACCCCTTCAGTGACCTGTTGCTGCTCTGCTAAGGTTCCCTGGCGACAGGAAAAGCCCAAAGCATCTCTCTCGGGCGCAGGAGGCCAGCACGTCCTCCCCACCCAGTGCCAACAACACAAAACATCCAAAGGGAGGGGGGAGCAGGGAGCAGGGCACAAGATCAAAGGGGGGAGAAAAAGCCCTTCACTGACCTGTTGCTGCTCTGGTGCTGCTCCAAACAACTGCTCCTCCTGCTGCTACTGCAATGCTTGCACGTGTGCCGGGCAGGGGGAGGAGGCCGGCCCTAGCCAATCAGGTGGGGCGCTGATTAGCCAGCCGCCCATCCAGTGGGAAAAATAATGCCCACTCTGGGGGCTTCTGGGAAGAAGAAGCCCCCTTCAGACCCAAGATGGCCAGCCCATTTTCCAGCACCCAGCCAAAGAGCCACATGGCAGCGTAAATAGAGCCATATATGGCTTGCGAGCTATAGGTTCCCGACCCCTGCTCTAAACAGTTCCGCTGGACGGTTCCTTGCAGATGCAATGAAAGCAGCAAGGAATTATTTCTCTGCTGCCTCCATTGCCGCAGAGCAGGCTTTAAAATACGCTCTAATCTGTTCACTTTGAGTTATCCCCCATGTCACTCTAGTATCCATCTCACTTGCTTCATCACCTCTAATGCATTGGAAAAGCAAGGGGCTGGTTTGGCTCTGCTCTGTGAGAGGGGACGTTCAGGAGCGATTTTGTTCACCAACCTGGTCATGAGAACAGAACTGTGACCAGTTCCTCCACACCACCATCACTATCATCCCATCCAGCACAGAAAAAGGTCCCAAGTGTATCTGGTAGCATGGGTAGGGCAAGACACCACCTGGGACAGAGCCATGCTTGTCATAGAGGCCATTAAGTCCTGAGCTACTCCTAACAGGGCAGCCTCAGCATGGCTGATGAAGTCTCCCAGCACTATTAGCAGATAAGACTCTAATGTCAACCCCGAGACCGCCCGCGCTAGCTCTGGAAGGGAGACTGTTGAGCAGCAGGGTGGGCAGTACACCAACAGAATCCCTATTCTGTCCCAGGCACCTAGGTTTAGGTAAATGCACTCAAACACTGTTGACTGTGGGGTAGGGAATCTGTTCAGGGGGGTAGAATCACAATAGACCACTGCAACCCCACCTCCCCGTCCCCCAGGCTTCACCTGCTACTGCACAAAGAACCCTGGTGGGCAGAGCTGAGAGAGATTAACCCCCCTCCCCCCAGTCTCATCCAACCCAGTCTCTGTGATACAAACGAAGGTCAGCATGCTCATCCAGAATCAAGTCTCCGGTGGCAGTTGTTTTTTTTCCCACCTACTTTTTTTAAAAAATAAATTTTTATTGTTACATGTTTTCCATCTACACATTTAAAAACACAACCTAACTAAGGGTGATTGGGAAGGGAAAGTTTAGGTTAAATAGGGAAGGGAACAGGGGTATAAGGATAAGGTAGGTATGTCCAAGGGATACATTTGGGTATGGGGTGTCTGACTTCCAAATCTTCCTTTGCTGCTTTCTGTTCTTATTTCTTTCTTCTTAAGTTCCATTACAACGGCCTCCCCTTTCTAGTCCCGTTTCCCTACTACTTATGTTTTTCTTTAGGGGTAATTTTCCTTACTTCATATTTTCTTTTGTTTTATATTTTCTTCTTAAAGTCTTCATATAAATTCCAGTCTGTTTTTTTATGGGTCTTCCATAAGATGTCTTCAAGGCAAAAGTTAATTTGTCCATATCTTTTATTTCGTCAACCTTTTGGAGCCAGTCTTCCACAGTAGGTAGATCTTTTTGCTTCCAATTCCTTGCGTAAATTATTCTGGCCGCTGTAGTCAAATAGGTAAAGAGAATGTCCTGGTTCAAATCTATTTTCATTTCTTCATCTGTTAGACCCAACAGAAAGTATTCTGGTTTCTTACTGATTTTTATTCTTAATATTTTCTCACAATATTCTTGAATCATTTTCCAGAACCCCTGTGCCCTAGGGCAGGTCCACCACATATGGTAAAATGTTCCTACCTCCTTCTCACATTTCCAACATTTGTTGTTTGCTGATTTATACATCAGCCCCAATTGGTGGGGTGAGATGTACCACCTATAGAACATTTTATACCAATTTTCTTTGATATCTGTCGCATATGTATACCTAATTTTTCTCTGCCATATTTCTTCCCACTCTCTCATTTTGATTGTTCTGCCAATATTTTTTGCCCATGTGATCATGCAGTCTTTTACTGTCTCTCTTTCAGTTGCCCATTCTAGTAGTATATTATATATATTCGTTATATTCTTCTTTTCTTTGTTAATGACTCTCTCATAAAAATTATCCTTATAGGCAAAGCCTTTGTCCTTGTCTTTTCTAAAATGTTCTTTTGTCTGCATGTGTTGTAACCAGGAGAAAGATTTAAATTTGATTGTTATTTCCTCTTTTGTTCTCAAATAGTAATCCTCCCTCTTCTTTTTCAATAAGTCTTTATATGTTGGCCACTCGGACCAGCCTAATAGTCTTCTCTGGGTCGCTTCCAATGGGGATACCCATAATGGTACCTTCATATATAATTTTTCTTTGTATTTTCGCCAAGTCTTGAGCAAGGAGGCTCTTATGAAGTGGTTATTGAAATTCTTTTCCTTCTTCTCTTGTTCATACCATAGGTATGCATGCCACCCTACCCTCAGGTCAAAGCCCTCCAAAGCCAAAACATTTTCTCTTTTTAACGTTATCCAATCTTTAATCCATGTCAAACTCGCTGCCTCATAGTATAATTGGAGATCTGGTAGGCCAAATCCTCCTTTATTTCTTGTTCCTATTAGATGGTCATATTTAATCCTCGGTTTTTTCCCTTTCCAAATAAATTTTAATATTCTTTTGTTCCATTCTTTAAACAACTTATTTGTCCTGAGGATTGGGAGATTCTGGAAAAGGAAGAGAAATTTAGGTAATATGTTCATTTTAATTGTAGCGATCCTTCCCATAAGTGACAAATTCAATTGGTTCAATTTTTCCAAGTTATCCGACATTTCTTTCCATTTCTCTTCGTAGTTATATTTGATCAACTGAGAGTTCTTCGCAGTGATCTGTATTCCCAAGTATTTAAGTCTTGAGGTTATCCGCATTCCGGTTATTTCTTGTAACTCTATTTGATTTTTCTTAGTTATGTTCTTTGTTAATATTGCCGTTTTTTCTTTATTCAATTTCAAACCAGCTAGATTGCCGTAATCTTCTATCTTGATTATCCATTTTTTAATGTTTGTCCTTGGTTCTTTCACTATACATAACAGGTCGTCTGCGAAAGCTCTAAATTTGTAATTTTGTTTTCCCACTTTAGTAGCTGGGAGTATTTCGTCTTCTCGTAAGCTCTTAAAAAGTATCTCTAGGGACATGATGTAAATTAGAGGCGATAACGGGCACCCTTGCCTTGTGCCCTTCTCTATCTTAATTTCATTCGATGGTTGTCCATTAATCCAGAGAGTTGCTTTTTGGGTGCTATAGATTGCCTCTATAGCATTCGTGAACTGATAGCCAATGTCTAATTCTTTAAATAACCCTTTGAAGAATTCCCAATTCAAATTATCAAAGGCCTTCTCGGCATCTAAGGCCATGAGTGCCACCTCTGTCTGATGATGTTGTTCGTAAAATTCCACTATGTCCAATATAATTCTCAAATTGTCTTTCATTTGCCTTCTCGGTAGAAAGCCTGTTTGTTCTTCTCCTATCCAATTATTTAAAAACCTTTTCATCCGTTCACTTAGGATGTCTGTGAAAATTTTGTAATCCAGATTTAATAATGAGATGGGTCTATAATTTTTGACATCAGTATTATCTGATCCCTCTTTATGGATAAAAGTAATGTTTGCATCTTTCCAGGTATCTGGTAACGATCCTTCTTTTAATATCTTATTCAGAAGGGTTTTGAGATAAGGCAACAGTTCCTCTTTCATTACTTTGTAATATGTTGCTGAGAACCCATCTGGTCCCGGCGCTTTACTTGAATTCAGTTTTTTTATAGCTCTCTTTATCTCATCTATTTAGAAAGTTTAGAACCCTGAAGGCAATGGCTCCTACTCTCTTTTTAAAGAAGAGTAGTATAGATCCGACCGGAGGGCAAGAAAAATAAGACCGAGTGTCTTAAGTGAAATAGTTAAATAAAAGGGGCTTTCTTGAAAGAAATTAAACAATAATTAAAATGGCGACAGAGAGACAGAAACCCCTCAAAAGAACAGTGAGAGACTGACCTTGAGCAACAGTTTGTTATGTCTGGGAAGCCTCACGAAGTGTAAATAAAGAAGGGAAGGCAAAGGAGCGGGAAGGAGGAGACGAGGTCCTGACGAGGCTCTGACGACACAGCACACCACAGCAAAAAGGGAGCCGGTGACGGGGCAACGCAAACGACGCAGACGCAGACAATGTGGGAGAACGGGAGGACGGGGGAGGAGACTCCAACGTCAGAGGAGAGAAGTGAGCCAGAGGGGCGAGTGGCAGAAGTGACGCAGAGAAAGAGTGAAGGAAGCCACATCCGGCAACGCAGAGAGAAGGGCGGAAGAGTTTTGAGTGGGGCAGAAGAGGTACGAAGAAGAGGGCGGAAGAGGCCAGCTCCAGAGATACATAAGAAGGGCGGAAGAGGCAAGGCACGGCCGGATGTGACGCACAGGAGTGGCGGAAGAAGCCGGAGCCGAAGGAAAGGGTGGAAGCACAGCATTTAAGACGGGAAAAGCATAGAGACGAGAAACGGAGGTCCTAGAAAGGCATAAAAAATAAAAATAGTAAATAGGTACTTGACTTTAAAACCAGTAGAGACACAAGAAGAAGATTAGGAAAAGGACTAGGTATAGGTATAGACTCGGCAAGGTAGGAAGCCAAGCTGAAAAACTGACAAAGACGTAAAAGAAACCCTCTATAAATCAAGGGGGAAAATACAAAAGAACCATAGAGGAAGCATACCCAAGAACTCAGGTTGAAGGGAGATCAAAGCCAAAGGGGGAAAATTAAAAGCTGAACAATTAAAAGCTACATTCCTGAGGGGAGGAATAAATAACAATAACAATAATAATAATAATAAAACATGACTGCACCAAAGGGAACATGGGATCCCAAGGACCCAAGAGACCCAAGGGATCCAAAGACAGGGATAGGAAGGAGAGCTTCCATCTCGGGAACCGAAGACTCTGGTATGAAAGAAATTCTGAAGGAAATACAAAAATTGTCTGGGAAACAGGACGACTTAAAAAGGAATTTTGAGAGGATTGAAACAAAACAGGAAGAACAACATAAAGTATTACAGGAGGAAATGAAAAATATATCCAAAGAGGTGGGGATGATGAAGGAAGAAATGAAACAGATGAGAGAGGAGATTAAGGTGACAAAAGAGGATAAAGTCAAGCTGGTAGAAGCACAGAAAGTGATAGAGAAAAAAATCCAAAAAGTGGAAACAAGATCCACAAAAACAGAAGAAGCTCAGGAAAGGCTAGAATTCAAAGAGATGGAATTTCAGCTTAGATTTCGCAACATTAAAGAGGAGAATAATGAAGATATCTGAGACATAATAACCAAGCTAACAGCATCACTACTAAATAGAGGAGAGGAAGAGATGGGGGAGGAGATCGACAGGGTATATCGCATTTCGATGAATTATTCCAGACAAAATAAAACAGCCCGAGACACCATAGTGCATTTTGTTAAGAGAAGAATTAGAGATGACATTTTGAAGAAGAATAGCGAAACACCGATCTATTATAAGACCACGAAAGTAGTAATTATGAAAGAATTTCCTCAATCGATGTTAAACAAGAGAAGGAAGTATTTCTTCCTGTCAGATGAACTGAAGAAACTTCAAATAAGGTTTAGGTGTGAAAAACCAGAGGGCATAATGGTGACTTACAAGGAACAGAGGAGGTGGTTAACCTCAGAAGAAAAAGCAAGGCATTTTAATGCGGAACTGAAAAAGGACCATAAATTGACACCCACGGAAAGAGGTGGGAAACAGAAGAAAAGAAGGCTTGATTCCCCCGAAGATGTGATGGAATTTGGTAAGGCTTCAAGTGCCTGTGGGGGGGCTGATCCATCGGTTGCGGACGACGATAAAGACGAATCGGAAATAGAACAAGAAGAAGATGAAAATGAGTAAAGATCTAAGACAATTAAAGTGCTTATCAAACAATATAAATGGAATTAATTCGCCGTCGAAGAGGAAAAAATATTCAACCAAACAAAAAAGGGAAATTTCGATATTGTAGCATTCCAAGAAAATCACATTGCTCAAAAACACGTTGCTTATTTAAACCAAGGAAAATTGGGAAAAGAATTTTATTCGGCAGCCCAAAATTTTAAAAAAATGGAGTGGTTATTTATGCAAAAGACTATCTTTCTCCAAAATTGGCCTTCAAAGACACAGAGGGAAGAATAATTGGAATTATGATAAACTACGGCCAAGAGAGAATATTAATTTGCAATATTTATGCTCCAAATGGGCCAAAAACAAAATTTGCAACATTGTTAGAGAAGAAAATCAAAGAAACGGACTATGACAATTTGATCCTGATGGGAGATTTTAATGGAGGAATGAACACGAAAAAAGACAAATCGAAGAAACAAACACTAAGAGGGAAGAAAACAGAAGATACCGGATTATTACCAAAGAAGTTTTTAAGACTGAAAAGAGATTTGGAACTGGAGGATGCATGGAGGATACACAATGAAGAAATTAATGACTATTCATTTTACTCAAATAGACATAAAAGCTGGTCGAGGATAGACATGATCTGGTCCTCGAAAACATTAACAACAAGGATTGATGAAATCAAGATAAAAACAAGGGACATATCGGACCATGGAGCTATCAAGATGATATTGAATAAAAAAACTTTTGTCAGAAGGTGGAGACTGGATGACAATCTATTAAAATCAGAAGAAGACATAACGGGAGCGAAAGAGGCACTTAAACAATATTTGGAAATTAATGACAAACCAGATATGAAGATAGAAATACTCTGGGACGCAGGAAAAGCAGTAATGAGGGGGATTTTTATCCAAAAGAAGGCAAAAAGAAACAAATTAAGAAACCAGGAGAAAGAGAGATTGTCAAAGGAAATAGAAAGAGAAGAAAAAAACTTGAAGGAAAAACCAATGGATAAAGGAATTAAAAAGAAATTGGAGAATTTAAAGAAAGAGAAAAACTCCCTAGAATTGGGGGAATTAGCCAAACAATTAAAGTTTATAAAACAAAGAGAATTTCAGAATGCCAATAAACCCGGTAAATGGTTAGCCTGGAAATTAAAGAAGAAGAGACAAGTAAACCAAATAACAATGATAAAAACCAAGGAAAAAGAATACACTACAGACAAAGATATTATGGAGGAATTCCAAAAAATTTATGGAGAATTATATATTATCCTGGGTCCTCCAATGTCATGTTATAGTATGCTTATGCAGCAAGTTCACTATAGAGTCACATTGGAGATTGTAACAATACTTTGAAATATGTTCTCCCTACGTATTTACTAGTTCCTCTAGTACAACTTTATGGTATGTAGCTGTCCCTGGAAGTAATTTGTTCAATTGGGTTCACTACTATCTGTGGTTTTCAGCATCAGTGGTAAATCCTGGAATGTATCCTCATGAATATGGGGCTTGTACTGTACATATAAGAACTATTCCTTTGGAGATATGCATAAGCATAGATTCTGAATTACTGGTAACTGTACAGTAATGTATACTGTTAAATTGCTCCTAACAGACAATTAACTATCTAATAAAAGTAAGAAAATTAAAAATAATGCAAAAATAAAACCCTAAGTATATAAAATATTAATTATACACCACACTTATATGTTGGCTAGAGATGTATGGAAGAGGAATGGCCCCAAATGGTTCACTTTCTAATTTGTAGAAGCTATCAGGAATTGATTATGCATATTTAAGATCCTAAAAGAGAACATGAGAAGGATAGAGGGGACATATTCGAATGCTGTAGTGCTCATGCCAACAGAATAGAAGAAAATCTATTCAAACCTACTATTGGAAGGAGACCTACACCTGACTGCTGAGACTTCCAGAGAAGGCTGTTATTTATGAAGTATGCTAATAGCCACTATGGAAAAACCCCATTGGTAGCTATCCTTCTCTTATACAAAGAGAAAAAAAGAAAATGTTGACTTCCAAGAAGTGTGGGAGAAAGACTTGAAAGTAGCTGTACATGTCTAAAATGAATGTTTGCTGAAGTTGCATCTACATTGTAGAATTAATTCAATTTGACACCACTAAGCTAGGAATCGTGGGCATTGTTGTTTATAAGGTTTTCATACTTCTTTGCCAAAAAATGTTGGTACTTCAACAAACTGCAAATCCTAGGTTTCCATAGCATTGAGTAATAGCAATTAAAGTCCATTAATTCAACAGTGACTGTAGATGGATCATCAGAAAGACCAAAACAGGAGACATGTCTGATCTCACATGAAGGTCTATCAACACCATTATTCATAAGAACATAAGAACATAAGAACTTAAGAAGAGCCATGCTGAATCGGGCCTCAGCCCATCTAGTCCAGCATTCTGTGTCACACAGTGGCCCACTAGTTGTACACAGGGATCTCTACAAGAAAGGAGGGCAAAACCCTCACCTGCTCCCGACCCCCACAACCAGTACCCGGGAAAATCCTGCCTGCCTCAATCAACACAGAGGTGGCACTTGGATGTCCATTTCAGTAACTACTGATTCCCTTGGTATCCATGAATCTGTCTAATCCTGCCTTGAAGCTGTCCAGGCTGACAGCTGTCACAACCTCCTCTGGAAGTGAATTCCATAACCCAATGACCCTCTGGGTGAAGAAATATTTCCCTTTATTAGTCCTAACTTTCCTACCTTGGAGCTTTAGGGAGTGCCCCCTAGTCCTAGTGTTGTGTGACAGAGAAAATATTTTTTATTCACCTTTTCTATCCCATGCATGATTTTATACACTTCGATCAAGTCACCTCTTCGATCAAGTCACCTCTTTCAAGGCTGAAAAGACCAAGGCGTTGCAACCTGATTTCATAAGGGAGCTGCTCCATCCCTTGGATCATTTTTGTTGCCCTTCTTTGTACCTTTTCCAGTTCCGTTATATCCTTGATGTGCGGTGACCAGAATTGTACACAGTACTCCAGATGTGGCCTCACCATAGATTTGTAGAGAGGCAATACAACATTTGCTGACCTATTTTCGATTCCCTTCCTGATCATGCCAAGCATAGAATTGCGGGGCTGAGACTGGGTGGAAGAGGGTCTACCCTAGCAAACCTTTTGTATTGTTACTCCAATAACCCCATTAATGTGGGATATAATGAGCATGGTGATCAGATCATGATATGAATAAACATAACAGTTTAAATAATGTACCAGTAAGGCCTTTTCGCGGACCACCCTGAGAATTTCGGGGGGGGGCTGAAGCCCCCTTAGCCCCCCCTGGCTACATGCCTGATCCCATCAGTTGATAAGTGCATTTGGGGTTCTTTGCCCCGATGTGCATGACTTTACACTTGTTTAGGTTAAAATGCATTTGCCACTTTGTTGCCCATTCACTCAATTTCGAGAGATCTTTCTGGAGCTCTTTACAGTCAGTTTCATTTTTAACTACCCTGAACAGTTTAGTGTCATCTGCAAACTTTGCTACCTCACAATTTACTTCTACATCCAGATCATTTATGAATAAATTAAAAAGTAACGGTCCTAAAACTGAACCTTGGGGTATGCCACTTCTCACCTCTTTCCATCCAGAGAAGTGTCCATTTATTACCACCCTTTGTTTCCTACAGTTTAGCCAGGTTCCAATCCAGGACAAGACCTGTCCCCTGATTCCATGGCTGAAGAGCTTATTTAGGAGCCTTTGGTGAGGGACTTTGTCAAAAGCCTTTTGAAAGTCAAGGTAAACAATATCGACTGGGTCCCCTTTATCTATGTGTTTATTTACACCCTCAAAGAATTCTATCAAGTTAGTAAGACATGATTTGCCTTTGCAGAAACCATGTTGATTTTCCTTCAGCAATGACTGTTCTTCTATGTGCTTAGTAATTTTTTCTTTAATAATGGTTTCCATCACTTTGCCTGGAACAGAGGATAGACTAACTGGCCTATAATTTCCTGGATCACCCCTGGATCCTTTCTTGAAGATCGGAGTTACATTTGCCTCCCTCCAGTCCTCGGGTACAGTGCCTGATCTTAGAGAAAGGTTATATATTTTGGCTAGAATTTCAGCAATTTCACACTTGAGTTCCTTAAGAACTCTGGGGTGGATGCCATCTGGCCCTGGTGATTTGTTGACATTTAGTTTAGTAAGGCATGTGAAAACATCTTCCTTGTTTATCTCTATCTGGTTTAATTCATTTAATTCCCTCCCTGAAAAAACTGACTCAGCTGCAGGCATATGTTGTCTGTCCTCCTGTGTGAAAAGAAGTCATTTTTTGTCCTGTGAGGCAAAGAAGTCATTTAGCCGCTCAGCAATCTCCTTGTCTTCACTTATTGTCCCTTTCTTACCATTTTCGTCAAGTGGCCCAACTTTTCTAGTTGGGTTTCTGCTTCTGATGTACTTAAAGAAGTTTTTGCTATTTTTTAAAATATTCTTTGCTATATGTGCCTCAAAATCTCTCTTGGCTTTCCTGACGGTTGCTTTGCATTTAGTTTGCCAGAGCTTGTGTTCTTTTCTGTTCTCCTCAGTAGGAAGAGCCTTCCATTTCTTAAAAGAGTTTTTCTTCTTTCCAATCACATCTTTTACTTCATTTGTAAGCCATACCGATGTCCTCTTGGACTTTCCCGGACTCTTTCTTATTTTAGGAATGCATTTTAGTTCGGCTTGTTTTAAAGTATTTTTAAACAGTTTCCAAGCATTCTGGAGGGATTTGATTTTTTTTTCTGTTCCTTTTAGTTTGTTCTTTACTATTTTTCTCATTTTGGTGAAATTCCCTTTGTGAAAATTTAAGGTCTCTGTGTTAGTTTTCACTGACAGTTTGCTATCCAAACTTAAGTTGAAGGTTATTGTGTTGTGGTCACTGGTACCTATGGGCTCAGTTACAAGGACATCTTGAACGAGATCTTGTTCATTAGTTAGCACCAAGTCCAGGATCCCCTTTCCCCTGGTTGGTTCCATGACCATCTGCTCAAGGGAATAATCAGCTAGCATTTCGAGGAACCTTGTCTCTCTTTCATGTGTAGAACAAGAATTCAGCCAATCTATTCGGGGATAGTTGAAGTCCCCCATTTTGACTAATTGATTGCTTTTTGAGGCCCGTTTAATTTCATTTTCCAGATAGCAGTCTGCCTCTGGAGTTTGGTTGGGAGGGCGATAGCAGATCCCTAATGCTAGATTAGTTTTTGTCCTGGGACTTTTACCCACAATGTTTCTGTAGGTGAGTTTGAATTTTCTTGAAACTCTAATTCATGAGATTCTAGCTCTTCATTTATGTACAAGGCCACACCGCCACCATTTTTCCCTCTCCTGTCTTTCCTGTACAGTTTATAACCTGGAATTTTTGTGTCCCAATTGTTTTCCTCTGTCCACCAGGTTTCTGTTATGCCAATAATATCAATTTTTTTTCTTTTGCCAAACATTCCAACTCCCCTATTTTTGTTTGAAGGCTTCTAGCGTTTGCGTACAGACATTTATATTTATTGCTCTGATGCCCTTTCAACTTTGGCTGTTTATGAGAATTTGTAGAAGGCCTACCATGTCCTACCTCTTGACTACTTTCTATCTTTTCTGTTGACTCAGCCATTTGTGCGTAAATTTCATCCTCCATACTTGGCGTTTCACCCTCTCGAACCGGAAGCTGCCCAGCTCCTGTCGACTTTCCCCTAGGAATCAGTGTAAAAGCTGCTCTGAAGCCTTTTTAATATTAATTGCCAGCAGTCTGGTTCCATTTTCGTTCAAGTGTAACCCGTCCCTTTTGTAAAGGTTTGGCTTTACAAAAGGGAAGCGTTTCCAAACCCCCTCCCCCACTCACATACACTGGATGGTGTTACAAAACTGTCAAAAAGACTGGGGGCGGGGTATGTGACCAATGATAGGTATAGTTTCCATTTTAGTGCAGGCCTTTATGCATCTCAAAAGACTGACTAGAGGTATTATGTAACCTCTGAACCATGTTTGATTTTGGACAGCATGTGAAGGGCTGTTGCAATGTCTGTCCTATTAATCTTAGGAACCCAATCCTGTTTGTTCTTGGAAACGAAACAAGGTGGTCACTATATACCCTATAGTATCCACTACCAATGGATACTATAGAGTATATTTCAGAGGAAGGAATTATCAAGGTTCAGTTGTGACACACAACTGAATATAATTTACCGCAGTATACTAGACTTTCCTTTTCTTCACTACAAGCCTTCACAAGAATAACTATAATGCAGAAGATGTAAATTCTGTCATTTTTACATCCCATTTAAACAAAACCTATTTGAAGAGATTTGGGGTTAAGCTGAAGTCTGTTTGTCTCATAGGAATACAGAGATTTACATTATTTAACTAATGCAATCAACCAATTACTATTGTCTCATCTTAACTTGTATTACAGAATGGATTATTTAATACAAATTCCATTTTTCAATAGAGCAGATTGATTTCAGCCTAACAATTCAGTATTCTGTGACTGAACTGCACACAAGCATTTTCTCATTGAGAGAGGACTTAGATTCAACTTGTGTAGCATGCTGATAGCAGTTCTTAGGCTTAACAAACTGAACCACCCTTCTCAATGAATATGGACCTGGACAATCTGGAATATGTCCATCCGGACATGGTGTTGGGGCCTGGAGTCTAAGGGGATGAAGAATAGTTTAAAGAACTGGCTATGTTTAATTTGAAAGGGGATGATTAAAATGAAATATGAGTCTAATCTTCAAATATCTGAAGGGCAGCTGCATAGATGAAGCTTGTTTTTTTTGTCAGTGCAATGTGTTTAATTTTTTTTAAAAAAAGATGTCTCATTTAACATTGGGATGGCAAGAACTGTTAGATTATAAAACAGGCTGAAAGGTGACACACAAAAGGTGAGATAGTCTCTTTAATTCATGCTTTTAAAACCAGAAATTATAAGGACACCTTCCAGCGAAGCTGTAAAATTAAATTCCACACATTAGCAGGAGGTTGGATTAGATAACCTGTGAGATCCTTTCAACTCTCTGTGAGAATACTGCAGTGGAGTCACTTTACACTTAGGAAATAATGGTGCGGATAAGTTCCCATTTACGCTTAAATCAGTTTAATGCATCTGTTCAAAGTAACATTACCTAGGGAGGCATCTAGTTCATAGAAGAAAAAGTCTAGTAAACAACATTCATGTAGGTCTGTTTTGATTCATAGACACCCAAGTCAAGGATGCTGTTCTCTGTAACCCCACTTCGAAGTTAAGTACAGAACGAAATGAAATAAAGTTCCCTAACTCAAAGATGTTTGTTATTTTAAGATTGCTTGAAAGAAAAATCTAAGATCAAAAGGTACCATTCAACCCCCCCCCCCCCCCACACACACACACATACAATCTCTTGATTTTCTGACTCTGAGAAAATATGAACACTACAGCAGTTAAGATCCCATGGACAATCAATCTGAAAGATGGATTTAACCGGTTGGAGCCATTTGTTTACATTTCAAAGTGTTAGCTTGGAGGGGGGGAAAAGACAGAAAAAGCAACAGCTTTGGTAAATGAATAAAAATGCTATTGGCTTATATGTGTTCCTCCCATAAAAACAACCAAAAATAATTGGTAACTTTATACTAAAAACATATTTTTCTGACCCTCAATCTTTAGATGATGCGCAAAAAAACATTTTATGGGGGGCAAGAAGACAAATGATGATCAAGACCAAGACACTGTACAAGAGAGAGAGAGGAATCTGTTGCTAATTTTCCCTTTCAATCTGAAAGGTGGATTTACCAGTCTGGAACCATTTATTTGCATTTCTAAGTGGCAGCATGCAGCAAAATGTGGTTTTGCAAACGATTAGTCTTCATTTGTCGAAGTAATTGCCACCTAAAACAATGACATATGGAGGAGCTGACAGGAACCGTGGCACTAGGGTCGATTTTGTCACTTGCCTCAGAAATAAAGAAATAAATAATAGAAAATAGAAAACCCAATTTGTTGTTCACAATTTTTAAGTGGGTAGGGGGAGAAAAAAGGCATGTCTGCTGTAAAACTAAACCTAGACTTATTAATCAATAGCCCCTATTGAAGAAAGCTGTGTATGGCATCACAGCTGCAACAGTATTATTAGAAAATGATATAGTGAGCATTAGGATGTATAATTCATATTGCCTTCATTTGCTCAGGCCATCATGAAAATCTATAAATCATTTTCTTGTTCATGTATCGCCTAAGTGCAATTTGTCATTTTGCATTAGGGGGCTGCTTCAGATCATCAGTGCTTTTAATTCACTATTTAGAGTTTAACAAAATGCTACCCAGCCCTGCCTGACAACTGAGACTTTATGAGAATGAAATGTTTTAGTATGGAGTTTGGACAAATAGAGAGAAGAAACAAGTAGGATTCCCTTAGTAGTTAAGCAATGTTCTTGTAACCATTATTTATGCATATTAGATATGATATGCAGAGAAACCTATTCTCTTATGTCATTGCACAGAAGGGATGGAAGAATGGGTGTTCATAGGATATAAGCTTGACAGTGCTCATTTGTGTGTTGGGCTTTTTATGCTCTATGTATGTGTAGAGCTTTTGTATACTGTGCTCATGTTAAATATTTTTTAATCTCTGGCCACTCTCCATTGAATCCATTCATAAAATCAGGATCATGGTGTAACAGAGTTATACAGAGTGTTGTAATTGAGCCTGAGGCTTAGAGAGATGAGTCTGTAGTTAGAAACGCAAAACGGTCTACTCATGAGCAAGAGTCAGATGAGTAGCAAGAAAGGAAGATATTAAGGCAACTACTTAGCAATTCTTCTGGAGATGAAACATTTCTGGGTTTTACGGAGGGTGATGGGAGTGCGATGAGGGGTCACAGAGAACAGAAGGTGACTCTAGTGAGATGAACTGGACTGATATGCAACAGATACAAAATATCTGCTTGTAACCCACCAGCAGTGATTCGTTTGCAGGGTTCACAGGAGATGGGGAGTGGGGGAATGGAAATGGGACTCATGGGGACTGCTGGGGAGAGTTAAGATGCTGCAGGAGACTTATTACCTGTCGTGAGAGACAAAGGACAGCACGGGTGTAGCAACCCAGTTCTCTTTTGTGCCTGGGGGGCAGGGGGCAGCACCGGGGGGTCCCACTTGCATTAGAACCAGCAGCAGCTGAGGAAGAAATGGAGGAAGGGGTTAATGAGCTAGCCGGGCCTTCCTCTCCCACAGAGAGCATGGCCTGGGACGATGGATGGCCGGACGGCTATGAAAACTGGGAAGGTCAGGATGACTCAGAAAGTGCTGATAGCGATGATTGTTATAATAAACCGGGTGGGTACGGATCACAGGAGAGAATTTGGGAAAACATGGGCGATGAGGCCATGGAAGCTGAAAGGGAGTTTGACTCTCATGAAGATAGTGAGCCAGGTGCTGGGAGGCAAGGTCGGAGCTTTGAGAGGAGACGGAGCATTGAGTCCAGCAGGAGGGATTGGCACCGTAGCCTAGAGCGTCAGCGAAACGCTAGATCCCGTAGCACAGATTACCGCCGAAGCCTAGTGCGTCGGAGACCTCGCCAAGGGGATTAAGTATAGGATCCGTGGGAACGGATCCTCAGTAGCTCGGCCACTTATATTCTAAGCGGAGTGAAGCGAGCTGAGGACCACGGAGCCAAGTTTCCGGCTCGTGCCTTGCCAAGAAGTTTCTTGGGCCTTGATTGAACTTTGCCTTGTCCATTGATCCGCTTGGTTTTGCGGAGCCTTTGCCAAGTATTTTGCCAAGCCTTTTGCCTAGACCTTGGCCTTTGGATTTTACTACGGACTCTTTACTTTTGGACTGATCTTTTCTATATTTGATGGACAATTGCCTTTACATCTGTTCTTTATTCTTCAATAAATAGTTAGCTGATTACAGTCTCTGTGTGTGTGATTAAGGGGCCGGCCGAGTCCTTGCATTGTGACAACGGGCGAGGATGCTGGCAGCTGAGAGATGGGGAAGAGGCAGTGGTGCAATTAAGTCCCGAGGAGGACTGAATAAAGGCGGTTTGCAATTAACTATTGTTTGCAGCTGGCAAGGCGTTGTTCTTGCCATCCAGGTCATTACCTCCTGTTCTGGATTGCTGTTGGACTGATCGTTTGACTGGCTGTGGATGTGGAATTCTGGACATTGGTATTGTATTTCGTGGGTTTCCACATTTTTGTTTTCTGTCTTCGGCTGCTCCACCTTAAATCCCTTCTGTGCTAGATTCTGCCGCTCCTTCATGTTGGATTCTGGATTGACCTGACTTCGCTGCTTTGTTTGCATTCCTTCTGGCTTGACTAAAGGACCATTTGGCACTTCAACTCCATCTGTGTTTCCCCTGACTTGATTATAGGACTGTTTGACAGTTCTACTTCATTTGTATTCTGCCTGGCTGGTTGTGAACTTGGACTGGCTGTGCACTATCTCTCAGCCCTATTTCTGTTGTGAAGAAGTCAGAACCTAGTGTTTATTTTCTGTTGGATTTTCTTACCAGTTTGCTGTGCCTCTAGGGTCATGTGAGTCACAGTGAGGAAGTTTAGGACTCTTTCAAATAAACTCTAACTGTTAACTTTACTGTGCCTAGCTTCTTAAGGTGATCTGGAACACAACACAGAGAATTACAGGGGGGGGGGGAGTCTTCTACAAAGATACAAAGGAGCTACTTTAGATCTTGATTAAGAGAGGAAAGTAGGGTAGAATATCTGGAATGGAATGAATACTACAGAAAGTAGTAAGATTAGTCACCTCACTCACAATTCTCATGTATCTGCAGTGTGATATTTATCTATAGATGGGTGCTAGACACTAATAGCTAAATATGCTGCAGTAAGAAATGGTGGACATATAGTGCCACTATGCTCACTAAGGGCCCCCCTTGTGGTGAAGCGGGTTAAACCACTAAGCTGCTGAACTTGCTAACTGAAAGTTTGGTGGGGGTGAGCTCCCACTGTTAGGCCCAACTTCTGTTAATCTAACAGTTTGAAAACACGCAAATGTGTAGATCAATAGGTACCACCTCTGATGGCCACATGGCCTTGGAGGTGCCTTTGGACAACACTGGCTCTTCAGCTTAGAAATGGAGATGAGCACCACCACCTCTGAGTCAGACACATCTAGACTTAATGTCAGGGGAAACTTTTACCTTTACCCATGCTCGCTAATTTGGGGTAGAATCTGTGGAAATTGCCCATTATTTTTCTCAATTTTGCTTAATTTTCTCAATGATAGTCCCATCTTGATAAATCCATTTGCTCAATAGGATCTTGGGACATCATCACTTAAATATATTCAATTTATTTAGTGGGTCTACTTTAATTGGAACTGACAATTGGATCTAGGCATTGAAGGCTGGTGTCTTCTATACTTGAAAGAAGTTATCCAAGACGTTGGACTCTAACCCTAAAACATTGACTGTTCCATTATTAAAGTTCAGGCAAAATGCTGGAACATATTCAATGATGTACTGGCACCACCATTCGATTGAATTTATGACCATGTGTGACGATCTCAGTCACCAAAATTAAATTAATTGATGCTCCCGGTAGTCTGCCACCAACCTAATGGGTAATTAGGATTTCTTTAAAATTAAATACGGTGTCTGTAGCGATGCCTTCACAACAACCCACCCACCAATAATTAAAATGAGGAGACAGAAAGATGATGGAGGCTTCTTTTTTGAAAGTTATTAAACAAAAAGGATTTATTAACAAACAACAGGGCTAACAATGAGGTACTGAGCGTAATGGTTCTTCTATGAGGCAACGATGGTGTATGGTTACAGAAATGATAGAATTAGGATAGCGTGATGGTTACAAAATCAATATGTGTGCTGGAGCGTAAAGGTTTCTCACTAACGAGGCTATTGCTTCTTCTTAAGATGTTATGTTCAGTTTCCTAGACAGCACTGAGGCTTGTCTCCCAACTTCCAATCTAATAATTAAACTAGATGGTCGTTGTCCCTTAATACTGGAACATCTAATCTCATAGATAGTTCCCTGAGTCTGGCTAACACTGGGTTACTAGCACCCACAGTCTAAGAGGCCCTCCACCTGTCTCCCTATCCCAAGAGATGACCAGGTATCCCAACTGGCTATCACAAGACAGTTCTAAATTGGCACTCTTCAAAAGCGTCCCCACTAGAATCTCTACTGGCCCTAAGGGCTGTCAGATCTGAGTCTTGACCCCCCTAGTCCAGCCTATTCCTATGTGGTGGTTGCTTAAGACAGACTGTCAGTCTCTATTGTTAAGGCTCTGGTGTTACTCCCCCAGAAACCCTGCTCAAGACTGCCTCAGGCTTAGATGTCAAATCTACATCCTGACACTAGACAGCAGAGGCTGGAGATGTTGCTTCTTCACAGCCCTGCTCCAGACTGACACTTTCTGACAGGATTTTCTCCTCTGTCAGCTCCACTCCTCCCCCTCTACACTCTAACCAATCAAAGCCTCTTCCCTGTAACTAGGCACAAGCCTGCAAGGCCACGCCCCCTTTCTCTGGCTTTCCCTTCCCTTAATGGTTGCTGGCTGCGGCCACCTCACCAAAATGGATGCCAGCACAACCAAAACAGGATTTCCAAACCTCTTCTAAGCAAGCCTCGGCCCTGCTTAAGGCAGGTGAGTCCTTACACCATGTATCCCATAATATGGTATGTTGACTAGGTGCATTTAACATCCAAAGGACAGAGAACCAATTATTTTGGCTAGAATTCTGCTTGGGTCTTTCACAAGTGAAAGTTCACCTATAGGAGCAGTTGGCACTGAACAATTCAGCTTCAGTTTGCAGAGGTGATGTTTTGCTCTTGGTGCACATTGTGCATATAGAGTGCACATGCCAATGCACATTGCACTTTACAGATTTTCTTGCATATTCAATTACATAAGATCACAGTCCACTAATGAGATGGCACTGTGCCATAACTATATAACTCTATGAGCATAAACTTACAGTTCATCTCTTTCATGTGGAATGCCTGATCTGTTTCTGCAGACTAATACAAAATGGGTATATCCTTTCTTGAAGTCTGCATCCAAATGTTTGGAAAACAGAAACTCCCATAGAGTTCTCTTCCATATGATCTTAAAGAGCAGTTTTATAACATTAACAGCTAAATAAGAAAGGTATGTGGCATCCTAAAAAACAACAAACTCAGAGCCTCTCATTTCTGTCACATCCAATACAATAATTCAAATTTGGGTCTGATTAAGTGTTCACTAAATCTGATCCAGCTTTCCAGCTCAAAAGGCCTTCTTGACTACAGAAAACTAGTTCTCTTTACCACAACCCAAACCCCTTACAAATAAGAGTAGGGCTCTTTTCTGGGTAAATCAAGGCACTCTTTTTATTTTTCTCTCAAGAGTATCAATGTACAGGCAGTCCCTGAGTTACAAACATCTGACTTACAAATGACTCATAGTTACAAACAGGAGTGAGATGCCAGGAAGTGAGAGAAAGCTATCCCTAGCAAGGGAATTAAATTCCTGAAAGAGTTATCACAGTGAAAATGTGTCTCAACTGAAGTTTTATCACCAATGTTTGTTTCTACAACAAGCCAAATGCTTCAACAAGTCAAATGTTTCACAGGGTCAAAAGGGAGGTGAAATCTTCTGAACAGGGACACATACAGGAAAACAATCACCACAGGGGTGTTCACCCTTCAATGTGCTATCCCAAGCTAAAAAATGATTATTATTGGCTGGAGTTAAACTTTTAAAATGTGCCTGTTCTGACTTACAAACAAATTCAACTTAATAACTAATCTACAGAATCTATCTTGTTCACAACTTGGGGACTGTCTGTACTTACATTACTGCTGTGCAGATGTTTCATGACTGATTACATTAACACTGATACATTGTGATAGTTGTTGCTGCTGTTGTCATTTTTATTTCAAAAACTGTAAATTAGGTGTAAGTTTAAAGAATGGAGAAATTTAATGGAAATGGTTTGTTTGCTAAACAAAATGAGCCATCCCCAATGGAGGGATGAAGAAGAGGAGGAGCAAGAAAAAGAAGGGTGTGTGAATAAAATGCACATTGTTTTTCAATACATGTGTGTCTGAACACACATAAACAGAGAAAGGAGAACTATGAAGGTTGGGTTTTTTTTAAAAAAAAAATCACATTGAGAAAGCAATCAGAAACTGAAAAATGGCAGTGTGGGGGATAGATAAAATATTCCTACCTAAAACATGCAGAGACTCCTAAGTAGTTTGTTGTTAAAGTTAACCAAATAAATATGACAGAAGACTTAGAAAAGACAATTCTAAACTGAAAAAGACTCAGAAATCAAATTTAGATAATAATTACCACAGCTCTTTGAACATTCTGCTACTAACAGCTGGATGTAGCAACAAACAAAAGATGTGAAAGATAATTGACTATATATAATTTCAATGACATTTCATAATCCAGTCCTGTAATTAGAGAGATTTCATATTAGAGCTGCAAGTGAGGAAACAGAGTTTATTTCTCCTCTTTCTGCAACTCTTCTTTCTATATGCCAGCAATTCCCAACCTTTTCTTTTTAACTAGGGACCACTCCCCAACATTAGTACCAAAAGGGTTACAAATCAGTTTTTGGTCAACTTTAGATTTGGTTTGGTTATTTGTGGTGCTCATTCAGAAAATTGCATTGGATAGACCACATCAGTTCTAGTTTCTGATACAGAACACATATACCATTCAGAAATCACCATCTATTCATCTACAAAAAAAAACATATTTAATAAGTCTCAGCACTATAAGACGGTTTCAGGAGACCAGTCGTTGTTGTTGCAATGATGTAGTAACGGTGAGGCCGCTGGCCATATTTTAGTTCTTGGGGACCACCTCTATATGCTCAGGGAGGAAACATATGGGTTGGTTTTTCTCTCCTTTTTGAAGCCCAAATCCCAGATCAGTCGAAATAGTTTCAGATTGCACTCAGTCACACCAAAATTAAGTTGGACTGAATTTATCTTATCAAGAGGTACTACAAATTGGCCCAGAGACCTTGCAACCTCTGAGGATGCCTGCCATAGATGCAGGCAAAATGTCAGGAGAGAATGCTTCTGGAAGTTGGCCATACAGCTCAGAAAAATCACAACAACACAGTGATTCCAGCCACGAAAGCCTCCAACAATACATTGGCCCATTTTCCTTGAGGATTTTGGCTAAACCATTTGGTAAAAATGTTTATCAGAGCATAAGTATTGCCCCATCATCAAGCGCACTAAGTGTTATCTAGAATTTCTTCACAACATTCCATCGATCTGAGGAAGTGGAAGAAAGTCTACCAATGCTCATGCCATGATTCTAACAAGTATGCCAGATACTTGAGCTGAACAAATGACAAAATCCTCTTCATTCTCAAAGCTGTTGTGAAGTGATAAGCCCCATTCTGTTTAAATCACAGATTTTTTTGAATTCTTTTCCTCTTTTACTTGAGTCTTTCTTCTCTCTTCTCTCAATGATATTTTTCCTGAAGTAACATTTTGTGTCCTTTGCCCTCTGTTACCCATTGTTTATTGGTTAATTATCCTAGCTGGGCGGCCTTTGTGTTTTCTTCTTCTTCTTTAGGATGCCTTTTTATTACCCCATCTGGATTTCCTTTTTCTCCTCAATTACTAGGAAAATGCCTGTCGCCAAGCTCCAAGCATACCACAATAATAAGAGGATTTAGAAACAGATTGCTTTCAAGTCATATTAAATCACCACAAGCAGTCGTTTATCCAGATGTTAACAAACGACCATCCCTTTCTCTTTTCCCCCCAGGGGTACTTAAGATAGAAAGTCAAATCCCCTTTCCCATACACACACTTCTTTATTGGGTTTCTGAAAAGGAGAATATGGGCAATTGGTTTTTTTTAATGAAAAAAAGATTTTAACACTGTTTATTTCTCATTCTTAAGCCTTGGAGATGGGATAGTTGACCTACCACTCCAGTCATTTGCAATCAGCATAGCCAATGGAACATCAGGTTAGAAAAGGCCATTTTCCAAGTAAGAACACAGCTGTTACAGAACTGCAAATGCATGAAGAAACCAATGGGTTAAAACAACAATAAAAATCATTAGATGATATGACAGCCCAATCAAAGAAAACAATCTTGGTGTCTTGGTTTTTAGGCCTCTTCCAGGGGTTATTTGGGGCACTGGTTGAGAAACTTGCATTGGGTAGACCACATCAGCTCTAAATTTTTCGATATGGTCATCTATCATGAATTTCTATGGATGAGCAGATGGTGGTACTAGATGGCATATGTTATATATCTCAAAAACTAGAGCTTACAGGGAAAAACTGGTGCTATTTTTGGAATCATCAGGTCAAATATACCCAGAAATAGTTCTAACATTTTTGGCATCCAAATTTAATTGTCCAGTGTTGGACTGAATGCTCCATCAATCCTTACCACCACAGGAAGCAGTGCTTTGGACTGCAACCCCTCAATATCTGGAAAGCCATGTGAGTCTGACCTGTGGAATAAGCACAACTACGTGTGGCACTGGAATGAGTGAATTGGGAAGACAACACTAGTGTAGTAGTAGTAGTAGTAGTAATAATAATAATAATAAAAATTATTATATTATCACTAGTGTATAATGATTGGGAATTGACAATCGGATTTAGGTCAACCTGTGACCCTGAACTGAAACCTTCAACACCAGAAGGATGGAAGACAGAACCACCTCTGTTTTTGTAGGCATCTTCATGGAATGTAATGCAGGGACCGCATCACATAGAGCAGTGGTTCTCAATCTGTGGGTCCCCAGGTGTTTTGGCCTAGCCTACAACTTCCAGAAATACCAGCCAGTGTACCAGATGTTAGAATTTCTGGGAGTTGAAGGCCAAAACATCTGGGACTCACAGGCTGAGAACCACTTCACTAGAGGATCCACTTTAAATCTAGTTTCTGTCTCCTGCAAAATCTTGGGTGTGTAGTTTAGGGAGAGGTCTTTAAACTGTCAGCCAGGCAGGTCCTGGGCATCACTAAACTACAAATCCCAGAATTCTGCAGGAGGCAGAATTTAAAGTTGATCCAAGCCCTGGTGTGATGAGCCTGTAGGTATAGCTTACATGAGAGCAAAATGAGCACATTGTTCTCCCAAAAAGGAATTCTCTCCCCCACCTGGGTGAAATTTTCCTTCAGGTCTCAAATATCATGTAGCCTATGCAGTAGTTTAGATGTGCAACTGAACAAGAAGCACAGGTTTAGGCATCCAGAGACACCCAAGACCAGGGCGGTAGCCAGGATTTTGATTGGGGGGCTGAGTTTGGTTCGGGGGGGGGCTGAGACTGGGTGGAAGAGGGTCTACCCTAGCAAACCTTTTTGTATTGTTATCCCAATAACCCCATTAATGTGGGATATAATGAGCATGGTGATCAGATCATGATATGAATAAACATAACAGTTTAAATAATGTACCAGTAAGGCCTTCTCGCAGATCACCCTGAGAATTTGGGGGGGGGCCTGAAGCCCCCTTGCCCCCCCCTGGCTACATGCCTGCCCAAGACAGTACAGTGTAAAAGCTCTAGGTGTGCTGATTTTTTTTCAAGGTCTCACTCTCTGTAATGGGAAGAATTTGTGGACTGAAGAAAAATGTAAGTGTAGGGGGAGCACGTGTATTTTATTGGAAAGCTTTTACCCATCTCTGCTAGCTACTCCAATAATGACAACTAAGGGAGTGATGCTGATGGACGTTGAGAAGAGACAGCGGTTCTGCTACCATTTCAGCTGTTGCTTTCCAAAAGCGACGCGCTGTTTATTTTCTCCCTGGCGCTTCATGCGAGCCTTTCTCCCCCTCAAGCCAGTTGTTTATGTAATGCGGCTTCATCATAAACCAACAACAACGGCGGCGGTGTGAACGTTGCCTGGGAAAAGGGAGGAAAACGAACACGGCTTCTGGGGGGAGATTTAAGGCAGGAGCTTTTGAGGAAGGAGGGAGACATGAGGTGGGAAGAGAGACTCCGACTCTTCTGAGGGAAACGCCGAGGAAGTTGTGACAGAAAAGAGCGCGGCTAAAACCCCGGGCTGGAAGGACCGGGCTGTTCGTTGGCTTGTTTGTTGACGAGCTTCCCTCCCCTGAACGAATCCATGACATTCCCGCGACAGGCGAGGCTTTGCTGCAGTTTGCAGGCGCTTCAACAACACCGGCTGAGGGAAGAAGGGGGAAAGAAGGCTCGGTAGTTCACAACTGGAAGGCTGCGGAGACGTTTTTCGGGAAGAGAAAGGGGTTCCAGAGCCGGTTTTTGAGCCTCGGAGGACAAGGAGAGATCGAGAGAACCGTGACACACACACACACACATATCACGCACACGCTTTCTCCAAAGTGGCACGTCCCTCGCAATGGCTTTGTATCGCCGCCAGGAGGAGCCTGCTACCTACATTTGCGAACTCTCTCCGTCCTCAGGCTTTGGGCAGCGGAGGAGGAGGAGGAGGAGGAAGTGCCAGGCTTGACGTTGGGATGGATACAGCGGGTTATTTACTAGCCGAGTCGTCCATCTTTCCAAGTAGCCAGCCCTCCGCCCCTCCCCCCTCCCTCTCTCCTTTGAAGCGTTCTCATTTTCAGTGTGAACCTGAACACGAATGGATGAAGTTTCCTTTCTAGGAATTTAATAAAAAGGAAAGGGGGGAAAAGGAGGGGTGGAGGAAAGACAGCGAGCGAAATGGCCTCGGGTTGTTCTCCACCAGACAATCTGTTCAGCCATCCAGACGGCGTTGGAGAGTGGCACAGATCAAATGGGAGAGGATTGGTCACGAAGGCTTCGCCCTCCCTCACGTAGTTACACACACATATAGCCTACAAGCTGTTGGAATGGAGTGTTTTATGATTACTAAAAAGAGAAAATGAAATAAATGCAGACTGTTGGAACACACACACATTACACACACGCTTTCTCCAAAGTGGCACGTCCCTCGCAGTGGCTCTGTGAGCCACAGGTCTCTCGTCTATTCCTCCGCCTCGTCCTCTCTCTCCCATCGCGCTTGCCGCTTCTCCGCTCCGGCTGCCCGTGAATGGACTGCAGCTGGGAGAAGACTAGCCATTTCCCCTTCTCCGCTCGCCCGCTCTCCCCCCTCCTCCCTCCCTCCCTCCCTCCGGTGTCTCTCACAGCCGTGCCTCTTCCTCCTCCCTCCTCTCCTCCCCTCTCCGTTCAAGACAAGACCCATTTACAGGAGGAGGAGGAAGAGAGACGCCTGCAACTTGAGGCGAAGGAGGCACTGGGGAGGGCGGGGAAAGAGGCTGAGGGAGAGAAATTGAGAGGCAGGCGGGCAGCGGGGCTCAAAGAAGCGCATTCTCCCTCCCGCCTGGCAAGGGAGGGAGCCTAAATAGGGCGTGCCGAGCCTTGTTTTAGGAGGCTCTGCTTCAACTGAGGCGAAGGAGGCACTGGGGAGGGCGGGGGGAAAGGGTGAGAGATTGAGAGACAGTCAGCGGGGCTCAAAGAAGCGCATTCTCTTTCCTGCCTGGCAAGGGAGGGGGGGCCAAATAGGGGGGTGCCGAGGCTTGTTTGAGGAGGCTCTGAGGCGAAGGAGGTACTGGGGAGGGCAAGGAAAGAAGCTGAGGGAGAGCGACTGAGAGGCAGGCAGGCAGGCAGCAGGGCTCAAAGAAGCACATTCTCCCGCTAGGCAAGGGAGGGAGCCCAAATAGGGGGTGCCGAGGCTTGTTTTAGGAGTTTCTGAGGCGAAGGAGGCACTGGGGAGGGCAAGGAAAGAGGCTGAGGCAGAGAGCGTGAAAGGCAGGCAGGCAGAGGGGCTCGAAGAAGCGCATTTCTCTCTCCCGCCTGGCAAGGGAGGGAGCCCAAATAGGGGGTGCCGTTGCTTATTTTAGGAGGCTCTGCTGCAGTTGAAGCGAAGGAGTCACTGCGGAGGACGGGAAAAGAGGCTGAGAGGGACATTGAGAGATTGAAAGACCATACCAGAGAGAAAAATCCACTTAAAATCCGGTTTCTGCCTCCTGCAGAATTTCTGGGGTTTGTAGTTTCGTGAGGTTGTTAAAGGCTCACCCCTAAACTACAAACCCCGAATTCTGTAGACAGCAGGGCTCAAAGAAGCTCATTCTTACTCCCGCCTGGCAAGGGAGGAAGCCTAAACAGAGATGCCGAGGCTTGTTTTAGAGGGCTCTGCTGTAACTAAGGCGAAGGAGGCACTGGAGAGGGCGTGGAAAGAGGCTGAGCGAGAGAGATTGAGAGGCAGGCAGGCAGGCAGGGGGGCTCAAAGAAGCGCATTCTGTCTCCCGTCTGGCAAGGGAGGGAGCCTAAATAGGGATGCCGGGGCTTGTTTTAGGAGGCTCTGAGACGAAGGAGGCACTGGAAAGGGCAAGGAAAGGAGCTGAGGGAGAAAGTGTGAGAGGCAGGCAGGCAGTGGGGCTCAAAGAAGCGCATTCTCTCTCCCGCCTGGCAAGGGAGGGAGCCCAAATAGGGATGCCTGCCCGGGCTTGTTTTAGGAGGAGGCTCTGCTGCAACTAAGGCGAAGGTGGCACTGGGGAGGGCGGGCAAAGAGGCTGAGGGGGAGAGAATGAGAGGCAAGCAGGCAGCAGGGCTCAAAGAAGCGCATTCTCTCTCCCGCAAGAGAAGGGAGCCCAAATAGGGATGCTGAGGCTTGTTTTGGGAGGCTCTGCTGTACGAAGCGTTGCTTCCTCTCCCCCCCCCCGCCCCCATTTTTATTTTATTGTACACACGCCTTGTGAATTCCCCCACATCAGTAGCCTCTGCGGGAACCTTGGTGTACGCTGGGCAGCGAAAGCGGGTGAATAATGGAAAGCCCAGGGAGAAAAAAATGAATGGGATTCGAGGCAAGACAATAAAGGGATTGAGATTATTTATTTAAGCGACGCTCTAAGGAAAGACTAGCGATTCCAACAGGAGCACTGCGCTCGACTGAAGAGGTTTAAGCGATCGGCGCTGAATGAATCAATAGGGAAAGGAGGAGAAATGAGAGAGAGAGAGAGAGAGAGAGAGAGAGAGAGAGAGAGAGAGAGAGAGAGAGGGAGAGAGAGAGAGAGAGAGAGAGAGAGAGAGAGAGAGAGAGAGAGAGAGAGAGAGAGCCGTCCTTAGTCTTGGCGGGTTGGGCGACTGAGAAGCAAGGCTACCATGCATCCTATAGGGGTTTGCTTCTGAGGGGAAATGAGAGAGCCGTCCTCAGCCTTGGAGGGGTCGGCGCCTATGAGGCAAGGTTACCATGTATCCCACATGGGATTTGCTTCTGAGTAGACTCGTAAAGGATGGCACCGGAGCTCGCCTATCAGTGTGCACGGACACCTTGTCTCCCCGCTTGTGCCTACAGATGGAATGGTGGTGTAAGGAGCACTTGAGCTCGTGAGTGACCGCTCCTCACCTCCCGTTTACTATCCAGTGCCAAGTGACACGGTGCCCGGGTTGCCATGCTAGGCACGTTTGACCTCGCGAGGAGGAGACCCGCGCAGTATCGCCCTCTTGGTGCTGATTTGGAAAGGATCCCAGGGAGCCCATGACACCCCCTCCCACAGAGTGTACTTATTGAATCAGCAGGCAGAGGATCGCAGTGCGCCACGCCTTAGGGAGGATCTGAATGTGGAGCTGCAGCAGAGACCCGACCACCTCCCCTCCCAAAAAACCCAACTTTGAACATCAGACGGTGCTCTTTCTCAGGGACATCACACTCCTCGATTATGACCTACGATAGGGGATTTGGGGACCCGAAAAGATACATCCCCTTCGCACATTATCAGAGGAAAAGGGAGCCTTCTGTCCTCAGGTGTCTCGCTTCTCCAGCAAGTTGAGGACGGAATACATCTGAAGTCGCGCCTTCGCCCAGGGAGCGCCTCCCTTCAGTTGCCATAGAGCCTTTCCTCAGAAGGCCGGCGCTTGGAGTCACCGGAGGTAGGGAGGGAGAGAGGGAGGCGAAGCTATCCGAGGGTGGGTTTCGAAAGCAGGCTTTCACCAGACGAACTGGTCCTCTGGCTTCTCCTCCCCCTTCCCTCCCCTCCCTAGGGATGAAAATACAAACCATCTGGGGGTGGAGGCCTGGCATACATGTTTTTTGTTGTTGTTCTTGTGATCCTTCAAGTCCTTCCCGATTTACTGAAAGTGTGTGACTCACTCAAGGCCACCCAGTGGGTTTCATGGCTGAGGTGGTTCCAAAACCCTGATCTCTGGAGTCGTGGTTCAACACTCCAACCACATCACCAGGCCAGCTTTCTACTCCTTCACTTCTGACTAAACGTGTTTGGGGAAGAGCTACATATGCAGTGTTTTGAACTGGAAAAAGGCAAGACACAACCTTGGCTTGTGGAAGGCTTTCATGGCCGGAATCACTGGGTTGCTGTGAGTATGGCCATGTTCCATTCTCTCCTGATGTTCTGCCTACATCTATGGCATCTTCAGAGGATGCCTCAACCTGTGAGGATGCCAGCCATAGATGCAGGTGAAATGCCAGGAGAGAATGCTTCTGGAAGGTTTCTGTGAGTTTTCCTGACTGTATAGCCATGTTCCAGAAGCATTCTCTCCTAACGTTTCGCCTACATCTATGGCAGGCATCCCCAGAGGATGCCTCAACCTCTGAGGATGCCTGCCATAGATGCAGGCGAAACGTCAGGAGAGAATGCTTCTGGAAGGTTTCTGTGAGTTATCCGGGCTGTATAGCCATGTTCCAGAAGCATTATCTCTTGACGTTTCGCCTGCATCTATGGCAGGCATCCTCAGAAGGTGCCTCAACCTTTGCGGATGCCTGCCATAGATGCAGGCGAAACATCAGGAGAGAATGCTTCTAGAAGGTTTCTGTGAGTTATCCGGGCTGTATAGCCATGTTCCAGAAGCATTCTCTCCTGACGATTCGCCTGCATATATGGATTGGCAGGCATCCTCAGAAGATGCCTCAACCTCTGCGGATGCCTGCCATAGATGCAGGCAAAACGTCAGAAGAGAATACTTCTGGAACATGGCCATACAGCCCAGAAAACTCACAGCAACCCACAAACTTGACATTTGTTCCGTTTCAGCCAAATAATGCCATCCCAGACATGAAACAATCAGGGCCAGCCAGCACATTCCCAACACAGGACTTCCCCAGGCAGGAATCAGCTAGGTCTTGAAGCTGCAAGACTTTGCAATGCTAATTGAAGTGATTAATTGCAGCCTTCACACTTGCCTCCAGCAGACTGGGAGTTTTTTCTCCCACGCTGGACCTTCCATAGATGTATGCTTAGTTTCCAACATACCTCACAACCTCTGAGGATGTCTGCCATAGATGTGGGCGAAACGTCAGGAGAAAATGCTTCTGGAACGTGGCCATACAGCCCGGAAAACTCACAGCAACTCAATGCCATTATCCCAACAAAAAAAGAGTGCCCGATCCTCAACCACTTCACACCGCTGGCTTCTTACTCCTTATTTCTGAGTAAAGGTCTTTGAGAAAGAATTGTGTAGACCAGGCCTGGGCAAACTTGGGCCTTTCATGTGTTTTGGACTTCAACTCCCACCATTCCTTACAGCCGCAGGCCCTTTCCTTTTCCTCCACAGCCGCTTCAGTCAGCCCATGCCTGGTGTAGGCAGCGGTTTGATAGGGAAAAGGAGGCAAAGAATGGTATCTATCCACAAGCCTGGCCTTTTCCTCTTGGGTTTGAGCCAAATAATATTATTCCCCTCATCCAAGGGAACTATTGTAAAATTAGTTCTTCCCCACCCTCTCTTTGTGATTGAAGGGCTGGCTGCTGGATGTCACCTAAACGTGTGCGAGCTGAGCACACTGAAACTCAGTCACAGCCACAATGTGAGGGGTGAGCACATTGAAACTCAGCCACAGTCCAACCCTTTGAACCTCAGCATCCTGCTTTCCATCCCATGAGGCGGGCTGTAATTCAGGAAAGCGGGTGAAAGAGCCCATTTGCCAGCCTTCAGTCGTCGTCGAGAACACCACCCTCCATCTTCATTACCAGCCCGTTTTCTTTCCCTTCTCTGCCCAGGTGTTTGTTTAGTGTTGGAAACTGACTCCGGAGGAAAGGCTATAAACGGAGCCAAGCGTTTGTAACTGAGGAGACAAGCACTCAAAAACATTGAGCTCCAGGCCCTGCATAGAGGAGGGGAAACAAAACACAACAAAACAGTCCACTTTGAGTTTTCCGTGTTCCAGAGGCCTAAGAAAAATCAGACGAAAGAAGGAGCATCTGCCTCAAGTTTTCCCTTGTTTGTGATCTGTTTACGATTTCTCTAAATAGCCTCCCTTTTGGAGAATGGGTAAAAATAAAAAGAGGATGTAAAGACGGAAGGGAAAGCCGTCGCCAGGTGGAAATTCCATCTCCACGGAGCAGATTGTTTATTAGCGTCACGGTTTGCATTGATGACGGGAGGTGATCTCCTCTCTCAGGAACGGCAACAAGGGAATTGCAACTTTCCCTCGGCAGAGATTTCCCCAGCAAGCGCTTCGGGAGTGGCAGGGTTATTCTCTCCGCCAGAGACACAGCAACACATACACACACGCGCGCACACATTAACTCGCACTGAGATAGAACGGGCTCTCCCGCGCTCCGCTCCTTCCCTCCTCCTCCTCCTCTTCCCCCCTCCTTTTTCCCATCTCCATGACGCAAGCTGCCGGACGTGCTGCGCATCCAATGGGTAGCCGCCCTGGGGCTGTCCCTTGGAGCGGATTGGTTGGCAGGAGCAGGTCGCTGCGCAAAAACAGAAAAGCCGAGCGCTCCGAGCTCAGAAACTGCCAGCAGAGATCACAGGAGCGGAGCTGGGACGAGAAGAGAAGCCGGCAAGCCAGCAAGCCAGCAAGCAAGCGAGAGACTCAGTCAGGCAGTGATTGTGTTGGAAAGGGAGACAAGAGAGAGGAAAGGAGAGAGGAGGGCTGGAAGAAAACCGAAATGGACAATCACGAGCCAGGAGAACGATGCTAATGAGGGCGCTCCCGGCATGAAAAGAAGATCCAGCAAGGATGGAGATTTCAGGGAATCTCCAAGAAATGCAGGGAAATTAAAGTTTGGGGCTTCCCAGTCGTTCTCTGCCTCGCCCGGCTCCCATTGGCTGTCACATTCGGTGGCTGGTTGCATTTGATTTTGAATCTTTCCATCCTTTTTTATATATATAAAGGTGCTCTTTTTTGCCATCCGGAGAGGTTTTTTTTGCCATCCTTTCCCTGCTCTTGCTCCGACCAGAAAGCCAAACCGAGGCCAATCTTGAAAGAGACCACTGCCTGCCCCGGGATTTCTGCTGCTGCTTCCTCCTCTTCCTCCTCCTCCTCCTCTCCAGCTGCTGCGGTGCAGTGCCAGGACGCTGGGAATAAATTAAGCCACCTACCTCTTTGCCTAGAGAGTTGGCCATTGCTTGGGAAGAAGATCGCCGATGAGGAGGGAGCTCTGCCTGGTGCCTTCTCTCACCCGCCGGGGCTGACTGCTCGGCTCACTAGACCCTCGCCAACCTCCTCCTCCTCCGCTTCTGTGTGTGTTTGTATTTTCTTTTATATTCGAAAGGAAGGCGACGAGGGAGAGAAGAGAAAAATGAAGGAGAAGGAATAGCCCTCGATCTCCCCCCCCCCCCGCCCAGCTCTCTCTCTCTCTCTCGCTCTCTCTCTCGCCCACCCCTCCCTCCCTCTCCCTCCCCTCCGAGACGGTGCTTCTGGAAGGAGGCGGGGGAAGGAGGGGGCGGCTGCGGGGGGCTTTGGGGTGGAAGGAGGGGGGATCTCTTTCCCCGCTTGGAGATGGTGGTGCTATTCCTCCCCTTGGCCTTCATCTGGATGGTGGCGGGGGCCCTGGCGCAGCTTCACTACACCGTGCAGGAGGAGCAAGAGCATGGCGCCTTCGTGGGGAATATCGCAGAAGACCTGGGCTTGGACATCACCAAACTTTCCGCGCGGCGCTTCCAGACGGTGCCCAACTCGCGGAGCCCTTACCTGGACCTCAACCTGGAGACCGGGGTGCTGTACGTGAGCGAGAAGATCGACCGCGAGCAGATCTGCCGGCAGAGCCCTTCCTGTCAGCTCCACCTGGAGGTCTTCCTGGAGAACCCGCTGGAGCTCTTCCGCGTGGAGGTGGAGGTGCTGGACCTCAACGACAACCCGCCGGCCTTCCCGGAGCCCGACCTGACGGTGGAGATCTCCGAGAGCGCCACGCCGGGCACGCGCTTCCCGCTGGAGAGCGCCTTCGACCCGGACGTGGGCACCAACGCGCTCCGTACCTACGAGATCACCCCCAACGCCTTCTTCTCGCTCGACGTGCAGACGCAGCCTGACGGCAACCGCTTCGCCGAGCTGGTGCTCTCCAAGCCGCTGGACCGAGAGCAGCAGGCCCTGCACCGCTACGTGCTAACGGCGGTGGACGGCGGGCAGCCCTCGCAGCGCACAGGCACCGCGCTGCTCACCGTCCGCGTCCTCGATTCCAACGACAACGTGCCGGCCTTCGAGCAGCCCGTCTACACGGTGGCGCTGCCGGAGAACTCCCCGCCGGGTACGCTGGTGCTGCAGCTCAACGCCAGCGACCCGGACGAGGGCCAGAACGGCGAGATCATCTACTCCTTCAGCAGCCACATCTCGGCCCGCGCCCGCGAGCTCTTCGGCATCTCCCCGCGGACGGGCAGGCTGGAGGTCAATGGCGAGTTGGACTACGAAGAGAGCGCCGTCTACCAGGTGTACGTGCAGGCCAAGGACCTGGGCCCCAACGCCGTACCTGCCCACTGCAAGGTGCTGGTGCGCGTCCTGGACGCCAACGACAACGCGCCCGAGATCAGCTTCTCCACCGTCAAGGAGGCGGTCAGCGAGGCGGCGGCGCCGGGCACGGTGGTGGCGCTCTTCAGCGTCTCGGACCGCGACTCGGAGGAGAACGGGCAAGTGCAGTGCGAGCTGCTCCAAGGGGACGCCCCGTTCCGGCTCAAGAGCTCCTTCAAGAACTACTACACCATCGTCACCGAGGCGCCCCTGGACCGCGAGCAGCCCGGCGGCGAGGCCTACACGCTGACGGTGGTGGCGCGCGACATGGGCCGCCCCTCGCTTAGCGCCAGCAAGTCCATCCAGGTGCGCGTCAGCGACGTCAACGACAACGCTCCCCGTTTCTCACAGCCCCTCTACCAGGTCTACGTGAGCGAGAATAACGTGCCGGGCGCCTACATCTACGCCGTCAGCGCCGCCGACCGCGACCAGGGCGCCAACGCGCAGCTGGCCTACGCCATCCTCGAGAGCCAGATCCAGGGCATGTCGGTCTTCACCTATGTTTCCATCAACGCCGAGAACGGCTTCCTCTACGCGCTCCGCTCCTTCGACTACGAGCAGCTCAAGGAGTTCAGCTTCCAAGTGGAGGCCCGAGACGCCCCGCGGCGGCGAGGACGGCAGCCCGAGGGCGAGGAAGGAGGCCCACCTGGGGCGGAGGATGAGCAGCAGGAGGAGGAGGAGGCCGCGCTCTCCGGCAACGCTACCGTCCACATCGTGGTGGTGGACCAGAACGACAACGCCCCGCCATTGTCAGCCCGCTGCCCGGACGCAACGGCACGCCGGCCAGGGAGGTCCTGCCCCGCGGCGCCGAGCCGGGCTACCTGGTGACCCGCGTGGCGGCTGTGGACGCGGACGACGGCGAGAACGCGCGCCTGACCTACAGCATCGCGCGCGGCAACGAGGCCAGCCTCTTCCGCATGGACTGGCGCACCGGGGAGCTGCGCACAGCCCGTAAAGTGCCCGCCAAGCGCGACCCGCAGCGCCCCTACGAGCTGGTCATCGAGGTCCGTGACCACGGCCAGCCGCCGCTCTCCTCCACCGCGGCGCTCCACGTGGTCTTGGTGGACGGCGCGGTGGAGCGGCAAGGGGCCGGCGGGGCAGGCGGAGGCGGGGCGGCAGCGCCGGGACCCGGGGGCTCCGGGGCGGGAGGAGCGGGCCCCGGCGGAGAGCACCGGCCCAGCCGCGCCGGAGGCGTCTCGGCGGGCGAGAGCTCGCTGGACCTCACCCTCATCCTCATCATCGCCCTGGGCTCCGTCTCCTTCATCTTCCTCCTGGCCATGATCGTCCTGGCCGTGCGCTGCCAGAAGGAGAAGAAGCTCAACATCTACACCTGCCTGGCCAGCGACTGCTGCCTCAGCTGTTGCTGCTGTTGCCCGTGCTGCAGCCGCCAGGCCCGCGCCCGCAAGAAGAAGCTCAGCAAGTCCGACATCATGCTGGTGCAGAGCTCCAACGTGCCCAGCAACCCGGTCCAAGGCGTCCCCGCCGAGGAGCCCGCCGGCTTCGGGTCCCACCACCACAACCAGAACTACTGCTACCAGGTCTGCCTCACGCCCGAGTCGGCCAAGACCGACCTGATGTTCCTCAAGCCCTGCAGCCCCTCCCGGAGCACCGACGCCGAGCACAACCCCTGCGGAGCCATCGTCACCGGCTACGCCGACCAGCAGCCCGACATCATCTCCAACGGAAGCATCTTGTCCAGCGAGGTAAGGCCTGTCCTTGTCCTGGAGACCCTCCCTAAGTTGGGTCCTTCCCCATAGGCCTCAGATCTATCCTCCTCCAGAAGAAGGGACTCCCTTCTAGGTTGCTGTGAGCTTTCCGGGCTGTATGGCCATGTTCCAGAAGCATTCTCTCCTGACGTTTCACCTGCATCTATGGCCTTAACCTCTGAAAATGCCTGCCATACATGCAGGCGAAACGTCAGGAGAGAATGCTTCTGGAAGGTTACCATGAGTTTTCCGGGCTGTATGGCCATGTTCAAGAAGCATTATCTCCTGACATTTTGTCTGCATCTATGGCAGGTATCCTCGGAGTTTGAGGCATGCCTGCCATAGATGCAGGCGAAATGTCAGGAGAGAATGTTTCTTGAACATGACCATACAGCCAGGAAAATTCACAGCAACCCACAAACTTGGGTTTTGTCCCATTTGAGACTAATAATACCATTCTAGACCTGAAACAATCAGGGCCAGCTAACACCTCCCAACAGTGAATTCCCCCAGGCAGGAATCAGCCAGGCCTTGAAGCTACAAAGCTTTTCAATGCTAATTGAAGTGATTAATTGCAGTCCTCACACTGGCCTTCAGCACCCCAGAGTTCTTTCTCCCACCCTGGACCTTTCACAGATGTATGCTTAGCTTCCAATATGCCTCACAATCTCTGAGAAAACATGCCATAGAGTTGGGCAAAACTTCAGGAGAGAATGCTTCTGGAACATGGCCATACAGCCCAGAAAACTCACAGTAAGCCACAAACTTGGTTTTTGTTCTGTTTGAGCCAAATAATGCAATTCCAGACATGAAACGATCAGGGCAAGCTAACACCCCCAGGCAGGGGGCTGCAAGGCTTTGCAATGCTAATCAAGGTGATTATTTGCAGCATTCACACTTGCCTCCAGCAAATGGGAGTTCTTTCTCCTACCCTCAGGTCTATCCTCCTTCAGAAGAAGTGACTCAGTTCTAGGTTGCTGTGAGTTTTCCAGGCTATATGGCCATGTACCAGAAGCATTTGCTCCTGACATTTTGCCCACATCTATGACAAGCATCCTTAGCGGTTAAGGGGTCTGTTGGAAACTAGGCAAGTGAGGTTTATATATCTGTGGAATGTCCAGGATGGGAGAAAGAACTCCTCTCTGTTTGAGGCAGGTGTGAATGTTGCAATTGGCCACCTTGATTAGCATTTAATGGCCTTGTAGCTTCAAAGTCTTGTAACTTTAAAGCTTCATTCCTAACATCAGGAGAGAATGCTTCTGGTACATGGCCATACAGCCTGGAAAACTCACAGCAAAGCAGTAATTCTTTCTATATTTATTTATCGTGTCAGGAGCGAACCAAACAGTTGTATTGCATTAAAAACAAACAAACAAAACACAAAGTTTGCAGACTTGTTATTCTATTAAATGTCCTTTGACTAGTTGCTGGCCACTTGAAGTGCCTCTGGTGTTGCTATAAGAAGGTCCTCCATTGTCCATGTAGCAGGGCTCAGGTTGCATTGTAGTAGGTGGTCTGTAGTTTGCTCTTCTCCACACTTGCATGTTGTGGACTCCACTTTGTGGCCCCTTTTCTTAAGGTTGGCTCTGCATCTCGTGGTGCCAGAGCACAGTCTATTCAGCACCTTCCAAGTCACCCAGTTTTCCGTGTGCCCAGGAGGGAGTCTCTCATTTGGTATCAGCCATTGATTGAGGTTTTGGCTTTTAGCCTGCCACTTTTGGACTCTTGCTTGCTGAGGTGTTCCAGCGAGTGTCTCTGTAGATCTTAGTTTGCCAATGACTTAAATCAAGAAATAGTTTCTTGATTTAAGTCATTGGCAAACTAAGATCTACAGAGACACTCACTGGAACACCTCAGCAAGCGGGAGTCCAAAAGTGGCAGGCTAAAAGTTTCTTGATTTAAGTCATTGGCAAAGTCTTCGACTTGGGCTCTAATGTCCCATCTTAGATACGAAAGTCCCACTGGGTTCAGCTATCAATTTCAGCCCAACAGGTGTATGTTCAAAAGAATGGCATTAAAAGGAGTGGGGTTACATGCCATGGGGCACACCAACACTGTAGAATTAAAACAAGTGGAATTAACTGTCATGGCTGTGTTGTATAGAATCCCGGGAGTTGTCGTTTTACAAGGTCTTTCACCTCCTCTGCCAAAGAGTGTTGGTGCCTCAACAAATCCTGACCACATGACTCCATTGTATTGAGTGAGGCATGGTAGTTAAAGTGGCTTCCATCAAGCTGCACTAATTCTACAGTGTAGGCCAGGCATGGACAAACTTGGGTCCCTCCAGGTGTTTTGGATTTCAACTCCCACCTTTCCACTTAAGTGGCTGAGGGGGAAAAGGAAAGGGCCTGAGGCTGTTAGGAATGGTGGGAGTTGGAGTCCAAAACACCTGGAGGGCCCAAGTTGGCCCATGCCTGGTGTAGATGCATATACATCATGGCTCTATTTTTCTGTAAGATGACCTCCCATTTCTGATGGACAAAGTCCCACAGGGTTCAACTATACATTCCACCTTCACAGGTCAATCATAGAGGTGTTTATTCAAAATAATGTCATTTTGTCACACAGAAATGTAACTGTTCTATATCACATCTACACCCTGTAGAATTATTGCAGTTGGACTTTAGCTGCCATGGCTCAACGCCATTGAATAGTGGAAAACATAGTTTGGAGATGCATCAACACTCTTTGGCAAAGAAAGCTAATGACCTTGCAAAACTACAACCCCCAAGGTTCCATAGCATTTAGTCATGGTAGGTAAGGTGGTGGTAAACTGCATCAACTTGTCAGTGCAGACTCATTCTAGGTTCAACTATAAATGTCAGCCCAATAGGCCAATCACAGAGGTGTTTATTCAAAAATATTACATTAAAGGAAGCAAGGTGATTTGATCCCATAGAATTGTAATTGGCACGGTTTCTGTAATTTACTACTTATAGTAAACACACTACCAAAAGTAGATGTACCTGAACGCAGAAGAGAATAGGTAGTAGGCTAGTTGCCTTGTAGTTTTGCCTCCTGGATATCCTTAAGATTTCCAAGCTTGAACCTGTCTTTTCTGATATCAAACTGTTGATTGCTATAGTAAACACACTACCAATAGTAGATGCACCTGAATACAGAAGAGAATAGGTAGTAGGCCAGTTGCAAAACTGCTTATTATTATTTATTATTTATTGCTACTATTATGTTACTAAAAGTAGTAGCAGATGAGTACATTATTCATCTTTGTTTTCCCTCTAGCAGCCCATGCTCTTAATAGCACAGCCAAATAGCACTGCACTGCTGTTCTTTCCAAGCTCCATTGAACATTTTGAGTGAATATGCATAGGATTGTATTTCCCATCCTTTAATGCAGACACAGGCCAGTAACTCGTTCTTTATCATTCCCTTCCTCTATTTAATTATGATGCAGAACCTGCAGGCTAGTTGAACCTAAGCTACCTTTTGGTTCAATACACTCAGTAGCTTCTTGTCGAAAATACAATGATTTGTGCATGGGAGAGCATTTTCAAAATGGTTGCAGCCAAATGGCCATCCTATGCCTGTTTGAATGGGGCTAGTACTAGGGAGAGAGAGTACCAATGAATGTCAGCTGCTGGAGGCTTATATTTCAGAGGAGGGAACCATCTCTGAGTATTCCTTGCTTGAGAAAACCCTATGAAATGCATGTTGTCGCTGTAAGTCCACAGGCGACTTCAAGGCACACACACACACACAGAGCTAACCTAGCTTCTTCTACAACATAGCCTCGGGTGAGGTGCCAGCATTTATCTTCATATTGTTCAAACCAGTTGATGCCTGGGAATCTGAATGCCACTTCAAATAAGACCAAAAAAGAAAAAAAAGCCCACCCTAAAACCTTTCATGCTATTTTATTGCTGCTTTCAAGAACAAACACAGCAAATCCAAATGTGTCTTTTTAAAATACTTGCTCTATTAAGTACAGTATTTTTAAATACATCTAGGAATCCCTGCATTTATGATTAAGGTAGTGGAGGAAAATTCTCTTGTGGTATTTGTGAAGAACTTAACTATCAGGCAGAACTGTTAATTAATTTGCAAATTAAGGATTTATTAATTAACTTCTAACAACTCTTGCCGAGTTGTTCCATACGAAGCAATGTGTAGTTGCAAGCATCTCAAAATAATGCATAGGCTATTTACACTTCGCCTCAGTTACGCAGATCATATTATCCTGGTGTGTGTAAAGAATGATTTCAGATCACATAAACTGGATTTAACATTCTGATGTGGAAAATGTGGTTTGCTGGAGATTAAATTGTGTCTACACTCTCCATATCTTTTTAGTGGAAAACACTGTTTTGAGCCCTGTTAGGTCAATTTCCAGTGGAGAAAGTCTGGATTTTTTTCCCTATGTAAGTGTATATAACAGGCATGGGCAAACTTGGGCCCTCCAGGTGTTTTGGACTCCAACTCCCACAATTCCTAACAGCCTCAGGCTCCTTCCTTTCCCCCCTCAGACACTTAAGAATGTTAGAATGTTGAGGCTGGCCAATCAGAAACCATATGCAAATTAGTAGGTCAAGATAGCTCATGCATGGGCCAACTTTGGCCCTCCAGGTGTTTTGGGCTCCAACTCCCACAATTCCTAACAACCTCAGTCCCTTTCCTGAAAAAGGAAAGTGCACGAGGCTGTTAGGAATTGTGGGGGTTGAAATCCAAAACACCTGGAGGGCCAAGGTTGGCCTATGCCTGCTATATAGGGTTCCAGTCTTTTAATCCCACCCCCATGTTGGCTTTGAAAATAATTTTTAAGCACTTCTCCACTGAGAACGCTGGAAATGTGTCTTCCTTATCTTATTTATTATCCTTTAAAATCAGTCATTTCCCCTTTTTCAATATGTTGCATTGAAATAGAGTTTTCCCCCAGCCTGTAGATCTACTATTAAGAAAAAATAGCAATTTCCATTCAAGTATGAAAATTAGATTGTATTGTGACATATAAATTGCCATTAGGAAATAAAAGTTTAAATACAATATCAACAATTCCTGTTTATTGGCCTTAGAGCCAACACACTAGTCCTTATTTTTATAAGCAAAGGTGAAAGGGAGAGGTAGATAAGAGCCTAACTATTACTTACATCATGTTTGATGCCTTAGCTATAGATGCTCTTACAGCCATTTGCAACAACTGCAGAGACACAAACTAGTTGCCTTCAAAACAAATAACTGGGAGTTAATTTTTTTTCTTTTCTGCATCGTTTTTCTAGACTAAACATCAGCGTGCTGAGCTCAGTTATCTAGTTGATAGACCACGGCGAGTAAACAGGTAGGACCTCCTCTGTTTCTAAGTGATGACCCTAATTTTGAACAAAACAGATATATTTCAGCAAACATGAAAGGAGAATATGGAAATGTGTTTACCGCAGAAGTCGAATAATAGCTGAGGGATATGAAAATGAATTTGCTCAGACAGTACCATTAAGCAAAAATAAATCAGCGCTGAATGAACATCTTTGAATTATGGCTTTTGGTGAAGCTCTCTGATATTACCTGAAAAGAGAGTGGAATCTCATTTTGTGCTGGTCTGAAACGTGCCTCACATACTCATGAGCCCCTCTGCGAGAATAAGCAGAGAATATTGACTTTTCTCTGAAAATCCAGCTTCCCAGGTTAAGCAAATTCATTCCGGCTGTTTAGAACAATTGTGCGTAACACAGGAGAGTGTAATAAGGGCCGGTGTCTGTTCTGGTTGACTTATCAATGTTAAAAAGTGCAAGTCCTGCTTGTGATGGAAACAGGAGCTGAACAGAAGCAGTGTTGTGAGCAGGTCTAGCTGCGTGCAGCACCGTGTGTAGCCATGTGATGGCAGAAGAATGTTTTATGAGTATCTCTATTCCTGGGTGTTCATATATTAACCCCCCTTCTTTTTCTTTTTCTTTTTTTTAAACATTTCTAGTTCTGCATTCCAGGAAGCAGACATAGTAAGCTCTAAGGACAGTGGTCATGGAGACAGCGAGCAAGGAGACAGCGATCATGACGCCACTAATCGAGGTCAATCCTCTGGTAAGTCTGATAAGGGGAAATCTAAATATTTGATCTTTTAATAAGAGAGGCAGCAAGGGCAATTACAGATAGATAAATAAATAATAGGCCAGAAGTAATGAGATACTGAGTGTTTATCCTCTTACATGCATATAAAACTGGATGGGCTCAGTGTGATCGAGTGTGTAGTATACACAGTGTGTTGTTTTTTTCTCTTTATTTATTCAGTTATTTTTGATTTTTTTAAAAGTGGCTTGTTTTTAAAAGCTAGAATTTCACTGTGTAGAGCCTGCAGGATTGTGTCTCCTTGCACGTTTGTGGTACAAAGACACTGTCAAGTTTGGATGCCTGGCTAAATGTCCCACTGCAAAAAAAACAGTTGAGAAGAGTTGAGAGCATTTTGCAACTGCTGCTGGAGAGCTGGCTGAGAAAAGTGATGCTTTAGAGGTGTGCCCCTAGGGGAGGAAGAAGGGAGAGTCAGGATTGAGTGGCAGCTGGATGGTGAAAGCTTCCTGCAGGGCAGCTGTTTTCCAATGTTTTTTTTTTTTGGTGGAGATCACAGACGGTGTCTTGTATTGCCTTGTTTCTCAGAGATTCTTCTTTCTAGTTGGAGACAGCATTTTTATACTATGAAGGGCATTGTTTATCATATAATGGAGGGGATACTTATGCTTAATCAAGAAATGTATTGGATTATTTGACATTTGTTTTCTAAAAATGGAAATTTATTTATTAATTAATTTACCCCATTTGTACCCTGCCTTTCTCTACCTCAAAGGGGACTCAAGGTGGCTTACATATGACAATTATTCAACACATATAAAACATTAAGCTTAAAAATAAATTCCATTTAAAATTAATTCATGTGAAACATTTAAAAGATTACATTCAATATTAAAATCACGCCATCCAAAAAACGTAGTCCAAGGCCTTTAAGTCGTAATTGTTCATATTCCAGGTCTATTATTGTACTGTGCTATTCTCCAAAACCTTGATCCCAAAGTCAAGATTTTACTTTCCTTCTGATGGCTAGAAGGGAGGAGGCTGATTTAATGTCATTAAGGAGGGAGTTCCACAGCCACGGGGCCACCACTGAGAAGGCCCTGTCTCTCGTCACTGTCAGTCGCACTTGCGAAGCAGGCGGGACCAGAGCAGGGACTATCCAAACAATCTTAATCTCCAAAGTGGCTCATAGGGGGAGATACCTTCAAACAGGTAAGATGGGCTGGAACAGTTTCTGTTATACCTATTTGAGAGGGCCGTTGGTGCCTTTTTTGTGTTTGTTTAACTGTAATGCACCCTGCATGTAAACAGATGTCCATGACAGCTGTTAACCAATTTTGAAATCCTGTATTAGCTGTAAAAGTATCTCTCCTTCTCCATGGCATGCTGATTCCAGGGACTTATTGTTCCTATAAAAGTGCCTTCTAAATGGAGGCTCAAATGCGAATGCTCTTACTCCTCCACATTTCCATTATGCCTCCCTTAAAGCATCTTCTAAAGCACGACTTGAACATGCCCAGGATCACTTAGAGACAAGGTGGAGGCAACCTAAATATGTTGTTTTCTTTGCTGTAGGAAGCCTAGGCACGTTTCAGGGTGTTTGGTGGGGGGGGGGGGGTGAAAGGAGCGGGAAGTCCATTCAAGGGCTGCTTTATATTACAGCAAGTCATTAATATGCAGACCTAATGAGACTTGAGGAGCGCCAAGAGCCTTTGAGTTTCCCCAGTTCTTTGCAGGGCTTCATGCTTAGTGAACACAGCATTTATTTTGTGTCTGGGAACCTGACAACAGACCAGCTCTTGCCAGACGTTTGAATCAGAAGATGGCACCACTTTATTTGTTTGTTTCTGCCCTATATTTGGTGTATGATTTATGGTTGTCTTCCAGATATGTGCATTTAGCTTCCCCCCATCCTCCATTCTCTTCGCAGTTCCTTTGCACCATTTCTGAGACGGCAGTCAATACTCAGAAGGTTATAAAAACCTTTGCCTCATGTTCCTGTCTGTCTTTTCTTCCCCCCCTCCCACCCCACTTTTCAGTTTGCCTTTTTTTTACACATTTTATTGCTGTACTCATCTCCATGAATGTTTCAATCAGCTTATTCCGTCAGCATAATGAACCATAATAACAAAATAGGAGAGAAAGAATAAACATCTGTACAAGGGCCTGAAATGGAAAAGCAAAATGCAGGAATATAATCATTGTGACGCACATCAAGCAAAAACCCATTTACTTCTACAAATGTTACTAAATTTAGGGTTCTCATGTGGGGTTTTTTATGGTTTGTCTGGAATGAGGTTATTGGCGATATTCTCAAATTTGGTGGCTATGTTCACATTGGACTAATTCACGGATACATTTCATTCCACAACATAGAAACTCAGCTTTCTTTTGCTTGACTCTAGTTATTTCCTGTTTGAGAAACAAGTCTAGAAAGCTAACTGGGACCCACTTACTTTATATACATGGTTTGTGGAATGACTGGTTATCAATAACACTGAATTACAGATTTCTGCAAATAAAACAGAGATTAGTAAATTGCATTCAACTCTAATGAGAATTAACAGTTTGAATTGAAACTTGAACGCAAATTAATAAATGTGGTATCCAATTTTGATAAATTACTACTGGACATTCTGAACAATCATTTTGCATAAAGGTTTTTGCATAGTGTGAATATGTTTTCATGGTTAAGTACTGTAGAATATCTGTGATATTGGGATATATAGGTAGCATCCCCCCCCCCGTTTCTCTATAATCATATTTATTCTTGTTTCTTTTTACAGAAAAAGTGGGAGCTAGTGATCTTTGAATCTGAGTAGCTTGGAACAGTTAGAACAGGCATGGACAATTTTTCTAACTCGAGAGTTGTATGGTGGGCCGGAGGGGGTGGGGTGGGGTGGGAGGGAGGGGGTTCTCCCCATGTCTCCTCCCTGCCCTTTCCTCTCCTTCCTCTTCTTTTTTGGAGGCAGTAAGTGTAGGAAAGACAGGAAACATTTGAATCTCAAAAGGGTTGGTCTTGGTCAGAATGAGATGAAGGATGGGAGTGAAAATGTGTATCCATTAGACCCCATGTTGCCTACTCCTGATATAGACTCCTAGAATGCTAGAGTTGTACGAGACCTCCAAGGGCCATCCAGTCCAGCCCCCTGCCATGCAGGAAGGCACAATCAAATCACTCCCAATAAACCTCTGCGGAAAAGCCTCCAAAGAAAGAGACTCCACCTCACTCCGAGGCGTCCTGTGCCATCCTCCAGGAAGTTCTGAATCAGCCAAATCTCTTTCCCTGCCATTTGAAACAATTGCTCCATTGTATCCTGGTCTCAAGAGCAGCTAAAAATCAGTTTTCCCCTCTTCCTTAATGGGACACCCTTTTAAATCTTGAAACATGTTTCTCATGTTCCCTCTCTACCTTCTCTTCTCCCAGCAGGAGGAAAGGAGGGAGGAAAAATAGTAGGAAGGAATGAAGGGTGGAAGAAAAGGATGGAAAAAAGAAAGGAAGGGAATAGAGGGGGGGAGGAAATAGAGAAGGAAAGAAGGAGAAAAGGGTGTAATGGCATGGAGAAAGAGGGAGGGAGGAGAGGAGGAAAGAGAGAAGGAAGGAAAGACAAAAGGGAAGGAGGAAGGGAGGGAAGGAAGGAAGGAAAAAAGAGAGAGGGAAGGTGGGAGGAAAGAGGGTTGGAAGGATGAATGGATGGAAAGGAGAGAAGGAGGAAGGAAAGGTGAGAGAGGAGGGCCTGGTGTAGAAGATATTCAAGGGCATTCTCTCTCTCTCTCTCTCCCTCTCTCCACACACACACATTTCCACGAACAATCTCTCACATACAGACATAAATATATGCTCAGATCTCTGGATGTATATTTAAATATAGAGAGATCATTTGAAAAATGACTAGGAAATATCCAAGTGGGATGCTATATGATGCTCAAATAAATTATAATCTGTTAATAATTTAGTTATTTCAGCTTCTAGCTTCATCAGTAGTCAATTGTGTTACTGCTGAAAGGAACTAGTACTTTAAATAGTGCTTTTAAGCATATCATGCTTTCTCAGTTATTAACTTCCATATGTACATGCTTGTGTATTATGAAGGTATATAGCTAATTTTACAGTCATAACAAATGACCACGGTATTTCTTTCCAACTCTCCATCCATTCTTCTTTTTAAAAATAAGATACTTTATGTATAGGAGGACATTATTATGCCTTGTCCTTTAATGTTTTTGTATCTGTTTTCCCTTAAGTTTTGTCAGTATTGCTAATTGTCATTAAATACTTTTGTGTTTCAGTCCTGAAATTTTTCCATAATCAGACTCTGTTAGTGCTCCAAAATTATCAATAGGTGAAGTCGCCATTTCAAAATTGCTCTAAGGATGTGATCCTATATTTACTGTACTGGAGTAAGACTCACTGAATGCATTAGCACTTCAAAACAAATGTAGATGGGATCATGTGATAGCTATTCTGCACTTATATTGGAAAACTAACCTTCCTCATGAAACCAATATAAATTTAAATATTCATTTAAAAATTAATGCAGTGCCAGCAGGCAATGACAACAAGAGTACAAGTAAAAAACGTAAGAGCCACAAAATCCTATTTAAAATAGAAAAATGAGATATATGCCTTGAAGTCACAACATTTGAACCTTCCTTGGGATGGACAGCCACAAGCTTGATACCTAATTGGTTCAGTCCCTCAAATGGTCAGGTAGACATTTCTTTTAGGTGGATTAATTTCAGCCTAGTTTAAGAATCCAATTCATTGAATTGTTAAGATTTGGGAAGAACATTTCAAGAAGGAAAAGAGATGAAAGGTAAACATCTAGAAAAGATGAAAGTAAAATCAGTAAATGAGTTCTCAAATGGAGTTCTCCAGTAAGCTTGCGTGTGAGTGTGCTTTATCCATAGGTAGTAAAAGCTTTGGCTTCTCTTCTAAGACTTCCAGTATTGGTGCTAAACATCTCTTTGTGTGTTTGGTTGTGTTTGATGCTGTATGATGTGAGCATCTGTGTTCTGGGACTAAATCATTAGCTCATTTCATCTACACTGTAGAATTAATGCAGTTTGATACCACTTTAACTGCCATGCCTCAATGCTGCAGTCATGGGAGTTGTGGTTTTGCAAGATTGTTAGCTTTCTCTGCCAAAGAGTCTTGGTGCCTCACCAGACTACAGTTCTCAGGATTCCATAGCATTTAGCCGTGGTAAGGTACAGATAAAGATTAAGTCTTGTCGTGTCCACTCTGGGGGCTGGTACTCATCTCCATTTCTAAGTTGAAGAGCTGGCATTGTCCATAGATTCCGCCAAGGTCATGTGGCTAGCATGACTGCATGGAACGCCGTTACCTTCCTGCCACAGCAGTACCTATTGATCTACTCACATTTGCATGTTTTTGAACTGCTAGGTTGGCAGAAGCTAGGGCTAACAGTGCAAGCTCATCCCGCTCCTCGGATTCGAACAGCTAACCTTTCGGTCAGCAAGTCCAGCAGCTCAGCAGTTTAACCTGCTGTGCCACTGGGGGCTCCAAACTGTATTAAATCTGCAGAGTAGATGCACTCTAGGTCTTCATAAATTAAGAATCTAAAGCTGACAATGGTGCAAAAATACTAAATTTCTACAGGGCAGAGAAGGAGGAAGGACTCTTTTTAATCTAAGGCATACTTATAGTACAGAGAGTAAATGGCTTCTGGAGTTAGATTATAAACCAGATTGGTTGGTTTGTTTAGGATTGCAAATAAAAGTAGTATATTGCCATACACAATTTTCTCATATATGACTGGGTGTTTGATACTTTTTTTGTTTATGTTTGAGCATCTATAAAAATAATTATTATCAACACAACACATAGAGGTTTTTAAAAAAGTTATCTCTCTCTCTCTCTCTCTCTCTGTGTGTGTGTGTGTGTGTGTATATGTGTGTGAAAACTGTCAGTGCTTCTAAAATGAGATAGTGTGGTTCAGTTATAGATAGTTGAAGTTCCTGGCAGGAAAGAGGCAAATGCAAATATAATTTCCAAATGGACAGAGATTATGTTCTCCCAGAGACCTGCATTAAATATCCTATCATTAAAGCGGGCTGTTGGGGTGGGGGATGAAATTTCACTGATGGAAATCATTTTAGGTGGTCTTTTGATAGCATCCAAGCATTTCTTTAGTTTTTTAAAAATTAGTTGCTATCCCTGACTTTTTCACAATTCTAAAATTTTACACAAAGTTCATTTTTGGAAAATGTATAATGAGAAAAGGATGGATGGGAATGGCACACCTATAGATTGCTGAAGGCTAACTTGTTAAGGCCACTTTTTACAAGTGAAGCCATAAAAATGTAATCCGCTTCAGAAAATGGGTACAATTGGAAAATAAATCTGATAGACTTATTACTTAAAATTGCATTTTTAATTGGATAATTAGAGAATGATCCTTTGAAGATTATTCAAAACCTCTAGAGGTCTTTACGCACAGGTTTCCCCCTTCTTTTGCTTAATTTAATCAAGAATTAATGAAGAATTAATAAATCTCAAATGAGGAAAATACACTTTTTTTGTGTAAACTCTGATACATCATAAAAAGCTAAACCCTTTGACATTTATGGTGCTTTAGCTCAGGAATGAGTACATTTAGGTGGGTTTAGAGCTTCATATTGTGCTTTTGGGATCTGACAGAGGTTCCATGGACTGCCAAAAATTGTGGAAGAGCACATCTGGGACTTCATCAGATGGAGCTAGGAAAACTGGGGAAGGGGGGGGGGCACTTTCCCTGGGGTCCTTTCCCCTCAAGATCCTTCCACTGAAGCAGGGTTAAGGCATCTTTCTTAACGCACCATTTTCCCTGGGGTCCTTTTCCCTCAAGACCCTTCTACTAAAGGAGAGTTAAGGCACCATTTTGAACTCTTCTTTCAGTGGGACCCACACCATCTGAATGAACATTAGTAGACCATTCATCAATTGCTCTGAACAACGTAACTGAGCTGAAACAACCCAATAAATCTTACAGATTCAATCCCATGTGTTTTTCCCCTCTTTCCCCCATTTCCACCCACATCAGGAACTCAGAAAATGATTTCTCCCCCTTGCCCCCATTTCTCTACACTTCTACTACATTTCAGGATGAAAGGCAACAAATGACAACTGGAAGTAGTTTTACATGGTGTGAAGTGCTCCATAGCATTTTGTGCCTGAAATGCCTTAGAACCAGGGCAGAGCTGGGGGGAGGGGGTAAAAGTTCAAAACTGCCCTGAAATGTGTGTCAGGTTAAGAAAGAAACCTGGTTTACTCATGACTTGGTTAACCAGTTAAAATTATTGAGTAAACCAGGTTTCTGGGGTGGGGGTAGAATCCTTAAACACCCTCTCTGCCTACAGCCCTGCTTAGAACTATGTGGAAATGGTAGAGGACCTGAGTCTGATGAGGTCCTAAGTAGTGAAAACCCCACTTCCAATTGGGTGAAAAGACTTTTTTTTTCTTAAACAGGGAAGGAGGACTTTGTGACCTGTATAAAATAGTAGTTCCTGGCAACTGGTATGGAAATGGGATGCTGTGATATCACCACCTACATGTGGCCCATATGTGCGCTTTTCTCACCTCACTTTAACCTTCTGAAATTTGCATAACCATATTTTTTCATATGATTACTGTCAATTTCTGTCTTTTACTCTTGCAGAAATGTCAGTATAGTGAATAGCTCTTTTTAACTTTATCTCACAGCTTTTATATTGCAACTATTATTATTCATTAAAACATTTAATTTATAACTTTCATCGAATGCATCATGTGGCCTGTGATGCTATTCAGGGGAGGGTTGTTAGCAGAAGCTCTGCCGGGCTGCAAATGGTGAAATTATATTTTTTATTATCCATATGTCATCTTCATTTTGATATCATAGGGGCTTTTCAAAGTTTCAAATTCAAATTTTATTAGTGTTTTTAAATTTCCAACCACTATTGGTAATCAGAAAGAATAATGGATTAATTATTAATGGATTAATTATTATTAATTATCTGAGAGCATGCATACCATATTATATGCATGAAAGAGTGAAGATGAAAATAGGGAATGGGACAGCTAGTTCAGTGAGCCAGTGTGGGTGTAGTGTTTTTAATGTTGGATTTTGACTGTGGAGATCAGGGTTCAAATCTCACTTCTGCCTCCTTCTACGAGGGAGAGGGCCTTCTCCGTGGTGGCCCCTCAGCTCTGGAACTCGTTTCCCAGGGAGATTAGGCAAGCACCCACCCTGGCAGCCTTTAGGAAAAGCTTAAAATTTGGCTTTTCCAATGTGCTTTTGATGAATGAATAACTAATGTCTATGCCTTGTTCCATCCCAGTACCAATTTGTCTTTCCAATGCACTTCAACTTATCCCTCAGTGGAGAGTAACCTTACAGTTTATCCCACCCGAGCCACCCACTAGACACTGCACTTTTTATTTATATCACCAACGGATTAAAAAAAAATTAACCACTGCATTTGGCCCAGCTCGCTTTTGTTAAATTCCTTTAGCATTTTATATTTTGCTTTTTATTATGTTATTGTCACTATTTTATGCATTATAATGTTTATTGTTAAGCATTTTCATTGATGCGATTGTCTGTTTTGTATGTACTTTCTTTGCTTTGTTGTAATCAGTTGGGCTTGGCCTCATGTTAGCCACCTCAAGTCCCTTTGGGCAGATGGAGGTGGGGTATAAATAAAGTTCATTATTATTATTATTGTTTTTGTTGTTTAGGATCACCATCACTTTCAAGGCACACACCAACAAAATGACTTGAGCAGCCATTTTCTTACAGTTCTTGTTGGCAGGGCTGCTTTTCAGAGCCAAAAGGTTTGCCAAATAGAAAGGGTAGTGATATCATCAACCAATGAGTATTTGTTTCTTTCTACAAAATGTTTAGCATTGCAAGATCAGAGACTTGCCACAGTGAATAATGGGTCTGTACCACATATGAATTTATTTTCCTTTGCTATTGTTTGTATGAATGTGTTTTGGAGGAGATGGGGTTAATATACTGCCTACCTACAGCATTTGGGTATTTGGAATGAAACTCCTAAATAAATAGCCTTTGAAACTAAATTCTGCAGATACTGATGATCATATTCTACTCTAAATATATTTTCCGTCATGCAAAGCTATAAATAAGCTCATGATGCTTGTTTGCATTAATAGGTAACCCAGCAGATGAGGAAAAAATCCTGTGGGTAATTTGGGATATTTTCTGAACTCAATGAGAAATTGTGTTTGTCACAGGAAACTTGTATACCTTGTACATATAGTAGCGTTTTTTAGCATTTTAAAAATACGTCAGTTTTTGTCCAAAAAGTGTGTGCATGTGAGGCTTACACCTAGGGACGTTGTTTACAACCATTCATGTAATGTTGTCATAATATGTCTATTGTGTAAGTCTAGATTTGTATTCATTTTGCTGTAAAATGTGATTCTGGGAGACTCTAATGTCATTTCTGTCTGAATGAGGGATAAATCAGTAGATGCTGATGATTAAAATATTTAATTTTACTTTACTGACTTTTAAAGCAATTTAAGAGCAAAGAAATAGTCAAAAGCCACAATAAAAAGGTGGGGGGAAACCTGATTCCTCCAAACTGAGATCTTTTGTTTGATGTAATAGGAATTAATATCAATCCAGGTAAAAAGAGTGGGATTGCTGCCTAAATCTTGTGGCAATGGAGCAGTGAGATCTCCAAAAATTTGGAACCAATTAAATTCCCAGCCATTAAGCCATACACAGTCTGTTTACTGAATCTATGCATCACCAGCTGTGCTTCTATTGCTTCAATTTTAAGCCATTATGACGCCATCAAGAAACACCTGTTAGCAACCATTTGGTAAAATGGCACAGTATTATAGTCTTTTGGAATGTAGAGAATGCAAAACTGGAATTATAGTCTGCTTATGTACCAGTGCAGTTTTCAAAACAGATTATCAATTTCCATTTATTGTATTATGAGATATAACAGTCTGGCAACCAGAAACTAGGGGCATAGCCAACAGTTTGTATTAAAGAAACAATTCCCAAAATTACTTAGAAATTCTATGTTTCTTCTAAAGATCTCTTTGTTTGGCTTCTCTTCACGCCTATGAAAGAATCTTTTGGTTTTAGCCCTTCACAGATTCTAAAAGTGAGGTAAACAGACAGAAACAATTGCTCTGAGGCAAGTGGCAAATTGCTCCCGAGATCTTATAAATATTTTGACACCATCTCCTAAGAGTGCAATCCAGAACATGTCTTCTCAAAAGTAAATCTGCTTGAGTTCTGGTGAGCTACACCTAGGTTAGTCAGTACAAGACAGAATTGTAGCCTTATTCTGTTTTTTTTTACTCTCATCACCTCCCTGGAAAATTGCTTCAAATATCTAACTTTTATTCCAGGTGATACAGCTGAGTTTTTAGTAATCCAGGTTTCAGAGCTTTCCCATTATTTTGACAGGAACTAAACTGAATGTGCAAATTACAGTATATTTATTTATTTATTATTTATTATTTCGATTTCTTAGTCGCCCATTCCGACTGGCTCAGAGTGACTTACAAATCATTAAAAGCATTTACAGATCATAAAAACACAGTAAAACACAGTAAAAACACAGTAAAAATGCTAAAAAACACAATCTACAGTAACATATCAAAACATGGTTGGATGTCAGAATTGCATCCACAATTGGATCCAGACAGTGGCGTACGCCCGCTACATATAATCATAGCCCATGGCCGTATCGTAAGCCTTAGTATATAAGTCCCTTCATATATTAGTTCATTTTTAAAAAAAGATGCTAGGATAGCATTCAGAATATTTCAGCACTTTGGCTAAGATTTAGTATCCAAGGCCCAGAATAAGGACTTTTTTCACCTTCTGTTCATGTTACAGTCTCTGTGGCACCAAACACCAGATGGTTTCCAAGTCATCTCAAGCAAGGTTTTGGCATATCCTGGATAGTGAAGGTACAAGAGGGTAGCGGAAAACTATAGCCCCATCTACACTGTCATATAATGCAGTTTGAAACAGCATTATATAGTCAGTGTAGACTCAAATGATGCAGTTTAACTGCATTTAACTGCCATATAATCTGGTTTTAAACTGGATTATATAGCAGTGTAGGTGGGGCCAATAGTACTAGCATAAGGAATTGGATGCATGGACCTTAGCTCTATATGCAAACACTTGGGACTAAATTCCACTGAATTAAATGAGGCTTAATTCTGAGAAGTCAGGTATAGCATTCTGCTCTGGTGTTTGTTTTATCCTAGAGTTCAACACATGTAATTTATCAGTACAATTCCATACTTGTCTAATCAGAAATAAAGGACATTGTTTTCAGTATTAATTTCCTCCCAGGTGAAGGTGTAGATTACAGTATTAAAGTGCTTAACTGGAGCAGAATCATACCTTTAATTTATAGTAGTACATTTGTACATTTACATATATTGAATTACGCTATTATTTAATTTGTTTGGTTCACTGCAGTTGGCAACAAAAATCAAAGGACTCTGCAGTTGAAAACCTCATATGAACTTGTAAACAGCAGGTAGTTTCAACTAAAAAAGCTCCATTGGGAAATGGAGCTTTGTTCTTGCATATCAATTTTTTTCTCTAGAAGAGAAAAATATCCTTGTTTTTTTATTCCTAATGTTTTGGCATCCAGAAAATTGATTTCCATTTTTACTGAGGTTTTAACAAAACTTTGAATCCTTCTAGATCAGTGTTTCCCAACCTTTTTTGAGCCGCAGCACACTTTTAACATTAAAAAAATCCGGGGGCACACCACCAACCAAAATGACACAAAATGACACTCTAACACAGTAAAGAACGGCTGGGGGATGGTGGCCTGCTGGGAGCAGCTGCTGGGAGTGCCAAAGCTGGGGGAAGGGGGTGGAGCCAGGCCGCGCCATGCCCCTCCCCCCCAGCCTCAACTCTCCCATAGCTTTGCCAGCCTTGAGGGGGCAGTGCCAAGCCAGCGGTGACAGAGCCAGCACAGTGCTGGCTTGGCACTGTCCCCTCAAGGCTGGAGAAGCTGCTGGGAGCGCCGAAGCTGGGGAGGGGGCAGAGTCAGGCCACACCATGCCCTGCGCCTTCCCCCCAGCTTCAGTTCTCCCACAGCTGAAGCCACATGGAGGAGGAGCATAAGCAGTTGACAGGCTTCAGTGGGCAGGGCTCCTCCCTGGGGCTGTAGCGAGTGAGGGGCGGGAGTCATGGCGGATTGGAGGCTGGCTGGGGAAATGGCTGAAGGAGGCGGTGCCCCGGCCCCTTCTTTTTCTTCTCCGCCACCCAGCCCTTCCTCCTCCTCCCCCAAGCAGCAGGAGTTCGGCAGGAAGAGGGGGGAAGGGGGGGCAGAGAGCTTTTCTCATGGCACAGCAGGAGGTCAATCATGGCACACTACTGTGCCACGTCACAGCAGTTGGGAAACACTGTTCTAGATAATATGATTTTTCTCTCTACATTTGACTCATTCTTCTGAGCCATCGATGTTGATGCTGTGATGTTATATATTTTAAACTGTAATATCTGCTAAAAATTGACTAGGAAAATGTATAGACGAAAAATTGTTGAAATTATTCTAGAATCCTTTTTATTTTTTAAAAAAACACTCTTGTTCCATCAGTAAACATTAAGTTGTCAATTTATTTTCCAAACTATTTGTGTATCTTCCATGACATTCTTCCCCTGAATCTTTAATCTTAGTTATAACTTTTTTCTAGAATTTTGAATGCTAGTTATTAGGGGTGTGCAAATCTTCATTTTAAAATTGTAAATTATATCTAATTTATAAGTTTTGTATATATGATCAGATTTTAAGAAACATGGTGGGAGGGGGCACCTACATAAAACTCATTGGAATTCGGTAATGCTTCAAAGTCAGTTTTATTTCCAGCACAAGCGAGGCAAAGCTAAAAAGAAGAGATAGGCTGCCTCTCACCATGAAGAGAGGAAAGCAGGAGGGCGGGATGAGCTGAGTGAGCCTGGAAAGAGACTGAGAGAGCATAGAATTCTGGGAAATGTAATTTGGGAAGGCAAGGAGCCCTATGGCAGAGAATTCAAAGGGCTCTGTCCTAAGCTGCATTTTCCAGAATTCTGCTCTGCATCAGAATGTTCCAATCAGGATAAAAGAGAGATTTGTCCCTCTGTAGCAGCAGCAAGCCAAAGTTCCAAAAATTGTTGCGTATGCAAAGAGGACTGACTGATAGTTCTAGTAGGTAAATCTCTGCTGGGCTGGGAAGAAATCCCTAAATGGAAGTTCTATTGGTTAATATGAGAGACATTAAATGACATATCTGTTGTGGCTTAAAAATGTTTTTGTCACTTTTTTAATTCCCCAAAATCAGTAGATGTATGAATATTTCAGAAAGTTGGGTGGGGAGGAGGGAATGATCCCCTATTATCTTGTGTCATTGTATAGAAAATTCAAGATGATATCTCTTGGTAGTTTTTCTTAATGTTGTTTGTAAAATCCATGGGTGAGTGAAATGTTCTGAAACCTGATGGGCTAACAGTGGTAAATGTGTTCTATAATCATAGCGAGTTTCATGCCAAGTAGCTCTAACAATGAAGGAGAAAGGAGCCCATGAAGTTTCCCCATTGGCAAAATTACGAAAAGTAACAAAAAAAGTAGTTAGCTTGTTATAGTTACAATATGGACCCCGTACAATTTTGGAAACACTTTAGAAATGATTTTTACCCCACCCCTTAATTTTGTAATGAGTATTAAAACATTTTTTCATTGATTGCACAGGCCTACTAGTTATCAATAGAAGGTTACACTTTTTATTTTATCTAACTTAATTTAAAATAAAATTGTTAGTATAGCATGAGATAAATCTGAGATAAATCCCATTGTTTATCCTGGTTTTTAAGCACTAGTTGGTAAATATGTTGGATTTCGTATCTCCAGAAAATGTCTTTATGTGCTTCTTCTTCTTATATGCACCAAATTAAAGTGGAATGCCTCACAGAACAGTAATCTTTTCTTCAGGGATATATCTAATGTGTACCAGAAAATGTATCTATATCTGAGAAGAACCACATATTCACGGAGAAGAACCACATAATTTAAAGGAAGTGTGGCAAATTGTTACAATTAGTGCTGTCTCAACTGAATGGCAAAACTTCCATAGGGCATTACCAGTGAGGCCTGGCTCATTGTTTTACAAATTGGCAAAATATAGTTGTGACAGTTTTTATTTATTTTTTCCCTGGAAGAGTTACTAAAATAGTTTTCAAGGAAATCCTCCATATTTTTTATCTATCTATATATCTAGTATCTATCTATCTATCTATCTATTCACACACACACATGTACACACGCACACACACACACACACACACATTTCATGATCTCTTGTGGAACCCTTGGTGACTTCTTGGCTGAGAAACCCAGGTTTATGGTGATGAACAACTGATGGTGGCTTGGAAATAAACTGAAAGTCATTGTTAGGCAAGATCAATATATTCTTCATTGTCTGAATTTCATATTCTACTCTAAAATGTTTCCTACAAGCAAAGCCATGAGTAATATCTTTCCTCCCATGAAATTCTTAATTTATTCTTCTTCACATCATCTGACTAAACACTGGCCATTCTATTCTTCTTTAAAGATTTCAAGATATTGCTTCTTCTTCAAGAGATCTGACTCAGTGGTTTAAATATTCAGTCAGGCTATTGAAATGTCAATTGGAAGGTAGTCAATACAGGTCTTGTCTGTCATTTGAAAACTTAATAGTTTAAAGGATTTGTAAGCAAGCTGTTTCATACTGACAAGAACCTGTGTTTGTTGGTATAAACATTAACACATTTGTCAATAGTATCTGGATCTGTGTCACATCGGACTTGAGCTATCCCCAGTGCCACTAATTACAGTTACACCATAGGATTTCTACAGCTCCAAATATGGGTTACAAGGATGATAGAGAGATGGTGGCAAAAATCAACTTGAAAAAAATGTCAATGAGAATTGGCTCTTCCAGGGGCTGGTCCTTGCGACAAATTCTTGCTTTGTAGTCTTGTCTATGTAAAATGCTTTTCAGGGACATTTTTTTACATGTCTCCACACTGGTAAAATCTGGGTGAAGAAGAGGACTTAGTTATAAACATTTCTTTCACAATAAGATTTTTTCCACACATTGTGTCCCTCCCCCCTTCCTGTCATAGTAATCCCTTGTTAACAATGACTGGGCCTCAAGCTAATAGTGGCAATTTCTACTATGACTTATTTCTTGATGGAGGATGTTCACAAGAACATTTTTAGTCTAACTTGTCATCTTACTATTACTTTGCTAGCTGTGGAAATCTCTAGCACATCTCTTTTTTAATGATGCTGCTGCCACTTTTCCTCTCCCTTTTTTGGAAGACTAAATGATCAAATTTCTTTATTGATAGGTTGGTGATTGGAAAATAAAATACTTTTGCCCACCATGCTCATATAAATCTATCAGCAGCTAGTGATGATGCTGAAGATTATATCTGCAGTTTTTCTCTTTTTCCTGCTTGCAGGCATGGATCTCTTCTCTAATTGCACGGAGGAATGTAAAGCTTTGGGCCACTCGGATCGGTGCTGGATGCCCTCTTTTGTCCCTTCTGATGGACGTCAGGCTGCGGATTACCGCAGCAATCTTCATGTACCCGGTATGGACTCTGTTCCAGACACTGAAGTGTTTGAAACACCAGAAGCCCAGCCAGGGGCAGAGAGGTCCTTCTCCACCTTTGGCAAAGAAAAGGCCCTTCACGGCACTTTGGAGAGGAAGGAACTGGATGGACTGCTGTCTAATACACGAGCGCCTTACAAACCACCATATTTGAGTAAGTACTGTTCCAAAGGCTGCTAAAGTGTATTCCGTTGGTGGGAATCAAGCTCCATTCCCCAGTGTGCTTGCTAGGAGTAGAGAAGTATGCCAGAGGCAATAGGGGTGAAAACCCTGAATCCTTTTGGATTGAGAATCACTGAAGAGAGCAATGTTGATTTTTTTTAAAAAAACAAACAAACCAAACACCTATGGCATTTTAAATTTACCACTTCTAGGACCTTGTTGAAGATGGATCTGTAAAAACGAAATACCTGTGCTGATTTTTCCTGGAACTGATGCCTTAGTGATTTTTTTCCAAGTAAATAATTAGCAAGACGAGTATTTCTTCATATTTATAGCTATCTGTGGTGCCTCTTGATTGAAACTTCTTGCTGCACCAAACTGTTTTATACCACGGATGGTTTGTTCCCATTGAACAAGGCTTGGAGATCATCCTATGTGAGTCATATTTTCCTGCTCTTCCATCTACCTTTTGTTCCCTTGCCCATCCTTCGAAGGATGGACCTGAATATTCTGTTTTAATGCTTGTTGACAGTGATCAGTATGGTGGTGTTTATGTGTGACTAAGGGGAGAAGGTTGGGAAAGTTATTTCATTATTCATTTTAGATTCTTTGCCAATTGGAGTCTGTTGAAGTCATTCTTTGGCCCAAGATGATATATCATTATCTTTACCAGCATATTTATTTTATTGCAAAACTATAAAAAGCCTTCTTTTGATTACAAGTGTGTGTGGTGATTCTTATAATCTGTGTGACTGGATCTTTGGAGATTGACATAGCACCAGCCAAACCAATGCCTTCATTTAGAATGTTGCAGTGGCTGCAAATGTTGAAGGGATCCTTCTGAAGTCAAAATGTCAGTAGTGGGTATATCATTATTCAAGTACATATTCACATGTTCCAGACTTCATTTTGCTTTTTAGGGTTTTCATTTCATTTCCCTCAGTGTTCTTTCTTGGAGACAATCCATTGCAAAGTGGTAGTTTAGTGGCCTGGTCTGTTTTAGTATATTTCAACTTTGAGACTGAAAGGTTGGGTAGAACAGAAGCTTCTAATTTCAACTCTGTGGTTTATATATTTAGTTACCACCTCCTAATGTTGAAACACACAAGTAGTTACAAAACAGCTATCTGGGCTGCCTTTGAAACTTAATGATCTAGAAGAGAAAGGCATTTTGGAAATGTTCAGCTCGTGAACCATCCCAAGTACATCCTCGACTCTGAAGCTACTTTTTAAACCAAGTGTCCTTTTTAACACTTGAATTCAAATGCTTCAGTCCCATTGTGTTGGATTGTTTTCATGTGATGGCACCTAGACTTGTTTGTTTTATGGAACAATCAAATATTTCTCTTGAGAAGTATCTCAGTTGAAGAGGCATCTTTACATTGACAAATCAATATCAAGAGTGTATTTTAAAATGACTTTGGAATTAGAATCCATCACTTTCATATAGCTTAGTATTTTTTCATATGCCATACACTTAAAGTCAAATCCTTCTAGTTTATTTTCTTACAAGCTGTGCCTTGTGCTTTTGAAGCATTTAAACACATCCTAGCTGTATTGGTAATGTGTGTATGTATGGTGTGGATTGTAGCAAATAGAGGCCAGTTTGGTTTGTGATAATGGGTTTGCACTGCATTCTGTCCTCTAGTTTAAATCTATATCTAATTTAGTATTACATGGATGGTTTTGTTATATTTACTTGCAGTTTCTATAGCCTTGGCTTTCATGTTTATTTTAAAGTAGGAAAGAAGAGTAAGCAGTTAAAGAGTATAGTATTTTGCAGGACTGAGAAAATATTTCACAGTGAATAGGTTGTTGACTGAATGCAACAAGGGGGGAGAGACCATTCTCAGTTCAATACAGCAGAATTCATACAAGTGGTAACCATAGCAGAGCTAGCAGCTGAGTAATAGTGACCACAGTATGATTAAGTTTCCATTCCTTTGGGGCAGATTGCAGGAAAAATGGTTTAAGAGACATTGAAAGCTACAAAAGGAATTAAGCAAACCCATAATTGAGAATATTGTAAAAGGGTGAAATTTGCAGTTAAAGCATTAATCACATCACTGGCTAGGTTCATGGGAAAACTGTGGGAGAGATGGAGAACTGCTGTATTTGAGTTTAGGAACAAAATACTTTTTATTTCAGTCTTTGTTTTGGTTTTAATTTATGGAACAATTAATATGTAATGACGATAGAAACATAACTATAGTCTCCCCTTTCATTTAAAGAAAATGGTAGTGATGGAATGAGGTAAATCTAGAATTTGCCTTAAAACCAATTCCTGTATTCATATCTAATCATTTGATCTGATTTGTTCCCAAATAAGGCAGTGTTGCATAGAGAGGTAGGTTTCAGAAACACCTTTCAGAACACTGGAAAGGGGCAGTGAAAAAGCTACAATGCATAATAACAAGACACATGTTAAATATGTATTCAGTATAAGAAGCAAGCACTGGTGGGAAGTTGTGAGAAAGAAGTAGGCGCTGGAAGTTATTTTAAAAAGAAATTCACTGCATTTGAAAAGGCACGTTGATTTTAGGTTTTGCTTTAAATAAGCAAGTTATTTTAGCCATGAAATAATTTATGCCGCCTCATAATGTGCAATTTTTCTCAGCATGCCGGCAAGGGGAAAAAGATAGTAATATTATCAGTAAATTATATTACTTTTAAAATATTGTTTTTTCTTTGTCACCTCAAAGTAATGTATATAGACAATTTGTTACTAGTACCAGTCTGTTGTCATGGTTTGAATGTTAAACTGGGAGGCTAAGGTTTAAATCCCAATTTGACTCTGGAAACACATTGTGTGGTCTTCAGCAAATCATGCTTTCTCTACCTGAGACTTCCTCTGAACAAATCTTGCCAGGAAATTCCACAATAAGTCTGGATTAGGATCACTATAAATCAGGAAGCATTTGAAGACATGCAACAACTTCACCTTGGGTATTTCCTGAAGTTTGCTTTCAGGACTCTCTGGAAGCAAACCAACCCCGCCCCCCAAATTAAATACAATGATGTAGTAAAACGATGTCCCTTATTTAAAAACATGGCAAAACAAAGGGGCTTTTTTTCTGTGTTTGTTTTTTTGAGAACGAGGAATATTTTCAAGCCATGGATGAATTTATGGATATAGAATCTGTGGATATAAGGGGCCAACTATACTTTGCTTCCAAGATCTGGGAAGAAGATAAGTGGGTGACTGCTCTGCTATCACTAGTAGCTGCTGGTTTAATCTCATCATGTTAACCTCAAAATACATGTATAACAACATGTATATTTTTGTAAATTGGTAAATTGGTAAAATGACTATTAATTGAAGAAAGAACAGATTAACATATTTTAATATGATTTGTTAGCATCAGAAAAATGAATATTTGTTCTAAACATTGAAGATTATTTGAAAGGTTTGGTAAGTGCATGGAATTAATCTGTTTTAGTATGGATCAGATCCGAGGATTAAGTACCTCTTAAATAAGTTGATAGGACAGATAGATATAGATATAGATATATACATTTCTTATCAGGTAAGAATGAAGAGACTGTATCTGAGAAAGAGAAGTCAAATGACAGGTTGCTAGAACAAATCGATACATTAAATAAAAATAAGTTTCTGCTTATGCCAGATGGTGTTCACCCAACAGTTAAAGAATGTTCATCAGGAAAGTTGACTTGGTTTTCAATTAAACCCAGTCTAAAGTGTACAACATCCATGCTATAGCTAAAATTAAATTTAGGTAAAAACACTTTAAAATACTTTACAATTTTGCAAACATAGCAAATGCAATGAGCTTTATTCAACCAGTTGAAAAATACAGGAGAATGCTAGAGAAAAGAACAGAGAGTGTTCGTTCTAGTCCTAGTTATCAAGACAAAATATGAGAAGAGGAGCTATGTGCTGTCAAGGCACAGTCTTTTCACTGGCTTGAATTACAATTCTGTCTACACGGAGGATGTTCTGAACCAGTGGACCCCAACATTTTTAAACCAGGGACCACTTTGACCAGGGACTACTTTGACTAGGGACCACTCTCCAACATTAGTACCAAAAGGGTTACAAATCAGTCTTTGATCAACTTTAAATTCAGTTTGGGGTGCTGATTCAGAAAATAGAATTGGCTAGACCACATCAGCTCTAGTTTCTGATACAGAACATATACCATGGTCAGCAACAGAGAAGGAATGGCAGGTGATATGAAAGGAGCGGAAATGAAATGAAATGAAATAAAGAGGAAGTAGGCTCGCGGACTAGATTTTCGTCCTCGCGACCCACTGATGGTCTGCGGCCTACACTGTTCTGGACAAAATAATATGTGTTTCTTCTCAGTGAAAACCCCCCACTATGTTTGTGGGCAGAAGTGGATGAGGAATTTAAAATAATAGCAAGTAGATACACTGACTGTGATCCTATATGGCTGGGTGTAGTATTAGTTCTGCATACAGAAAAGCATTATGGCTTTTCTGTTATCAGCCTCAGTCAGGATCATAGGATCATAGAATCATTGAGTTGAAGAGGCCTTGTGAGCCATCCAGTCCAACCCCCTGCGAAAAAGCAGAAAAATCTCATTCAAAGTACCCCCAACAGCCATCCAGCCTCTGTTTAAAAGCCTCCAAAAAGGAGCCTCCACCACATTGTGGCAGAGAGTTCCATTGCTGAACAGTTCTCACAGTTAGGAAGTTCTATCTAATGTTCAGGTGGAATCTCCTTTTCTGAAGTTTGAAGCCATTTTTCTGCATCCTAGTCTCCAGGGCAGCAGAAAACAAGCTTTCTCCCTCCTCTCTATGACTTCCCCTCACATATTTATACATGGCCATGATGCCTCCACTCAGCATTCTCTTCTGCAAGCTAAACATGCCCAGGATTACTATTTGTGTTGTGAAAGCTCCCTCCACATCCATTCTATTGCTGGTAGAAATTGGAGGGATCAAAGAAGCATTTGGTATCTCTTTTACCATATATCAACTGGCATCTTCCAGAGATTTCAGTAGATGATGGCTATGGCTATGTTTGCTCTTCACTATTGATGGAGGAATAGATTTCTGACCTCTCAAAATTGTGTAAAATGGGTTTATATAGCTAACAGGATGCCAGGCACTGTGTATTACAGTTTTAATTTCAGTCTGAAGAGGTCTAGATAATCTGCATATTGAAAGCAGATTGATACAATTATTTAAAGTAGAAAATGATATTCTTTCTGTTTCATTTCTTTAGTTCACTATTAACAAAGATTTGAAATAAGTGGGCTCTAAGAACGTTGAGCCACAAGACCAATAACCCAGCCCTAGAGTTTTCCTAATGGTAAAACCCACTAAATGGGATTTTATAAATTAGGAAAATCATAGAACAATTTCAATCACAAATCATTGTACGACATTGCTGTGTAAGGGAAAAGCACAATTGGTTTCCTTAAAGTGCTTGGCTAGCATTTGGTAACCAAATCATTGCTTATAGTATTTTATTAGACATAACTTGGTATCTTTAAGGTCTAAGTGAGGAACAGTTACCATCTTTATATATAACCCTGGCTCTCATGCATACAAATCAGTTAAAATTCAACTACACACTGAACAGAATTCTACCTTTCAGTTCACGAGAGAAAAGGTTCTTCAATGCTAACCAAGTTTAGTGAACCACCAATACACTGAGCTTTCTCAATCCCATAGCTGTTTTTCACACAACTTGATTTTTAAAAAATCATTAATGAGGTCAGGAAACCCTCAAGAGTACTATTCAGTGCAATGCAAAAGGCAGCAGCTAAAAGTAAAATGGAAGAAAATCATTTAGCATTTGTGTTAGTGCTATAGGGGCTGTTTGACCTTACCGTATGTGAGAGGTGAAGAAAATGTGTCTTATGGATTCGATGTGACCCCATTCCCATCCTGAAGTCCCCAGAGTCCCATAATACAGCAGAGATGAAACCAAAGCTACCAACAAAATTCTGTAGCTATAGATTATAGAACTGTTCCCCTCTGTTTCAGGAAATACAACTTCATAACTTCTATATTTACTCTGTCGTCTTTCCTTTTAAAGGTAGCACCTGCTGGAGGAAATGGGCAGGATAAAAGCTTCCAGGGAGAAGCAGGGAGCAGGAATTATATCATTCCAAGGCTATAAAAAGGTTGCTATCTCTTTTAATGGCAGTGCTGGCAGCACTGGTGGGAATAGACAAAAGCTGCCAATTCACTGATCCTGTGATGTGCTTAAAACCAAATCAACTCTGACATGCTCAAAACAAAAATCAACTCTATCTGAAGACAAGAAAGGACTAAAACACAGATCTCAGACTCCATGAGCACTTCCACACAGCCATATAACCCCGAATATCAAGGCAGATAATCCACAATATCTGCTTTGAACTGGATTATCTTAGTCCACACTGGCAGATAATCCAGTTCAATGTGGATTTTATACAGCTGTGTGGAAGGGGCCTGTATTTTCTGTGCTCTGCAAGCAACCCTTATATTTTTGCCAACCAAGAGTGGGTTCTAAATTTATATTTTGTGTGAGTAGCAGAATAATTACAACCCTATATGTAAAATCATTGCCAAACATTCCTATTCCTTTTACACTTCAAGAACCAGTATCCACAGAACTCCTTGTCAACTTCCCATTCCCACAGATATAGTATCTGCTTTCTTTGACTACATATTTGTGACTGCTACTGCCTGCATCAGAAAGAAAATTAACAGCAATCCCACTTAAAATACAATGACAATTGTATTTTGGCAATTGATTTAAATTCTTTGAGACGTATTAATAGTCATTCATGTGATTTGCGCTGCCAGGTTACGATATAACATGCATATACCTTAAAGTAAGCTTTATTGAACTGTTTACTATAATGTGCACTATTCATATGATGTATTTATCATCAGTATTTTAATAAGTGTAGATAATTCTATTCAGAGTATACTTTTTAATTTTTTTAAAAGTAGGTAATGCAATCTCATACAAATCGCTTTAATCAATTTGTAGGAAAAATAAAGTGATTCTCCATTTCATATTCATGTCTTCTGTTGTCTCATGGATCTATGGGTCCTTCCACACAGCCATATAACCCATAATATTAAGGCAGATGATCCACAATATCTGCTTTGAACTGGGTTGTGTCCACATTGTCAGATAATCCAGTTCAATGCGAATTTCTTAAAACTGTGTGGAAGGGACCTGAATTAATAGTTTCGTGTTCTTAGGGGGTTAAAACCAGAGGAATGTTTCATGTAATGACAGATGAGGGCAGGGAATGACAGATGAGGGCATTTTGTAGGGACAGATTCAAAACATGTACTGAATATTAAACTTTATATTTTTAAAATAAAGTGATTAAACAATTTAGAAGAAAAGTACCACTTTGCAATGTGAATCAGGAAAGTTCCCTAGAAACACTGCTTAAATAATTAGACATAGGACAAAGCTAACAACTTGAACACTGTGCTCTATTTTTATTACACGTCAATAATATTGTCTGGTAAAAGTCTGAATTGTGCTTTAGTAATAAAATAATATATCAAGAGAGAATAAAATAATAAAAAGAACATATCAAGAAAAATTGGGAAAGACATCACCCTACCGTTCTAATTTTAGCCATATGATTTCCAAAAACTACTGTGTACAGTAATTGACTCTATTTCTTTGTGTGGTAAGGGCAGTGGAGAGAGCTTGGCAATATGCCTCAATAATATATAATAATGACACAGATGGTTCAAGTGCCATTGATTTACATTTGCACAGTACTTTCCATTGAGAATGATTAGAAACCTCTTACCCAACTAAGAATAGGCAACATTAGCTCATTACTGTATGAACATCACTTCTATAGATCAATGCTATATGTTGCTAACAGCTCAGGGCCAGACTTCGTCGCATTGAGAAGTTGATGATCTGCAGTTTGGCTTATAATTGCCAGCTTCTGAAAGTGATTTTATACTGTTATGGAATTTTATAGGTTACTTTGTAGGATTTTTTTCTTGATTGAAAGATAGCATTGTAAAATCATTGATTTTTGATATGGAATTTGGCATCTAAATCATGGAACATGGGTAGGAATTGTATGGCCCTCTAGATGTTGCTGAGCTATAGTTCCCAGCATTCTTCTTCATTCTGCCTACCATCTTGAAGTTACAGTTCAACTGCATCTTGAGGATCATAAACATGAGAAAAATATCATTTACTAGAACTCATAAAGCAAACCACTTGTCTTCAACATACAATAGATACAAAGGGGCTATTAGAAAATTTTGAGAATTCTGGAGACAGTACAACATTTTAAAATGTTTGCATTGTTAGTTCCATAATCACCCCACATAACATCCTTGCCATTTTAAATGGAGATGAAATATGTGTCTCATTAATATTTTTTCTGGGTAGTCTACTGCAACTTGCTTATATTTTTGCTTCTACTCTGATACTACTATCTCAAGGTCCCTGGTTCCAAAACATCCATCTTGACTTACGAAGACTTTCTTTCAAGTGCCTTCATTCTCCACAAGAAGAAATGATATGAAGACCAGCAAATTAAACCAGATCTCTGAGAAGCCCTGTCTACTTCTACATCAGCTGCTAGACATATACAGAAACAAAAGCAACTGATAACTATTACATAATTTATTTCTGTTGTGTTTTTGTAGAAATGTGTAGTGCCAACAATGAAGGTTATTCATTGTTATTCCCATGTTTTTAAAAGTTCTATTTCTGATGATGATGGTGATGGTGATGGTGATTATGATAATAATTGCAGCAATGACAACAGTATGAAGCCTGTCTGTCTGGATAAGACACTTCAGTTCAGGTCTTGAACACAGGTTTTCATAAGAGTTAAAAGGACCATCTTGTTCAACCTCTTGCCATGCAGGACTTCACATTGAAGTACTTCTGAAAGAAGATCTTCCAACCTCTGTTTAAAGACCACCAAAGAAGACAATTTTACAACTCTTTGAGTCAGTCTATTTCACTACCAAACAATTCTTCCTAATGTTTAGATGGAATTTGAATCCATCAGATTGGGTTCTTCTGGTCTCGGAGCAGCAGAAAGCAAGATCTATATTTTATATGACATACCTTCAGATATTTAAAGATGCCTATTGTCATTCCACAGTCAAGAGGTCCTAGTTTAACTAAGTGGCATTTCCTTTTTAGTGAGGATCAGGTCCCAGGCAATGTGAAAGACCCTAGAAAGTTGTTAATAATCAAAATTTATAATAATATGGGATTAAATGGACAAATAGCTTGATATGGTGCAGACAGCATACAATGTTCATGAAAACACAAATATTCAAGACTATTGTTGTTAATGTTATGTGATCAATGATATAGTGTCTTGTTACATTGGGGTAGAAAACTAGAAGAATTGAAGGAAGAAGGAATGAAAGAAATGTTAATGTATAAGTACAAATGAAGATTTATTAAGTAAGATGAAAAGTATACATGGAAATAGCATTGATTTTACCACCAACATTTCTTATTCATATGTATGTACTTCTCACATAATGAAGAGAATTGAAGAGGAGTGAATGAAGTTCATCTAACAAACTACTAGAATCATTTTAATAAGAATTTAATACAGTACTGAATTTTGTAATGAAGAACATATTTTTAAATGAGGCTCTGTAACACAATTGTTAAAATTATTATCTATTATAGTCCGCACACATCTACCATGTGCTTATTGTTTTCAGCTTGATTCTGATGTACATTAAACCTCCACACACCACTAATATGTGAATCCGTGTAACAAGTGTATGGTATTGAATGTTGTGTCTATCTAAACTTCTTCAGACTTATCTGCTATGTTCCTAAAAGGTTTGTATTGTACTTAGGCAGTGAATACAATTGGCCCTTGGTATCTGCTGGGATTTGGTCTTGGGACCCCCCTGTAGATATCAAAATCCAAGTGTGCTCAAGTCCCATTATATAAGAGCTGTTCAATAGTGGAACTTATTGCCTCAGAGTGTGGTGGAGCTCTTTCTTTGGAGGCTTTTAAGCAGAAGCTAGGTAGCCATCTATCAGGGGGTACTTTGTGCATTTCCTTCATGGTAAGGGGTTGGACTGGATGTCCTGTGTGGTCTCTTCCAACTGTTTTTATGATTCTAAGGTTTGCCTGTTGAAATTTCTTTTTTGAATGTTTGTTTTAAAAATCAAGCCATTATTGTTTAGTTCATCAATTCAGGATCTATGCATATGGATTGTATATGTCTCACAGTATATTGTCCATATCACTGCTTCTTAAACTGTGGGTCCTGGCCCCAAAAGGGATCGCCTTAACTAATATTTAGATCCTGAAGAATTTTGCAACAATAAAACTTTTCTGAATATCACCTAATGGCTGCTTTAGACATTTACTAGGCATGGTTTAGAACCCAAAAATAGGACATCGAAAATCTAATGGGGGGGGGTTATTAGTAATAGAAAGACTTACAAAAAAAATTCCAAAAATTTCTAAAATGTAACGTAATTACTAACGAAATTCGTTAGTAGTTCGTATGCCAGCGCATGCGCATTCAGATGAGTTTTGGCCTACAACTCCCAGAAATCCTAACAGCTGGTAAATTGGTTGGGATTTCTGGGAGTTGTAGGCCAAAACTTGAATAAATCACACTGAATTCTAGATGGGACTCTCCAAATAGGAGGGAGGGGGGGGGGGTATTCTATTCTTGGAAGCAGCAAAAAAAGGAGGAGGAGCCCCCCCCCTCGCTCCTCGCTGCCTCTCTCTCACCCCGATTCTGAGGGAGCGAAGGCCCAAGTTTGCCCAGGCTGAGAGGAAAAGGAAGAGGCCTGAGGCTGTGAGGAATGTTGGGAGTTGAAGTCCAAAACACCTGGAGGGCTGAAGTTGGCCCATCATGAAGCCTCTTCAAGGCTTTAGATCCTGGCAGGCAGAAGGGGCAGGGAGGTCCACTCCTCCTGCCCTGCCAGGATCTAAAGCGCATCAAGGCTTGGCACGCTTTAGATCCTGTGAGAAACCAACCTAATGTATAATAGAATGAATGCTAACTTATAGAGTAAGTGCCTAAATATTATAAGTAATCCAACTGGTCTTATACCTACATTCCATGCACATGCAATAATACAGCAGTAATAACAATGGGTATAAGAAGAGGTAAAATTCAAACCGAAGTATTCTGACTGGTCCCTCCTCAAGCGGTGCAAACGGGCTCTTCTCTTTGAGCCCGGGATTCTGCAGCAAGCAAACGCTGTGCCCGGGCTTTTGGCTTTTCCCGGGAGAGGCTGCCTCCTGTTTGCAGTTTGCACCGCTTGAGGAGGGACCACAGTCAGAATACTTCGGTTTGAATTTTTACTCTTCTTATACCCATTGTTATTACTGCTGTATTATTGCATGTGCATGGAATGTAGGTATATGACCAGTTGGATTACTTATAATATTAGGCACTTACTCTATAAGTTAGCATTCATTCTATTATACATTAGGTTGGTTTCTCACGTGTTGTGTGCAACTACCCCAATACTCTTTGATGCTTTAGATCCTGGCAGGCAGGAGGGGCAGGAAAGCCTGGAAAAATGTAAACAGAGAGGTTTACTCAGAAGTAAATCCACAAAGGAAGGCACTTCATCCAAAGTGCCCTCCTTTGCGGATTTACTCATGAGTAAACCTCTCTGTTTACTTCCTTTGCAGATTTACTTCTGAGTAAACCTCTCTGTTTACATTTTTCCAGGCTTCCAGCCGAAAGAAGGAGCAAGTTTAGGGCTTGCCTTGCCATAATACTTATTGGCAAGGGAGGCGGGAGGGTGGTGAGAGAGAAGGAGGGTGCCCCCCCCTTACGACCTAATAACGATACATAAGAAAATCCTGGCCCCCAAGTTCTATAAAGAAAGTCCACTTCCAGGTTGGCGTTCCAGATGCGGAAATACTCAAAAGTAGCATTTCTTACGAATTTCTTACGAATCTTTTAATTTTCATAACTTTTTTCTCATGCCTAACATTTACATTAATAATAATACACGTTATTTATATTCAGCTCTATCTTCCCAAGGGAATTCAGAACAGATTACAGTATATACACATATATAGGCAAACATTAAATGCCTTTTGTGCAATAAATAATGACATACAATAAACAAACAAGACAAAGGTTTCCCTTTCCATCACTGGCATCTGGAAGCGATTCTCAACTCTGCCCATAGGGAGGTGCTCTTGTTCCATTTTCCATGCCAAGGAGCCTGTTGTCTGTAGACCCTCCTGGTCGTGTTCCCAGCATGACAGCATGGTTGCTTTTTATCTTCTCGCCAAGGAGAAGGTAAATCTGCAATGTGATCTACTCATATTGCATGTTTTGAACTGCCAGGATGGTAGAAACTAGGACTATCAACAGGAGCTCATCCCAACCTGCGGCTTCAAACTGCCAACTTTCCTGTCAGCAAGTTTTTCTGCAGCTAGTAGTTTAACCCGTTGTGCTAACGCAGCCCCTTAATTACATTAATTTGTTGTACAGTTATCGTAGACTTTGCAGAAGATGCTTCAGTTGCACTTTATAAAAAGTGAAATCAGCCTATTCAGCAAGCCTTGTAAATGCCGTGGGTTTTTTTGTCAGTAAATGTATGATTATTATTATTTTATAAATCTATATAACTGGGGTCATGTAAACATTTTTCTGGCTGAAAGGAGTTATGAGTAGAAAAGGTTAAGAATCCCTGGCCTATACCACCATAGAATTGTAGAATTGGAAGAGACCAACAGGGCCATCCAGTCCAACCCTCTGCCATGCAGGACTACTCAATCAAAACATCACAAGAAGTCTACAACCCATGTACTTCGTGAACATGCAAACTCCAGGCATGGCTTTATTACTGATGATAACAGCTATAGTTAAGAGTTACCTATCATACCTTGATAAGTTTAAAAGTTCACATGGCCCTTTCAGTAGCTGGCCCTAAGTTTTGGATACACTACTAAAAATTGTGATGTGAACTGGATTCAGAATTAATGTAATAGTTGCAATGCGAGTTAATTTTATTATCTGCAAAGTTAGCTTAGGATAGAACTCTGAACGTTCTGCCATATTCTGGACCAACTGCAGTTCTTTGGCATTTCTCAAATAGTGTCACATAGTGTGCATTGTAGTGATCTAGTCCTGATGTAGTCTTATGTTGCCAAGGCAAGATTTCACTTCTTAAAAACAATCTTCCCTTTTCCACTCCTCTAGAATAGATGCAAAGGTTGCCAGTCAGCTCTTTTTAAAGTCTCTCCTCTCCTTCCCAAAGCAACCAGACAAAAATGTCTGCAGGAGGAAAATAAAGCCGGCAGCAGTTGCATCTCATTCAGTCCAAGTTCCCCTGACTGAAAGCCTCCATGAATATTTTTATATATACTCTCATGTTTAATCAGTAACATTATTCTTTTTAAAATAAAAAAAAATACAATAGCTCTTTGAGAGTCTTCTTTTGCTCTAGAATAAATCAGTTGTTAGGCTAAAAGATGTATTCTGCATGCATTGTTGAAGAGGTCAAAATATTCAGTACACTGGAAGCAATGTAATCCAGTGATCTTTTCAAAAGAAGTGAAATAATTTGCAGACCTTTCCCAAGGCTGTTCTGAGCTCTTGTATTATACTGTAAAATGAGTCATTTTCCCTTTAAAAAAAAATAAATGGAGATTTTTTGATACATGAAAATTTATAGCAGATACATTAAAAAGTATATGTAGAACAAAGAAAAACAAAAAAGAAAGAGCAAGAATAGGATAAAAAACAAAATAAAGAAACAAGAGAAGAGGCTGAAAAAGGTGACTGCTCATCTTTTCAGTAAGTATTTAAATATATAATCCATGTATACCTCTCTTATCTTGCGGCTACTATCCTCCTCTCTATAATATTTACAAGTAAAAATTTTAAAATGTAAACATCTACTTATTTTGTACAAACAGCGAATGAAGGGTTAATAATTCTATTGGCTCACTGTAGAATTAAAAATCTCTTTAATTGTAATAAAGTTCAGGTATTGAGCAAAATATAATTGAAAAAATGTGGTGGCAGGATCTGCAGAATTTTGAGAAATATAGTTTAGGATGGGCCATTTTGAATTTTTGGCAACAAAAATGTACCTTGCCTTCCCAAACTACATTTCCCAGAATTCTGCAGGTAGCAGAAATGCGGGACTACCCACTTTAAAGCCCTGGTATGATAACATTGCATTAACTTCTTATGGTAATGACTTTTGATGATCTGTGCAGCTCAGTTATCCTTTCCATGACTTGCATGTCCATCACTGGAAGAAATCAGTGACTTGTACACCCAAACTTGGCTAAAGCATATCTGTGGCAAAAATTAATTGTTGTGGAGGATTTGTTTCTTTTTTTACTGGATATCAACAGCTGAGAAGTTGTGAAGTTGACAGTTTGTGCAGAGCATAGCATTGGTAACCAGTAACAGATAAGAAAGAGCAGAGTTTAAATTTACGATTGAGTGCTAAAGGCTGACAAAGTCTCCAAGCAAGGCTTTGGTAACTTTTCCAAGATCTGGGAACAGTGAATCCCTGCTGTTCTGAACAATTAAGAGATGCTACTGAAGACTGATTGATAAAGATAGTAAATTTTCTTCTGGACAAGGAAAGGGGATAACTCAGCCAACAGCACTAGTGTGATATTGATGGGTTCCTCTATATGTAAACATTTTTCAAAATGTCACATTTGCATCAGAGCAAGGATGTGCTAGTGTAAGCGAGCAATGTTCTTTCTATGATAGGAAAATAAGTGTAAATTAAGTTCCAGGTCATGGCTTAATGAGGGAAATGCATGCAATTTTGCAAGAAAGAAACTAAAATATGAAGTTTAACACTCATATATAGAGAAATATGTTGCACATTAGTGTTAGCATCTGCTTAAATTTGAATTTGGAATGGAAATACAGACTCCAAGTTAATGATTGGAACAAATTATTTCTAATGAAGTTATCATTTGTGTTAGAAATTTTCTAATGGATATGTGCAACTTAATTAAATTTATTTTTAACTTGATTGATTCTATTGGTATTTTAGCTCTAACTTAATTCCAGAATTAATTTATTAATTCATTTATTTGTTTGATGCAGAGCAGCATTTTTAATCTGATTTTTAATAAACCCAAATGGCTATAGAAATCATTGTTTTGGGTCAGGTTTTCAGTCTGATGATGTACTTAATGTTAAGATTTTTTGATTTGATTTCTATATTGGCTTTCAGTGTTGCCATATATAGTTACCACTTTGGTTGCTTGAAGAATGTGTTAGTGAACAAAGTCTTAGCTGTACAAAATCGAGTCAGTCACTTGGTCCTATATTCTGTCATTCTGTACTGTTTCCTACTTTAGCTGTCCAATTGCCCATGACTAATAAGTGTGGTTTGGATTTTCTCTTGAATTTCAACACAGAATATTTCAATTTATCCTTTTTCTGCCTCTGTAGTTGAAGCTTTAATTAGGGTTATGATTATATTGATCAGTTTTTCATGAGGTTTTATTGATATGATTCAGTCAGCCTTCATATCTTTTAACTACTTTTGTACTTCTTTGCTCATTATCAGTTCTACCCTATTTCTTCAATAGAACTACTATGGAAAGGTAATGCCATTATTGGGGTGCCTAGTATCAATCAAATTCTTTTCCATGAGAAGGAAATTTTATTCTTATTAAAATAATATCCCTGCTAGTAGTGGGTCTATGTCTTTTCAAAATAATGAGACCGGTAATGTTTGTGCAAAACCTGTTGAATGCTTTAACTTACAGCATTCATTCTTGTAGTCCTTTCAGCTTTGCAGGTTTTCTAAATACATAAATATTTTTCTTGTCTTTAACCTGGGTACTAATACTTTGGTTTATTCAATCTCTGGCACATTTTCTGGGCTATCTCAAATCATGAATTAATATACTGCTAGCATAACAGATTAAATGATAGAAAATTAGATGCCTATAGCGTGGCAATAACAGGTGCATCTTTAGTATAATTCATACCAGCATTTCTTAAGTTGGAACAAAATTGTTAAAACACCATGGAGAAAGTGGACATACCATGATTATAAATGACTTGATATTGCTTCATCGTCATAATTTCTTTGTCCTCTGTTTTAAGAAAAGGCAAAAGAAAAATCCCTGAGATCCAGATTGCTTACTTAGGCTAGTTCCACACAGGCCTTTAACCCATGCACAATTGGGTTTAAGAAACCTGTTTAGACACGGATTAAAGTCCCCCCAAATACCTGCTTTCCCGGGGGAGGGGGTATGTGGATAGATTCAGACGTCCAGACACCAAAGAAAAACTTCAAGAAAAGCCTTAATTTTTTAAAATAATAACTTACCTGGCCAGCATAATAATAATAATAATACTTCATTTCTAACCCACATCCATCTCCCCAAAGGGGACTCAGAGCAGCTTACATGGGGCCGCTTCGAGGTGGTGGTGGAGTCCTGGTGCATTTAAATGATGTGCCAGGAGAAGGGGGGCCATGAGCAATTTTGCTTCTGCCCCCCCCCCCCATCCTGGGATGTCATTTCTACACATCAGGAGAGTTCCACCATCAGGGTAATTTTAAGGGGTTTGGGGAGGGGGTTATAGTCATCTGGATTTTCCTAGCTGATTCAGCCTGAAAAACTGGAAAGGGCTGTGTAGACTGCCCCCTCAGATTTCCCAGGATTTCTGAAGGGGGAGCTCACAAAGGGCCCATACTGGATGAGACCCAAGTCTTTCAGGAAGATCTGGGTCTAACCCAGTACCTAATTAATTTGGAACAAAGCAGGGTTTTACTGGTTTGTTCCTAATTAATTTGCTTTTCGGTAAAAATGTGTGAGCTTGTACGTTATGTGTCTTGTGTGGATGGGCCCTCAGTTATAAATGCAAAATCTTGCCTTGAACCCACCCAGTTCTACCTTAATAACCAATAGCATTATCAAGCAATGTAGATCTAATCAGTCAGTGTTTGAGATGCAGCAGATTCACGTGTCCAGTGAGCAGGATTGTAATGACAGATTGTGATGGGGTCCTCCTTCTGATTGTTATAGCCTAGCTCACTACTAGAAAAGGACTGATAATGTCATTCTGTAGTGACTCACTTATCAATTAAACAGACCTTAATGTAGCAATTTGTTGTTAGGGTAGGCTCCGGAACATTTATGATTGTGGCAGTCATGAATACATAGTGTTACTAATTATGGAAAAATTATTGGTCTGTATCTTTATAATAGCAATACATGATGCCATCCAGTAATTTCATTATGTAAGTCATTATTCAGTAAATAAAGCTAATATATGAGTTTGGTTTTGCTGTAACAATTGCTTTAGTACACAACCCCAAATTATGTTGACTGTTTTACCTATTTTACCATCTTTAAAGTGTGATAGTGATAAATATTTTCTTTAGTTCTACCAACAAGGGACAAAGAAATGTATGACATCAGGTTTAATCGATTCAGGTTTAAACACATTGTGCCATTACCTTTTCGCAGCTAACAGTAATAATGCTCTATAATTGTTGTTATGATGTCCTAATGTCAGTGATGAAGAGGATACAAGTGGCCTATTTGAGGCATAATATGACCCATCACTGACATTGAAATTGCAGTGAAGAATATGCTAACCATATTTTTTTTAAAAAAATACAACCTTGAAAAGGATAGCAAATGTTGGGCAGAATGCAATTAAGTACTCTGTAATCTTGATAAATTGGAAGGACAGACTGAAAAGTGATAGGATAGCACTTCAAAGCAACATATAATTGGCTTGCTTTTACACACAAAGGAATTAAGTAGATAAAAAATCTCTTTTTATAGAAAAAAGACTAAAGGAAAAATAAATATGATTTGAAGAAGTCATAGAAAATGCCAACTAAATTACAGTGAGTACCTGATTATTTGTATTAAAGTTAATAATAGCAAAGAAGACTGAAGACATCATTGTACAAAAACATGCAAAATCATCAATTTATTTTCTACATTTGTGTCTCAGAAATAGTGAGCTAAGACCTGATCTGCACAGTAGGAAAAAGCATGCAATGTTTCCCTAAGATGTATCACTTTAAAGTGCAGTAGTAGATGATATACATCAAGGTTTCCATCACATTAAAATATAATCTTTTTTCCTGCTCATGAAGACTGAGATACCAGTGATACTTAAACCCTTTCCTTGAACTACCAATATTTGAGTGTCTTTTAAATGAAAAAAAAAATCAAATATGTGTATCCATGAACTTCAGAATTTTAAAGTGATATACTTCTAAGTAGGGATAGTTCATCTATTCTTCAAAACCTGTGCTAGTCAGTAGGGATGTGTTCAAGGTATGAGGGTGGGTCAATAAGTCCATGACTTTTTAAATTTCCTGCCTCTTAACTGAAAGGGCAACACTGCTCCTGTCAACAGGCATTGTCAGTTGACTCCTGTCAAAATTTGAACAAGCTGCGTCATTTAGTTTGTGTTTGATAGCCATTGATAGCAGACTACCACGTAATTTGAGGAGAAAATGAAAAAAGTTAATTTCGTGTGCTCATTAAGCATTATTTTTTGCAGAGAAAACCATCATTCAAACCAAGGCTAAGCTTGATAAATACTATGGGGACTCTGCACCATCAATTTCAATGGTAAAAATGTGGTTTACTGAATTTAGTTGTGGCCGTACAACCACGGAAGATGCCGAACATTCTGGACACCCAGTTGAGGTCTCTACACCCGAAACAATTGAAAAAAAATCACGATATGCTGTTGGCCAATTGGAGATTGAAAGTGCAAGAGATTGTGGAAGCCATAGGCATCTCACATGGCTCAGTGGTTTCAATTTTAAATGATCACTTGGGTATGAGAAAGCTTTCTGCAAGATAGGCTCCGCGTTTGCTCACAATCGACCACAAACACAATAGTGTGACAATTTCGCAGGAGTGTGGCATTGTTCAATCACAATATGGATGAGGTTTTGCACCGTTTCATAACCGTGGACGAAACGTGGATCCACCACAACACACCAGAGACCAAACAGCAGTCAAAACAGTGGTTTTCTCAGGGTGAATCGGTGCCAAAGAAGGCCAAGGTTGGTTTGTCAGCCAATAAAGTCATGGTGACCATTTATTGGGATGCACGTGGTATAATCCACATTGACTACCTTCAAAAGGTTAAACAATCAATGGCGAATATTATGCCAACTTATTAGGTCGATTTAATGAGGATTAGAAAAAAAAGATCGCATTTGGCCAAGAAAAAAGTTCTTTTGCACCAGGACAATGCAAGGGTGCACACATGTGCAGTTGCCATGGCAACAATCCATGAATTGGGATATGAATTGCTGGCTCATCTGCCCTATTCTCCGGATTTAGCCCCAAGTGACTATTTCTTGTTTCCAAACCTGAAGAAATGGCTCAGCAGAAAGAGATTTGACTCCAACAATGAAATCATCTCACAAACAAATATCTATTTTGATGACCTTGACAAATCTTATTTTTGGAAGGGATACAAAATTGGAGAAATGTTAGACAAAGTGTATAGAGCTCAAAGGAGACTACGTTGAAAAATAAAATGATTTTTATCCAAAATCATTCATTCATTCATCCAAAATGTTTCATTCAAAAAGTCATGGACTTATTGACCCGCCCTCATATACTTAGATATTGTTAGGGGATGAAGTTGTTTAGCCATCTAGACATCATTGGCTCAACTTCTGACAATCCCTCTTTCTACCCTTCTGGCCCCAGTAGGCATCAACCACCATCACTTCTACAAGGAAGTGATCTCCCCCAGATATGTACAGTACATCTGCCCAGGCTGCACCTTTCATTCACCAATGGTTTAAGTCAGTGGCACAAAATGACACTCTCGCACAGTAAAGAACGGCTGGGGGTTGGTGGCCTGCTGGGAGCAGCTGCTGGGAGTGCCGAAGCCGGGGAGGGGGCAGAGCCAGGCTGTGCCATGCCCCACCCCCTCCCCCCAGCTTCAGCTCTCCTACAGGCCGTGCCATGCCCCTCCCCCTCCCCCCAGCTTCAGCTCTCCTACAGAGGAGGAGCATGAGCGGTGGACGGGCTTCAGTGGGCGGGGCTCCTCCTCCACGCGGCTTCAGCGAGCGAGGGGCGAGAGTCATGGTGGGAGTCATGGCGGATTGGAGGCTGGCTGGGGAAACGGCTGAAGGAGGCGGCGCCCCGGTCCCCGGTCCCTTCCACTGCCCGGTCCTTCCTCCTCCCCCAAGCAGCAGGAGTTCGGCAGGAGGGGGGGAGGAAGGGGGGCAGAGAGCTTTTCTCACGGCACAGCAGTAGGTCCGTCACGGCACACTAGTGTGCCACGGCACACTGGTTGAGAAAGACTGGTTTAAGTATTTGATTATTTTAAATTTAAAACTTTTAAAACTTGACTATTTCAGGATTTTTTTTAAAGATAGATTTGCAGTATGTTTTAAATATATTCATTCATTTGAATTTCTACATATTTAAAGAGTTGAAGCAAGACTCTTCACCTCTGAGGGCCTTTCTGCAGAAGTTACCAGATTAAAAGGGGTGGTGGTAGTGGGGTGGGTACATGATGCTAGAAGTAAATCTGAGCTGATTTGCTGCAATGGAAAAAAAAACATGAGTTCAAAGGGTCCCCTTTTATCACCAGTCTGACTGGAATATTTGCAGCACTGTATATCCCTGCACTCAAGGAAGCATGTGATTTCCTTCCTTCCCCTCTATGGTGACTACTCCAGCACATGTCTACATTTAAGGATCCCAAAACAGCTCATAAGATGGCCAGTGAAACAGACACACAATTGTTTTAAAGGAAGCACAAATGGAGAGCAATTAGAACTTTCTCAAACTCTCAAACTCTTTATTTTTAAACTTTATAATATTAAAGAGAGCTTGATTAAACAATTAGGGGAAGAAAGAAATCTGGTAGAAGTTTTTGTTTTAAAAAGTTACTCTGTTATGTGTTGAATCTCATATGCACACATGCAAATATCCTTATATTTATAGTAAGTTATTAACATGTGTGCATATAATGTCCAATGCATAACATTTTTTAAATCCCTTCCACCAGATGTCCCTTGTCTGCCTTCTATCTTGTTCTGATACAGAGGGAGCCTGTGAGGATGGCAGGGGACCCAATCCCAGGACTGACAGCTTTGTGTGGGGCCCGGGATTTTTCAACCCCCATTTCTAACCCAGATTTTCATGCTGTCTGGAATTACCTGGGTTTTTTTCACAAATGAATTCTGGGCGGGCCTTTAAAGAAAGAATCAGGTGAAATCTACTTTTTTTGTAACTAAAATTGCACAGGAAATTGAAAAAAGATATATAATCTTGCACTACAATTAAGACAATCCTCTTCCAGATGTTCCAAATGTTATCTTGAACCCAATATCTTGCTATTTAAAGGAGCACCTTTTTCACCCACATATTTCTTAGCAAAATGTAACTGTCTAGTAGTTTTGAGACAGCATGGCATTTTTCAATTGCCAGCACCAAATGGAAGATCAATATGTCTTGATGGGTATCTTGATAGGTATCACAACAGTTTTATGAATGTTTCTTGTTGTGATTACAATGATGTAATATTTAATTGTCCTTACTGCAGACTCTCTGAAATCATTGACATTTCAGTTAGTGTTGACTAATTTATGTTTTATTAATTTTAGAGGGTCTGCTCTAAGCATGAGTAAGTCTGGGTTCTGTTACATTTACAAAATAGCATAAAATAAGATGACATATTTGTAAAGATGGCATATTTCCTATGTCAAAGGTAAGTTGGTGTCAGACAGATAAAACCACTTATCAAAGGAAGAGTGAATATACACAATGGTATACAGTTCATCCATACTCATCCATGCTCAAAAACTATTTCCTCTGAGCTCAGTAGATTATATCCCCATAGAGGTGGTTTGCAAATGTAGCAAACCACCTCTATGGTGGTTTGTAGCAAACTACAATCACTGATTTCACATTTATTTTTTAAAAGGTAATATATTTTTTATTTTAACTCATTCTTAGGGCAAATCATTGTAGAGCTGCAAGATCAGGCACATTCAAGGCTCTGCCGTTTCAAAGCCAACACCTGATGCTATCACAGTGGATGGGGGCTGACAACAACAGTACACATAAACATCAAACATAACTCTATAGACTAGAGCATATTGTAGTCAATTGACAAATGAAACAGAAGAGAAAGAATAAGTAATCTGTACTGTTTCTATAGCAGCTTCTCTGAAACAAATAGCAACACTTGGACCAAGCAGACATAGTAAAAAGAAAACACAAACAAAAACTTCCAAGGTAAGGCTTTTCCTCTGAGATTTCCGTTTGCCCTGAGAAACTGGCCCTTTCCGTATCTGTATACCTTTATAAAACGGAATGTTTGTATGTGTGTATGTGTGTATGTATGTGTGTATGTGTGTATGCGGAGGGCGGAAGGGCGGATATGTGCTATTTGCATAAAGCTATTTGCATAAAGTCCTTTGATTGGACAGCCTCGCCACTCCAAAATTCTAAGGCACCAGACAGAGGGCATTGCTAGCCACTGATTAGCCAGCAACCCAGAATCCAGGCCTCTACATTCAAACAACAGGATTTCTTCCCACTGAGGGGAAAAAAGCCAGCAACCCAGAATCCAGGCCTCTACATTCAAACAACAGGATTTCTTCCCACTGAGGAGAAAAAAGCCAGCAACCCAGAATCCAGGCCTCTACATTCAAACAACAGGATTTCTTCCCACTGAGGGGAAAAAGCCAGCAACCCAGAATCCAGGCCTCTACATTCAAACAACAGGATTTCTTCCCACTGAGGGAAAAAGCCAGCAACCCAGAATCCAGGCCTCTACATTCAAACAACAGGATTTCTTCTCACTGAGGGGAAAAAGCCAGCATCCCAGAATCCAGGCCTCTACATTCAAACAACAGGATTTCTACCCACTGAGGGAAAAAAGCCAGCATCCCAGAATCCAGGCCTCTACATTCAAACAACAGGATTTCTTCCCACTGAGGGGAAAAAAGCCAGCAACCCAGAATCCAGGCCTCTACATTCAAACAACAGGATTTCTTCCCACTGAGGGAAAAAAGCCAGCAACCCAGAATCCAGGCCTCTACATTCAAACAACAGGATTTCTTCCCACTGAGGGAGAAAAAGCCAGCAACCCAGAATCCCGGCCTCTACATTCAAACAACAGGATTTCTTCCCACTGAGGAGAAAAAAGCCAGCAACCCAGAATCCAGGCCTCTACATTCAAACAACAGGATTTCTTCCCACTGAGGGGAAAAAAGCCAGCAACCCAGAATCCAGGCCTCTACATTCAAACAACAGGATTTCTTCTCACTGAGGGGAAAAAAGCCAGCATCCCAGAATCCAGGCCTCTACATTCAAACAACAGGATTTCTTCCCACTGAGGGGAAAAAAGCCACCATCCCAGCATCCAGGACTCTACATTCAAACAACAGGATTTCTTCCCACTGAGGGGAAAAAGCCAGCAACCCAGAATCCAGGCCTCTACATTCAAACAACAGGATTTCTTCCCACTGAGGGGAAAAAGCCAGCAACCCAGAATCCAGGCCTCTACATTCAAACAACAGGATTTCTTCCCACTGAGGAGAAAAAGCCAGCAACCCAGAATCCAGGCCTCTACATTCAAACAACAGGATTTCTTCCCACTGAGGGGAAAAAGCCAGCAACCCAGAATCCAGGCCTCTACATTCAAACAACAGGATTTCTTCCCACTGAGGGGAAAAAGCCAGCAACCCAGAATCCAGGCCTCTACATTCAAACAACAGGATTTCTTCTCACTGAGGGAAAAAGCCAGCATCCCAGAATCCAGGCCTCTACATTCAAACAACAGGATTTCTTCCCACTGAGGGGAAAAAGCCAGCATCCCAGAATCCAGGCCTCTACATTCAAACAACAGGATTTCTTCCCACTGAGGGGAAAAAAGCCAGCAACCCAGAATCCAGGCCTCTACATTCAAACAACAGGATTTCTTCCCACTGAGGGGAAAAAGCCAGCAACCCAGAATCCAGGCCTCTACATTCAAACAACAGGATTTCTTCCCACTGAGGAGAAAAAGCCAGCAACCCAGAATCCAGGCCTCTACATTCAAACAACAGGATTTCTTCCCACTGAGGGGAAAAAGCCAGCAACCCAGAATCCAGGCCTCTACATTCAAACAACAGGATTTCTTCCCACTGAGGGAAAAAGCCAGCAACCCAGAATCCAGGCCTCTACATTCAAACAACAGGATTTCTTCTCACTGAGGGAAAAAAAAGCCAGCATCCCAGAATCCAGGCCTCTACATTCAAACAACAGGATTTCTTCCCACTGAGGGGAAAAAGCCAGCATCCCAGAAACCAGGCCTCTACATTCAAACAACAGGATTTCTTCCCACTGAGGGGAAAAAGCCAGCATCCCAGAATCCAGGCCTCTACATTCAAACAACAGGATTTCTTCCCACTGAGGGAAAAAGCCAGCATCACAGAATCCAGGCCTCTACATTCAAACAACAGGATTTCTTCCCACTGAGGGGGAAAAGCCAGCAACCCAGAATCCAGGCCTCTACATTCAAACAACAGGATTTCTTCCCACTGAGGGGAAAAAATGCACAATCAACATTCCCTCCCCCCTTGGCTCTGTGAAAACAAAATGGATTCCTGTATTCTCCTCCCCCTCAGCTTTTAGAAATAGGCTGCCTGCCATTCGGCCTTTTAAAGTTACCAATAGCAGGCCATAACATTACAGGCCCCAAAATAGAGTTTAGGGCAGGATGGCCGACGAATGATGGGATTTGCATCCCAATTCACTTCCCAGAAAACATTGTAGCCCCTACAAATCCCCTTCTCCCAGATAGGCCCAAAAGAGGCACCCATCTTCCCTCTTCAACACAGTGTGAGAGAAAGGCAGCTTCTGACAGGATCTTTAGAACAGGCACTGTCACTCTACAAGGTAAGGCCCTACTTCACTCAAAAGACACAAGAGAAAACAATAAATACCTTTCTCTAATGCCTTTTAATGCTTATATAAATAATTCTGGCCCAAAGCCCTCACCCAGCCTCATTGACCTTACTGCTAATTCCATGCAGGCCTTTTCCATTTTTTTACTCCTTTCTGTTTTACACCGGTATACTTTCACAGGCCAGGGCGGATATGTGGCAGCCACTTTCACAGGCCAGGGCGGATATGTGGCAGCCACTTTCACAGGCCAGGGCGGATATGTGGCAGCCACTTTCACAGGCCACAGCGACCAGCGCGGGTGATGGACCTGCACCAAACTTGGTACATATAACCCCCCTATGACATGACCCACGTATTATGGGATTTGTAGTACTTTCCAAGACTTTGGTTCCCACAGACCACTGAGGCCACCAAAAAGGACCAATACAGACCACACTCAGCACACACAGCCCCCATGACCCACTCTACGTCCTGGTGCAGTTCGGAGGAGGGTGGGCCATGGATGATGGGACTTGAAGTGCCTCTACTCACTTCCCAAGTCCGCTGCAACCCTCATCCAATCACTGATCGAGACCAAACTTGCCATACATAACCCCCATGACTGCCTTCACGTCCTGGTGAGGTTTGGGGGAGGACTGACAATGGATGATGGGATTTGTAGTACTTTTACACCCCTCTGTTCCCACAGACCACTGTGGCCCCCTACAAACACCGAGAAAGTCCACACTTGGCACACAGAGCCCCAGTGACCCACTCTACATCCTACTGAAGTTTGGAGGGGACAGAACATGGATGATCAACACCAAATCTGGCACACAGAGCCCTCATGACCCACTCTACAGCCTGGTGCAGTTTACTGTACCCTTCCTCTCACTTTCATCCAATCACTGATCGAGACCAAACTTGCCATACATAACCCCCATGGCTGCCTTCACGTCCTGGTGAGGTTTGGGGAACTGACCACCCCTCTGTTGACCACTGATCAACACCAGGAAGTCCACACTGGCACACAGAGCCCCAGTGCCCATCCAGTTTGGAGGGGACAGAACATGGATGATGGGACTTGCAGTACCTTCCTTCACTTCCCAATCCTGCTACAAACCTAATCCAATGACTGATCAACACCAAATCTGGCACACAGAGCCCTCATGACCCACTCTACAGCCTGGTGCAGTTTACTGTGAGACGGACCATTGGATGATGGGACTTGAAGTGCCTCTACTCACTTCCGAAAAACAATGCATCCCTCATCCATTCACCAATACAGACCAAACTTAGCACACAGAGCCCCCCTGACCCAATCTACATCCTACTACACTTTGGGGGGGGGGGGACGGACAGAGATGATGGGACTTGCACTACCATCAGTAATTTCATGATACCACTGCAACTCCCAATAATGATGGATCAAGACTAAACTTGGCACACAGAGTCCCCATGACCTACTCTACATCCTGCTGCGCTTCTCAAATAACCCGGGCAGGGCCGGGTCCCCAAGCTAGTAGCTGTATAAAATCCACATTGAACTGAAATATATGGCAGTGTGGACTAGGGCCTTTCCAGATAGGGCCATATCCCAGGCTCTGTTGGACTTTAACCAGAGGGGTCCAAACAACACCTCAGGTAAAAGTAAAGTAATTCAAGATAAAGCGGGTAAACCCTGCTTTGTCCCAAGTTGTTTTGCTACTCCTGAAAGGCCTGGGTCTAATGGAGTATGGATCCTTTTGGGACAGACTACTGGGACTGCTTCTGCAGTCTCATTATGTTCTCACAACCCAGTCTGCTTCTTTGGGCCCCATGAACCCAGAGAAGCGAAGACGGGGCCCACCCCACCCCCAAAAGCCTTAAAAATAAAGGAAAACTTGCCTGGGTGGTTATAAGTTTTTTGGGCTGTATGGCCATGTTCCAGAAACATTCTGTCCTGATGTTTCGCCTACAACTATGGCAGAGGATGCCTGCCATAGATGCAGGCGAAAGTCAGGAGAGAATGCTTCTGAAACATAGCCATACAGCCCAAAATACTTACAGCAACCCAGTGATTCCAGGCATGGAAGGCTTTGACAATACAGAAAACTTACCAGGTCGCCATTAGGCTTCTCTGCAGTCTTCCTAGAGCAGTAGTTTACAATCTTTGGGCCACAGGCCATCAGTGCACATGAAAATGAAAATCCAGTCCGCAAATCTCCATTCTCTTTATTTATTTTATTTCTGCTGCTTTCCGCAGAGCTGACCCGCCTCTTTTTGTACTAATGTTGGAGAGTGGTCTCTGGTCAATTTGGTCCTCAGTCAAGTGGTCCCCTTTCAAGTGGTCCCTGGTCAAAATGGTCCCTGGTCAAGTGGGCCCTGGTCAAAGTGAGTCCTGGTTAAGTTGGTCCTGGTAAAAAAAAGAGATTGGAATCCACTGTCCTAGAGCGTAACAATGATTCGCTAGAATTTCTGACCCCCCCCCCCCCCCGGGCCTTCTGGCATTTCATTGGCACATTTCAGGAATCCTGCAGAGAGGCCTAACAGTGACCTAATAAATTTTGCTTTATTTTTAAGGCTTGGGGGGGGGGGGGGTTTCTATGACAGCACAGAAGTTACCGCACAGGTAAAGGAACTCCCAGGAATGCCTGATTCTTTTGAGCACCCATGGGGACTGCAATGTGGGCAAAAATTGGTTACTTTAAATAAATTGCTGTCTGAAAGTGCCCACAGATAACCCAGTTGAAAGCAAATATTGTGGATTATCTGCCTTGATATTCTGGGTTATATAGGTGTGTGGAAGGGCCCACTGAAAAGAGGAGCTAGGGCCTGAGATCTTGAAGGTTTAATTCATGCACATGTATGGTTAATGCTATATTTTATGCTGAGCTTCCAAGTAGATAACAGTACTGTGTTTGCAGCACTGACCCACCATCATCCCAAACACTAGATGTGCTACACTGAGCAAATTTCCCAAATCTGAATTTTTAAAAGAATGGCAAGAGAATTATTATCATAGGCTATGTCCAAATATTCCTATAGAAAGAAATATGACTGTATAAAATTACTTGCATGCTGTTGGGTTTTATGCACTAAAGTATGTAGCATTTCTATGTTTATACTATGTTAAGTTTCATCATTTCTTTAAGCATAACCTCCAGTACACGTGCATAGTATTGTAGCAGAAGAAGATGGATTTACTTGGATGTGTACTCAGTTTGCCTCCAGAAAGACACATGAGATGTATAGCCCCCCCTTCCCATAGATATCAAAATCCATGTATGCTGAAGTCTTATTATATGCAAAGGTGTAGTACTGAAATAGTGTGTCTTATATAAAATAGAAAAATCCAGATTTGTTGTTTGGATATTTTTAAATATATTTTTTCAAGCTATGACTGGTTGAATTTGTGATTATACAGTCCATGGATATGGAAGAAAGGCTGTAGTGTTGCCCATGCATCACACACAGATTTTTTTCAAAACTGAGACTGTTAGGTGGCAAGAAACACATAATCATATTTCAGGCTGAAACTAATGAGGATGTGTGTGTGTGTGTGTGTGTGTGTGTACAAAATTTGGTTCATAAACCTTTTAAGCAAATTCATTTCAGTGTTGGTCCAGTATCCACAAATATGCTGTGACAGAAAAAGTGACCTATTTCCATTTAGATGAGCCATCTGTCCCCTTTTGATGGTGAAGGTAACAACATCAGTGTCAAAGTCACTCTGAATGGCGGGTAAGCTCTGAATAGTTAGTGCTCCATCCATTAGTGCCATTTCCATCCCAGTTTGCCTCAGAATCAGGGCTGTCAACATACATATGAGTCGATGCCAGCAGTGGCATTACACATGCAATTACATGCAGCAACATTAAAGCTGAATTACACGTGGTGGTTTTATGCCAGCTATGGGCGAGAAAGCTTTTGGTCATGCTTGCTTATTTTTTGACCTCAAAGTATGGGCAAGGCCATTGATATAGGGCATAGAGATTTAATTATCTGCTGGATATATTTATTTATCTAGATAAAAGCAAGACCGTTTTAACAAGGGCAAAGAACAGAATAATTACTATGGTCATTATTTCATCCCACAGCATGGAGACCTCATTTCACCACTCATTCTCCCCCTCCCATTTTATATGGCTTCTAAATAAGTGTATATCACAAGTTGAATTTTGTTGTCCCACCTATGGCTGGATTTATACTGCCCTATATCCCAGGATCTCATCCCAGGTTATCTGCTTTGAACTGGATTATATGAGTCTATACTGCCAGATAATCTGGGATAAGCGGATAATCTGTAATCACTGGCATTACTTCGTGAATGAAGATTCTTAGGAAGGACTCATACCACGCTTTTTACAAGCATGTTGATGACTTAAAAAGGCCAATCCGAGATAGGCAAGTCTGGTTGCAAAAAGCACATCAGAAAGTCTCCTTGGGTGATGTTGTTTCCAAGTTGCGGTTCTTTCTGTGTTGTCATTTCTCTTCGAGACTTGTTTGACGTGTCTTCTTGTAAGAGGCCTCAGCATTATGCGTCTCCATGCCTCCTGATGTGAGTCCAGGGTGGACCATTGTTGGTGATCAATCTGGCCAAGCCTGAGATGTTGTTTCAGGGAGTCCTTATATCTCTTTTTGGGGCGCCTCTCTTGCGCTGACTCGTGGTGAATTCACCATAGAGTAGTATCTTTGAGAGGCAGTGGTCCTTCATCCTAGACACGTGCCCTGCCCAAGCAGCTGTGTTTTCAGTAGCATGGCCTCAAAGCTGGTGATCCCTGCTTGATCAAGGACAGCAACTTTCATCACATAGTCAGTCCAGTATACATTTAGGATTGAGTGAAGACAGCGCTGATTAAAGTGTTCAAGGAGTCGTAGGTGTTGGCAATAGGTGACCCATGTTTCAGGCCCATATAGAAGAATAGACAGTACAATAGCTCTGTACACACTGATTTTGGTGCCTTGCCTCAGGTGTTTGTTACTCCAGACTCTTTAGTGAAGCCTTCCAAATGCATTATATGCCTTTGCTAATCTGTAATCAGATCCTGGGATATATGGCAGTGTAGATCCAGCCTTAGACACCTGCATGTGAGTTCTGGGTATTGTAACAGCACAGATTTATTAGCATTGAAGCTCCAGATCTCATTTAAACTCAATTTGAAATCCTTGTGGGAGGAAGCCTTCTGTTTCTTCCCACTTGAAAGTTATTTTGCAGAAGTTAAGAAAGAATCTCTGCCCTTTAATGTGAGCAAGATGATAATGTATTCTCAGATACTGTAAAAGATATGATGCCATAATGGTGTAGTGAAAAACAGAGCTGTGCTGGTGCTTTGTAAACCACAAAATGGAGTCCAAGTGGCAACAGAAACCACATCTTATCCCTTATCACTGAGGCTTTTCTCACAAATGTTCCATATGGGTGTGAGATCCACCAGGACAGTGCTTCACAAACTGTGTTTCATGAAACCTGCAAAAAAAAATCTTTAAAATCAAATTTAAATCCACATGAAACCAACTATTCATGTGCAGAGTTGTTTACTGTTAACTGTATTATTCTGTTGTAAACCACTCCGAGCCTTCGGGGAGTGGCGGTATGTAAACTCGAATAATAAACAAATAAATAAATAAATAAATTTTAAAACTAACTACATTATACAAAACATTCAGGCAATGAGTGTATATGAAATAAGGAGGAACATTATGAATTTGCAATACTTAGTCAACATCAGAACAGGGATACATTTAGAGCTCCATGTAGGAAAAATGTCTTCTGAATGGCTCCATGATTGCTGGGAACTGCTGCATTAGAATCATAGAATCATAGAGTTGGAAGAGACCTCATGAGTCATCTAGTCCAACCCCCTGCCAAGAAGCAGGAAAATCACATTCAAAGTACCCCAGACAGATGGCTATCCAGCCTCTGTTTATAAGCCTCCAAAAAAAGAGCCTCCACTGCTGAAAAGCTCTCACAGTTAGGAAGCTCTTCCTAATGTTCAGGTGGAGTCTCTTTTCCTGTAGTTTGAAGCCATTGTTCCATGTCCTAGTATCCAGAAACAAGATTGCTCTCTCCTCCACATGACTCCCCTTCATATATTTATACATGGCCCTCATCATGTTTCCTCTCAGCCTTCTCTTTTGCAGGCTAAACATGCCCATCTCTTTAAGCCACTTCTCTTGTTCTCCAGACCCCTGATAATTTTAGTTGCCCTTCTCTAGACAAATTCCAGCTTGTCAACACCTCCCTGAAAATTGTGGTGCCCAGAACTGGACACAGTGTGATTCCAGACATGGTCTGACCAAGGCAGAATAGAGGGATAGCATGACTTCCCTGGATCTAGAGACTATACTCATATTTATGCCGGCCAAAATCCCATTTTTAAGCTTTTTAAGCTGCTGCATAACATTGTTGGCTCATGTTTAACTTGTTGTCCATTAGGCGATTAGCAAGACTAGTACTTTATCTATGAAGACTGAGGCTAAATCCATACTGCCCTATATTCCAGGATCTGATCCCAGATTATATGATTTGAGCTGGATTCTATGAGTCTACACTGTCAGATAATTTGGGATAAGCAGATATTCTTTGATCAGATCCTGTGATATAGGACAGTGTAAATCCAGCCTGAGTATTAATCTGCCTCCCACCCAGATCCACAACTGTTTCAATACATTGCAATGTTTGGTGCTAAATTTGTAAATACAGTGATTACATTACTATCTATTGAACTGCTTTTTCCGTCGATTTGTTTTAAAACATGATGTTTTGGTGCTTAATTTGTAAAATCATAAAGTGATTTGATGTTTAATAGGCCTTTCCTTAATCCTTTCTTATTATCCAACATTTTTGTTTATCCAGCATTCTGCTCGTTTATTTTTTGTAATACTTTTTCTTGTGACTTTCATATACTGGTATATTGTTATTTTAATTTACTGTGTATGCTCCTCCAAATTTTTTGATGTGGAGCAGTTTAATAATTCTGTGGTTTAGGCTCTCAAATGATCATGGAAGAATGGCAAGGAATGGCTCCTGAATTTAATGGAATATGGGAACCAATGGGGCTGTGCTTTGGATTTTTTTTATTTCATTAGGTTTCATTTCCAAGATGAGAAGCCCCCGGGGGTGTGTGTGTGTGTGTGTGTGTGTGTGTGCAATGGATTAAACCCTTGTGGCGGCAGGACTGAAGACCGACAGGTCGCAGCTTCAAATCCGGGGAGAGCACAGATGAGTTCCCTCTATCAGCTCCGGCTCCACATGTGGGGACATGACAGAAGCCTCCCATAAGGATGGTAAAACGTCAAAACATCCAGGCATCCCCTGGGCAATGTCCTTGCAGACAATTTTCTCACACCAGAAGTGACTTGCAGTTGTCAAGTTGCTCCTGACACCAAAAAAATAATCCCAGATGACAATTTCATTGGCCAAATTTAGCCATCATCCACAGTATGTAGCACAATAGCTAAAGGCAAAATGGAAGCACAATAGGATTTTTCTACAAATGCTATTGAATGATCCAGCAAACACAAGCATTGTCTATACTGACTAGAACTAATTTTCCAGGATTTGAAAAAAGAGTGTTTCACAGCAAGACCTGCAGATGCCAGGGCAACCTGTGACTTTTTTGTTCACAAAGCATGTTTGTCACTGAGCCAAAGCTTTTTTTTCCTTCCTTTTTCTAAAGGAGAACAAATCACCTACAAGGACAGGAAGAAGGGCATTCTCCTAGCACAAGGATGAGTAATTCTTTTGAAAGGGAAGAGCCACACAGGAATGCATTCAGATTATAGCCTTCAGTGGCTATAAGTTAATATGACATTAAAACACAAGACCATTAAAAACACAGATATGTTTTGTGTGGAAATAAGAAGAGACGATAGCGTAGATTTCTTCTGTTTTCCCAAATTGAAGGAAACTGCAGCATGTCTGTCTTTTTTTAGATACAAGATGCATGAATTAATTGCTCATTACCAGCCTCCAATCAATCTTTTGTATACACTCAGGGTTGTTAATGAGGTGTGATATTTTCTATGTACCTTCTGCACATGTGGCCAGGCTTGACTACAGCTTTTGCTTTGCTGTTACTGCCAATGTGAATTTTCTGTAAAGTTTTAATCAGAAAACTTTTTGGATTCCAGTCCCAATTGTTCTAAATCATTCAAGATCTGATTTAATATGGTTGACTTATATTTAGAAATTGAAAGTAAAACAAAACAAAATATCATGTTAATTTTACATGTTCCATAAATATTTCAGAAGTGTTCCAGCAGCGCAATGTAGTTGCACTGAAATATTTGAACAGGAAAATAACATTTAAAGGGAACATTTAAAATATACTTCCACTATGTCACATTCAGTGACATTCTTATTGATATGTATATGTCGATATATATATGTATATGTCGATTCTCAATTGTATTCCTCTCCTTTCAATATAAGATGTACAAAATAGCTCACAATAAACAAACTATGTTAAGTAGCTATAAATACCATATATCATTAGGATAATAGGTACTACTTTGACATTGAGATAAAATCCAGTACTCTGCAACCCATATGTTAGTTATATCTAAAGAAGACACAATGAATTGACTGCTGAATTTTGAGTTAATGTATTTGTAAATTACATTTATTTAATGAATCTACTCTAATTGGCCTTAAAGGTATAGTTCAAGTTGTTGTCTCTACCTAGTATGAGTGAAAACATGTAGCTTGTTGTCTTATTTGGCTTTCTTCACAGAAAGTACAATAATTGAATTATGGCATTATAGTTTTACTCTGACTGCAGCATTCTGCTGTACACTCTTTCTAATTGTGTAACTGGAGGTACAAAAAGTTAAAATGGGACCAACTCTAACTAATGGAATAGACCCACAATCCAAGGCTAGATTGTAAGAATGCAGAGGTCATATGCCTTCTAGGCTCCATCTACACTGCCATATAATCCAGTTTCTGAATTCAGATCAACTGCATCGAACTGGATTATATGGCAGTGTAGACTCATATAATCCAGTTTAAAGAGTTAATCTGCATTTTGAAACTGGCAGCTATGGCAGTGTAGATCCAACCTTAGAGGTTGATCTATCTGTTGCTATTATTGGATGCCTCTGCTTTGGAGTCTCAGTTGCTCTAGATTCCTCCTGTTTCCCATCTTGAAAATTGTTGTTCCAGAGTGTGTGATTGGATGGATGGATGGATGGATGGATGGATGGATGGATGGATGGATGGATGGATGGATGATAGATAGATAGATAGATGATAGATAGATAGATAGATAGACAGACAGACAGACAGACAGACAGACTTGGGCAGTTGCTGAAAAAAGTTTAAGTGCTGAACACCCCCCCCCCCATACTGTATTTTAGATTAACCTTCTGTTATTCGCTAAGACATTGAGCACTCCTTCTATGCAGAAGGCTGTAAACCAATGTAGTTGGGTTGAATATTTCCTCTTCACTGAGTTCAGAGGAGGGCCTGTTCCATATAACTGGAATGTAGCATAGACATTTGTTTTTGCTGTATCAGTCTGTGATTTGTAGGTGAAGTTAAACTCCACTGCTTAGTTATGAAATCCACCTATTGAAATGACCAAAGTGCCCTAAAGTGAATTTTTGATTGGAGGGTTTGCAGAAGTTCAGATTCAGGAACATCTTCATTTGGGGAGGGGGTTGTGGGGGTAGAAAATAAGAATGCTTTCTCAGAGCTATTTCTCCTCTAGGAATGTGCCCTTGAACCTTTTTAGTTTATGTCCATTACAACAGGCAGGGTTGCAAAGGAAATGTCACCACCAGAGCTAGTGGTTGCATTTAAAAAACATTTTGAACTGTGCAAAGGCACTTTATTTTTCCAATGCTGATGGAAGAGAAGGAGCATAGAGGCTGCTGTGTCCTTGTAGAATCAATAGACATCTTAAATGTAGGCTGGATATCCATCTGCTGTAGGTGTTCTGATTGTAGCCCCTTCTACTTTGCGATATAACCCAGATTATCAAAGTTGATAATCCACATTATCTGCTTTGAACTGGATTATATGAGTCTACACTGCCTGTGTGTTCCTACATGGCAAGGGGGTGGACTGAATGACTCTTATGGTCTTTTTCAGCTCTATGATTTTATGAATTTGGGAATTATTCTACCTCTAGGAAGGATAAGATATTTCCTAGAAATAATGGCAATACTCAAGAGTGTTGTGGAAGTCTTGTTCAGTGTGGGAAAGCCTATACTGCTGATTAGTTCAAAATAGTGGCTTATTTGCTGTTATTGGAAGTTTCCCCAGATAAACTATTTGTGAAACAATTATGCTGGGCATCAGAAGTGACTGAGGGTCTAGATTTGGCTTACAAGCAAGCACTTTGACATTCTTCTCCCATAATATGATGTTTCATAATTTGATATTTAGCACAAATATGCCTTAGCACATTTGAGGTCAGTTTGAGGAATTTGTCTGTAGAATTGTTGTTGTTGTTCTTGTTTTTAAATACCCAGATATATGTTTCTTGTTTTATAAGAACCATGTAATATGCTTAGAAGACTAGGAAAATTGTACATTTATTTTAACAAAACGAATAATAGAATATTGACCTATGAAATTTCCACTCATTCCATCTGTCTTCCTTAGAAGCCACATAGTAGGAAAAGATACCAGAGCCAGTTCTAGTTTGACAACTACAATAATTGTATCCTTATATAGTGGCTATGTAATATAATCAGACATAGCATGCCAAGATTTCTTAAAATCGGGGCCATCTTAATGGTCTTAAGGATCTTTCTGTTTATGATGCTGGGTGTGTTCATTTTTGGCTGGTTAAAATATGTTCTAAATTTCTGGATTATTTGTTCATACACTTTTTCATTCATACATTTATGAGGTGGGAGCTGAAGATAGTAGTGGCAAGAAGAAATGATGTGCGGGGGGTTATGGCTTATGTAATTTAGTAAGGGGGATTTTTTTTGGTTACCCAAGAATGGTCCCAGAAATGACACTAAGAGATGATTATGATGATTATGTTTATTTATATCCTGCTGAATGTCTCTCCATACAGAGACTCAAAGCAGCTTACAACTAAAAGCATTTCAATACAACTTAAAGTATACAAATATTAAAACAGTATCAAACAACATTAATATTAAAACAATGCAGGTTAAAACCATAAAAGCATATAAAATCACATCACAAAATCACAGGAGTCCTTGATGGTCTTAAACACCTTCACCTTTAAAAGCCTGCCTGAATAAAAAGGTTTTAACCTGCTGCTGGAAGGACAGCAGGGAGGGGGCCATTCTGGCTTCCCTGGGCAGGGAGTACCAGAGTTGCAGGGTAGCCACCGAGAAGGCCCACTCTCTCATTCCTACCAACCGAGCTTTAGATGAAGGTGTGACCAAGAGGAGGGTCAAGATATCAGGGCTCTGTCAGGTTCATATTAGGGGATGCAGTCAGCCAAATAACCTGAAGCTGAAACGCCTAGGGCTTTGCTAGGTCATTCCATCCTTTCAGGAACATACCCGGGGAACTGAAGAAAGCCTCAGTGTTTCTCTAAGGATGCTATCCCACACAGACCCCCCATTTCTAAACATTTTTTGATATAGAACAGAAATGTTGTATAATGGAGCCCATTAGTCGATGGAGGACAACTTCCTCTCTGTGTCTTTCATGTCTCATCAGGGAAGCATTTCTTAAGTATCTGGGACCTGCAGGGGTGGGCAGGGGAAAGAAGGGTAGAGATCATCTTCTGAGCTCAGAAATTGCTATATAACGAAAGAAAATGGGAAAATGTACATGGGATGGTGTCAGTCATGTTAAATCTCTTCAGTGTTGTGTAAGGGGCATTCCTATGGGCTTCCTACCACGCATTGATATTTCTCTCCCCAAATCCTGCTTCATGAGTAATTTTTAAAATTAATTATTCATTAAAAATGCCAACATTTCAAAATATCATCACTTGGTTTTTCCTGTCATTTTTCCTTCATAGTAACCCACTCTCCGCAGTTCGAATACGGGGAGAGAGGGTTGAGGTCCCTCTGTCAGCTTAAGCTCCCCATGCTAGGACATAAAAGAAGCCTCCCACAAAAATGGCAAAGCATCCAAGCATCCCCTGGGCAGCGTCCTTGCAGATGGCCAATTCTCTCACATCAGAAGTGACTTGCAGTTTTTCAAGTCACTCCTGACACACACAAAAAGGCTGTCTATAGCCTTGTAATTTACGTGGCATACAAAATGATCTTATATTTTCATATGCATTCCCCATGTTTGTCAGGCCATGACTCATTTTTTAAGAAAAATATAACACATCTGCATCCACCCTGTTCAGGGCCGTAGCCAGGATTTTGATTTGGAGGGGGGGGGGCTGAGTCTGAGAGAGAGAGGATCTACCCTAGCAAAACCTTTGTATCATTATCCCAATACCCCCATGCATATGGGATGTATTGAGCATAGTGATCAGATCATGTTATGAATACATACCGTATAACAGTTTAAATAATGTACCAGTAAGGCCTTCTCGTGGACCACCCTGAGAATTTCGGGGGGCTGAGCCCCCCACCCACCCCAGCTACATGCCTGACCCTGTCCCACACACCTTTTTAAGGAGCATTTCTCTCTTTCATTATAGTTCCAGATGTGTACTTCTTTCTGTTGATGACATTGAATTTATCTGATTTAAAGGCTCTTCAGCTTTAAAAATGATTTATGAGTTATTGTAGGGTGGAGGGACACTAGACAGCTGAGATGTTGCAGAAACAATAATGTACCTACTGAATCATTGCTTCTTAAAGCATATAAAGGGTAATATTCAAGTTTTTATTTGAATAAAAATACCATTAAATATTATTACTGCGTCTTTTATACCCGTCTTTTTAGGTCATGAAATTGGTTTATTGCCTTTCTTCATTTGATTGTCACATGGCTGAGCCTGGGACTCTCCCTCCTCAGAAGTAAGAGAGGGAAACCCCAGACCCATCTGGCTTCACACAATTTTTTTTCATGTAACAGTCACACCCTTTTTTTGCCAAAGAAAAAAATGGGATTAAAGGCGTGACTACCATTATACTATCAATTATAACAGTATCAGCAGTATACATTCGCTTTTACTCTAGTCTTAACACTCTAGCAAGTAGTTATATCTCCATCAAGGAAAAGGTAGACACAAATTCAGGCACAGATATGTGGTCACACAAAAAGATGATGTGCCAGCTTTGATGTCACAATTGTGTGGCCATATGTTTTTGGTTCAAGAGTTAATTCTGCTGTATTGTATTATTGAAAATGATACAGCTGCATAAATGTGCTTATGGTAGAATCTTATAATTGTGGCTAAGAGTAATATCTCCGCAAAAAATAGTGCCCACACAAATGTGTGGAAGGGACTGAAATATTTTTAATATTCAAAAATAGAGATTCTTTACTGCCAAGAAGCTTCACAGTTCAGAACTTTGTGCAAAACGTATATTTCCTTTTTATTTAATTTTACTTATTCTCTGTGCAGAAATTGGCTGTTTTCTGCACACACAAATACCCATGTGTTAATTTTGTACAGACTAAAACTCAAAATGTGAAAAAATATTTTGTTACTGTATTTTTTCATAGCAAGAAGAAAAATGATAAAATTACTTTTTTTTCGCAAGAATGAAGTTGGTCCAGAGGGGAATGTTATGTTGGGTGAATCCTACAGGAGCTATCCCAAATTGGATGGGACTAGAAATTAATTTTTGGTTTTGAATACAGTATTCCCTCACTTATTGCTGGGGGTTAGGTTCCAGGACCTCCCGCAATAAGTGAAAAATCACGATGTAGGGATACTCTATTTATTTTAATATTTATACAATATTTTAGTAATTATACACTATTTTAAGTCTTTAAAAATTAAAATGAAGGAAAGGAAGGAAAGGCCCTTCAAGGCAGGAGGGAAGGAAGGAGGATGGAGGAGGGAAAGCGCCTTGGAGAGCGGTGGTGGCAAAACCCCACAAAACAGTGAAAATACCGCAATATATATTTTTAATTAATATTTTTTGAAATCCGCAAAACAGCGAGTCTATGATAAGTGAACCACGAAGTAGCAAGGGAACTCTCTCTCTCTCTCTCTCTCTCTCTCTCTCTATCTATCTCTCTCTCTCTCTCTGTATAATAACTTTATTTTTGTATCCTGCCATTGTCTTGGGACTTGGGGCGGCTTATACGGGGACCAAGCCCAGTCAAACAGAGTTAAAATATAACACAATAAAAATACATTTGCAAAACATCATAAAAACATAAACCATCGTACAACAACCAGTACTCTAGCATAGTGGACATTTCAAAACTAAGGGGTAAGGCAAGGGCTTGTGCAATACAACTGCAAGAACAGTGCTGATAGAAAGGTGCAAGAACTAGATGATGAATTAGGGCTAGAAGGGCCAAGTCAATTAGTGCAACACAACTACTAGGAAAAGGACAATAGTAAAGTGCAATATTAAGATATTAAGTCATGGCTAGAAGGGCCAATTCATCTAGTGAACCAATTAATCAAAGGCACATTGAGTGTGTGTGTGTGTGTGTGTGTGTGTGTGTGTGTGTTGGGAGTCTGTGTGTTTTCATCAATCTTGATAGGTTGGGAAAGGAAGCCGACTCTTTATTTTACCAAAAAAGGAGCAGTACAGAGTAAACAGGTAGGCTCCCTTGGGTGCTATGCAGCCCAAGAGTGTCAATTTATTCACCTTTGGCATAGATGAAGGCAGGAATAGGTGTCTGAATAGTATAGCAAGGCTTCTTACAGTGTCGGTACCAGCACTGTTCGAGCTACGTTTCACAGAACAAAATGCCTCAGGCCCATACTGGTAGATATATAATCACAGTGGAGAACTTGAGAGGAAGTGTCACTTCATTTCGATCTTCCAGCAACCACAAATGTCGTGTCAGTGAAAACATTGAATGGAAGCAAACAGTTTGAATGGTGATTCCTTTCCTCCCTTCTCTTTACAGTGATCCATTTATCGCTGCAACACCAAATAAAATAAGCCATTCCATAAGATAAGCTTATATTTTTCCTGGGGAGACTCCCTATCACCACACTTCTCTTTTAAGTGCTGTAGCTCCCTGCTTGTGTTGGATTTCTCTCTCCATTTATGTAAGTATCCTTCTCAGGCCATATGCTGAACACATATAGCTGAAATTTCATCTCATTTCTAGTGGAGATTGTCCACGGGGCTTCTTGACATTGATTGCAAAATCCCTGAGCTTTCTATACACTGAAAAACACATTTTCCCTTGGATTCATGATTAAATATGCTTCTCCCCAGCCTGAATACAAGTCCCTAAGAGCTCTTCACCACACAAAAAAGACCTCTGCTTTCCCTTTTTCCTTCCTTACATGCTCAGCATTTTAACACACTTGGTTTAATACTAAAGATGTTGTGGAGGCGGCTGCTTCCATTCCTTGTGGGCTGCAGGCTTGATGCAAGAACCAGTCATCTGCTACAAAGTTTGGGGAGATGGTTGTGATCTTTCCTTCTGCTAGCATTTTGTTGGAGCCCCTTGAAGAATCGCATAAATGTATATTCAAAAACAGTGCCAGATATAATTAAGAAAAAAAGTAAATTTTAATTGATAAATCCTAAAGAGCTATATTCATCGACAGTGGTTGCAGCAGTACTTGGGCAATGGATTCTCAATAATAATAAAATAGAAAAAAGCAAGGAGGAATAATAGAATCATAAAGCTGAAGAGATAAGAAATGCCATCTAACCCAATCCCATGTCATACAGGGGGTATTTGGGATTTCATCACATTGAGCTTGGGCTCCATCATAGGATGATTCAAAGGCAGAGGCAGGATGGAGCCCAATGGAACCTAGCACTTGATGGAGCACTGAGAACACAGAAGGCTTCCCATGTTCTCATTGATGAAAATGGAGCAAGCATGGAGGGGGGGGTGCTGGGCACTGACACTTTTTGCCATGTGATGGGGAAAGCGGTGATGCCGGCAATGCAGGGCAACAGTTTTCCCCGCTGCCTGCCAGATTAATCAATGAATCCCCCTGCTGTCACCTACTTTCTGGATCTCAATGTGCTGAGGTCCTTAGTGTCTTCCTCTGCCAAGTTACATGTTTGGTTTAAACCATGTTTTTGCCTTTTATCATAAGACCTCATTGGAGCTAGCACAACGTGGGAAGCGTCCCGTGTTCTGGAGGAAATTATCCAATTATGCTTCTACCTAGACTGAGCGCCTGCTGGGAGTCACAAAACTTCATGTTATGGTCGGAGTGGGGCTCCAGCCTGAAGATGGCAAGGAATAATAATAATAATAATAATCTTTATTACTATACCGCCCTATCTCCCAGAGAGGACTCAGGGCGGTTTACAACAGAAAATTGGCAAACATTCAATGCCAGCATAACATAACATAACAAATTAAATAATCTGTATATATATATATAATAAAAGTGAATGTTTGTATGCGGAGGAAATACAGAGGGATATGTGGTAGCATTCCGATTGGTTGCCACTGTGATATTATTTGCATATGGTTTCTGATTGGCCAGCCTCAACATTCTAACACTCTGAAGTGGCAGAGAGGGAAAAGGCAAAGGGCTGAGGCTGTCAGAAATGGTGGGAGTTGCAATCCAAAATACCTTGTGGCCCCAAACAATGACAGAATAAGACCAAACTTGGCACACAGATGACCCCCCCCCCAAGACCCACTCTACATCCTGGTGCAGTTTGAAGGAGGATGGACCATGGCTGGTGGGACTTGCAGTACTTTAATTCACTTCCTTAGAGCACTGTGGCCCGCACCAATGATGGATCAGGACCAAACTTGGCACACAGAGGCCCAATGGCCCACTTAACAACCTGGTGCAGTTTAGGGCAGGATAGAACACGAATGATGGGATTTGCAGTACCTTCACCTGATTCACTTCCCATAGAACACTGTAGCCCCTACAAATCACAGACCAGTCCCAAACTTGGCACACAGAGTACTCACGACCCACTCTACATCCTAATGCAGTTCTAAGGGAAATGGACCATGTATGATGGGACTTGTAGTACCTTAACTCACTGAAACCACTGCGACCCACAACCAATGACTCATCAAGACCAAACTTGGCACACATAACCGCCATGTCCTGGTGAGGTTTGGGAGAGGACAGACAATGGCTGATGGGATTTGTAGTACTTTCCAACCTTCGGTTCCCACAGACCTCTGTGGCCCCCAACAAAGACTGATAAAGACCAAACTTGGCACACAGAGCCCCCATGACCAACTCTACATCCTACTGCAGTTTGGAGGAGGGCAGACCATAGATGATGGGATATGAAGTACCTCCACTCACTACCCGAGACCACTGCGACCCTCATCCAATGACTGATCAAGACCAAAACTGGCACACAGAGCCCTGATGACCTATTCTACATCCTGGTGCAGTTAGGAGGAGGATGGACCATGGATAATGGGACTTGCAATACCATCAGTAATTTCATGATACCACTGCAATAATTATGGATCAAGGCCAAACTTGGCAGACAGAGTCTCCATGTCCCACTCTACATCCTGGTGCTGTTTGGAGGAGGATGGACCATGGACGATGGGATTCGCAATACCTTCACTCACTTCCTGAGAGTGCTGCGAGCCACATAAATAACTGATAAATACCACCCTTGGCACACAATGCCTTTCTCAAATAACCCGGGCACAGTCGGGTCCCCAAGCTAGTAAACAATAAAATAAACATTAGGTATACTCATAGAACAACTCAAAAATAACATACTTAGAAATTTAACTATATAAACCAAATATTTAGAACATGTTTACTACTAGATCTAATAATAGCAAATAGTAAAAAAAATTAAAGTAAAAAGGCATTTACTAATCAACAGGACTGAGGTGGTGTCCAAGTCAGAGTGTTTAAGGTGCTGGCCAAATTAAATTATTATATTGCACAATTCCACAAGTTAAAAAGGACCTATATTGGTCTCGTTACCATCCCCCTCCCACACCCGCCTCCCCATAACATCCACCCCCATTCTTTATGCACTCCCGGAGATTCCCAGATCCCCACAATTAAGGAGTCCTCTGAATACTGTTTAGGCACAGGAATGCAACCCAGGTCTTCATTTGGGGGGGGGGGGGTTTGAGATCTTTGGGGAGGCAGATGGGGGTGTTTTTTCTCATGATGGTGAAGTGTCTCTATCCGTGTTGGTAAAAATCCTGTAGTGCCAAGATCTTATTGATTGGCTTAACACAGTTGGATTGCAAAGCAGGCTCTTGGTCTAGTGCAGGCTGATTTATCTGCTGCTGGCTTCAGGTGAGATGACACACCTGGGGGGCCCCACACCTAGTATGTTTGGTAAAGGCTGCCCCCAGACAGGAGTTCTAAGGTAGAGTTCTCATCCTCTGGATGTTTTCAATGATGCTTATTTAAGTTCCCCCATTTGATGGGGAAAGCATTGCTGAGAGGAAGCTGTGCATGCGGCAATGGATTCGCCCCACTGCCCCTCTCTTTTGTCTTGGAGCCCAGGCAAAGCAGGATGCTTAACCTGAGCTTTCCGATGAGGCCCATGGAAAGAACTGTTTTTTTGTGATTATGGATTTCCATAATGTATGGGTGGACTGGATAATGTCAATATACAAGTCATTTTTTTATGGAAACATTTTTATGCATTGAAATGTATTGTATGACACTGGTGTTTGTATATGGCTTTGTAAATATCCAACCATAGGGCATGTGCTCAGTAGATACAAATATTCCTTCTTTTCCTGCAAACTACTGTGATGGTTTTCGTCAGGCATCTTCTCTTCTGTATTATGACCAAGATGATGTCACTATTTTGTATACATGGCTAAATTTCACTCTCTAAAATTCACAACATTTCTATTTGATTTTGTGCTTTTAAAATCACTTTGAAATCTGCATTTAAGAAGAACAGTGAGACAGAAATTTTTAATAACAAATCAATATCAAAATAGTGCTCAGCATTATGCTTACAGCTTCTTTAGTGTTATATTATATACTGTCTTCTCACTATATTTTAACCTCTTCTTCTTTCGAATAAACTCACGAATAAATATAGCAAAATACAGCACACATTTTTGAGACCATGGAATAGTTCATCCCTTTTTAAAAAGTGAATATGTTATATTTCAAACAAACATGCTAAGGGGAATATTTTATGACTGCTTTTCCCCTTTGTGCTTATTATTAATCCTTTTCATTACATATGTTTATTTAATGGATGTGTGTTTGTATGATAAAATTCAGTAATGATATATTTTTTGAAAATAGAAAATATGCATTAAGCCATCATGTGAAAAGGATCAATATGAAGTTATCTTCTTCACTAAATTTTAGCAAATCATAACGAGGAGGCTGTAAAAAACTTGGCTAAAAATATCTATAGTGTGAGCACAAGACCTAAAATTCTTTATCATTTCATAAACTCTTGTAATGACCATGATACTTTCCACCTCTCTAGGCCTTGCCATTTGTGGATCTCAAAGTGGATTATAAAAGAATAGTGATTTTAAGACCTGCAGATCCTCTATGAGATAGGTAAGCAAAGCATTATTATTCTCATTTTACAGACAAGGGAATCATGGACAGAGAGGTTTAGTGATTCTCTCCTTTTCCCTTTCCTCTTCTGTCACTTGCAAGACAGAGCCACAAATAGCTCAGATGCATTTTCTTCATATATTCTGCTTTAACCACATTATCACCCTTCTTTCCATAGAACCTCTCTGACTCCATATCCCCAACTGTAAAGCAAGGATAATAATACCAGTCCTGACCAATTCTTTTGCAACCACTTTTTTCCAGTCTGCAGAAAAAATGAGAAAGTTAATGCTGACCTTACTTTAGAGACCTTACTTTATCTTTTGGAATTTGGAGAGAGAGAGAAAAAATTACATTCTGTGGAAAGGAATGCATTCAGCCAAATTCTGAAATTCTGAATTATGAAAATTTACTTGGGATTATATGCATATATAATCCCAGTATATATATTAGGGTAAATTTGGAATGGTTAGAAAGAGAGATCGCTTTTTAAATTACTGACTTTTTACAATAGAAATTGTTACATTTGAGTGTTATTATTTTTATTTTATTTATTAAAATATTTATATTCCATTTTATATCCAAAGATCTCAGTGTGGCTTACATATTACTGCAATATCTAACCAGATGAGGGCATACAGAATTTTCTTATTAGTATCTAAATTAAATTTTTATTTACATACATTAACAGCTTACAGAATATAAAACAATGAACCTTTTACAAACACATAACCCCACCACCAAGGCCTGAATAAGTATCATTTCCATTGCTATAAATTTATGAATCAACCAGCAAACAAATGTGATATCCAAAATTCCTGACCAAAAAGGTTGTATTGTTTTCCCTTATCACTCTTTAAAATATATTTAATGAAAACTGACCCATATTAATCACATTCTAATCTTTAAATTTTCTCCCAGAACACCCTTATTTTCATGGATAGTTTGTCATTTGAGGCTATGTTCCATACCTCCCCATACCATGCTTCCAGAGTAAGATTGGTTGCTATCTTCTAATTCTTTGTGATTATAAGTCTCCCCACTGTGAATGTCAGGAATGGAATCTCTATGCCTTGGGCCAGAGTAGATTCCACTCTGCCATGAGTGGGATGATGTTCAGCTGAGTCAGAAGGATAGGACTGCAGCCATGAACTTTGCTCTACTTCTCTGCTAAGGAACACAATGGGATTGTGAACTTTGCTCCAGTTACCAGGAGGATATGAAGTAATATCCAAGAGGACTCTGGGTGGGAAAAGGACTACTGGGTATGCTGAGTCAGGGTGGCTGATGCAATCTTTACAGGATGTTGCATAGGGAGGGAGTTGGTATTTAAGGATTGTGGTGGAGGGGCTCGGGTGTCTTAGCTTTACAAGTTTGCTGTACTACAATAAATCACCATTGGAAGATGGAGGACTTTTGGCGTGTCTTTTCTGGTCGAATTGGAGTTCCTGACAGAAGCTAAGACCCCTGAAACTTTCCCAGGCGATGGAGAGGTTTTTGCATGAAGCGGAAGAATACCTGGAGAGCTGGGATTTCACTACGGATGCAGCCCAGCAGGCCCAGGATGGGGAGTGGAATACCATGGATGAGGTTGGCCTCCCTGATCGGATTGGAGACCCAACAGGGGCGTGGGCGGCTCCTTTCCAGAGAGAAGTGATTTCTGCGGAGACCCAGCGATGGCATGGGGCGGCTCCGTTCCGGAAAGAAATACTCTCCGTTTTGGTGCTGGAGATGGAAGTTGGATGTTCCCATCCCAGCGTGTCGGTGGAGCAGGGCTCTCGGCTGCAGCGGCGGCAGTGCGCAGTAAGTCTAGAGATGCGGCGTATGGGAGTGAGACCACGGAGCCACGCTCTCCCACGGAAGTGGAGGTGTTGAAGGCCCGAATGGAGGCTATGGAGAAGACGCTCCAGAGGGTGTCACAGCGGTTGGCGAAGAACCCTAGCCAAGACTCCATGTGGGGCCCGGTCGGCGGAGGTGATTTTACCCGCTATTCTTGGATGGACGAGGAGAGGGTTGAAACCCGCCCTAGATCTCCTGCGGGAGTGTGGGGGGTGGACGCCCGGACTAGAGGCCCGAAGGGAACGGTTGGAGGAACCCGGCCTAAAGTGACGAGTGAGGGGATTCCAGTCCAACCCAAAGCTGCAGGGCTAGGCCGAGGTATTCAGTTGCTGAGGAGGAATGGCGGTCATGTTCCTGTCCCAGCCCCAGCTGGTGCGGAAAGAAGACCCTTGTATGGTGAGAGAGAGAGGCCCCGGAAAGAACCACTTCGGGTGGAATTCGATGGCGAGGCTTGCAAAGTGGCCTTTTTGTGGCGGCTGTGGGGGACCATATGGAGGACTACGGCCACCTGTACCCCAGTGAAGGCAGCAGGGTGCGTGCTGTTGGTGCGGTGTTAAAGGGAAGAGCGGCGGACTGGTACGTCCAGTGCCATGACCGACGAGATCCGTGTTTGGGTGATCTACGAGAATTCCTTCGAGCGGTGAGAACTCGTTTCCGTGATCCGTTGGAAAGAGTAAAGGCGAAGGAAGCGTTGAGGTGCTTGAAGCAAGGCAGCAAGTCGGTGACGGAGTATGCGGAGGAGTTCATGAGCCTGGCGGGGAAGGTGGTGGAGTGGTCACAGGCAACTCTTTTGGAACTGTTCAAAGAGGGATTGCGGCGTGAACTACTGGAATGGTGTTTGCATCGTGGAGACCCAGTTAATGTGGATGGATGGATTCAGTTGGCTGGTGCTGTCGAAGGAATCCTGGCTCAGGTCCAGCGACGGAAGTCTACTTCTGGACCTTTGCGGAAACCACGGCCTACGCTGAGGCGGCCGGCTGGGAGTGAGAGCCAACTGAGAGGAACGGGAACTGGTGGCAAGTTAAAAGGGAAAGGCTTGTGCTACATTTGTTCTCAGTCTGGACATTTCGCAATTCAGTGTCCACAAAGAAGAGGCCCTGATGGCAGACCTGTGGCGGTGGCTAGAGGGGCTTTAGGAGAGAAGGTCGAGGAGAAGGAAGGGGTGAGCGAGAAAGCCCCAAGTATTATGTGTGATATTGGGTTAGAGAAGAAGGGACAATACCAATTACATCAAGCATTAATTGACTGTGGGTGTTCTGAAAATATTATATGTCCCACATTAGTTAAGAATCTAGAATGTGAAACTCAGGAGTTACCGATTCCGGTGCATTTTGCTCAACGAGATGGGACTTGTGTGGGGTGGGGGGGCCTTTCCCTTAGGGACCAAATGTTTAAAGGGTAAGGTTGACAATTGGGAGGGAACACTGGATTGTGTAGTGGCCCCAATTAAGGAACATGATATAATTTTAGGATTGCCATGGTTACAGCAGGCTGACCCGGTTATTGACTGGAAAGCAGGTACCCTAAAGTGTCGGCCGGAATTGGATGTGAATGTGAGCATGACTGAGGGGAAAGGGGAAAAGGAAGAGCCGCTGATTCCGGAAGAGTATGCTGATTTAAGGGATGTATTTAATCCGGTATTAGCAGATAGTCTTCCCCAGTCCGGAGGGTACAATGTAAGGTGGAATTAAAGGAAGGAGCTGTATTGCCCAAGCCCAAAATATACCCTATGACAGAGAAAGAGAAGCTAGCGTTAAGAGAACAAATCGATGACTATTTGAGGAAGGGATTTATCCAAAGGTCTGAGTCCCCTATAGCTGCTCCAGTCCTGTTTAGGGAAAAGAAGGATGGCAAATTAAGACTGTGTATTGATTACCGAGGGTTAAATGCTATCAGCACGATCAATTGTTATCCCTTGCCTCTGATTAAGGATCTATTGGGACAGATGGGAAAGGGAAAGTACTTTACTAAATTGGACATTATAAATGCCTTCCATATGGTTCGGGTGAAGGAAACGGATAGGTGGAAGACAGCTTTCTCGTGCCCACTCGGATTATTCGAGTGGTTGGTCATGCCCTTCGGATTGTCCGCGCCCCGGCATTTTCATGCAGCTGATAAATGAGGTGCTGCACCCCTTTTGTATAAGGGGTATATGTGTATTTAGATGATATAGTTGTGATTTCGCAAACCAAGGAGGCGCATGTGCGGTTGGTCCGGGAAGTGTTAGAAAGATTGAAGGAGGCAAGGCTGTATGTGAAACTGAGCAAATGCGAATTTATGAGAAATGAGATTGACTTCCTGGGATATAGGATTAATAGAGAGGGAGTGAGTATGGACCCGGCCAAGGTGGCAGATGTATTAGCTTGGGAAGCTCCTCGAACCAGGAGGCAATTGCAGGCGTTTTGGGTCTGGCCAATTTTTATAGATCGTTCATTTTGGGGTTCGCAACGATCGTATTGCCCCTTACCGAGTTGTTAAAGACAAAAGGTATGGGAGAGGGTAAGAAGGTGAAGGCACCTGGGGCTAAGTTGAGTTGGACACCAGGGTGCCAGAAGGTTTTTGAGTTACTGAAGAAGGCGTTTACTGGAGGGCCTTTATTGCGACATCCGGACCCCGCCAAACCTTTTGTAGTGCAAAGTGACGCTCTGCATGGGCGTATGGAGGGGCTCTATTGCAGAAAGATGAAGGTGGGGTGCTGAAGCCCTGTGCATTTTTTTCTAAAAAGTTTAATGAACAGCAGCGGAATTGGCCCATATGGGAGAAAGAGGCGTTTGCCATTAGATATGCTCTGCAGACGTGGCGGCAGTTTTTGGAGGGTGCTGTTCATCCCTTTGAGGTGTTGACGGATCACCGGAACTTGCAGTTCTTGAGGGAGCCCCAAAAGTTGTCACCGAAGTTGTTGAGATGGGCTCAGTACTTGGCTCGATTTAATTTTGTGCTGAGGCATATTAGAGGCAAAGACAATGTGGTGGCTGATGCGTTGTCACGTTATCCGGTGATGGGGGAGATCCTCCTGCTGGGGTAGGGAGGATGTTTACTAAGGATCAATGGGGTTTGAAAGTGCAGACCCGAGCCCAATGTAAACTGGAAGTGAAGCAGGAGAATGAGGGATTGGAAGACTGGATGAAGGAGTTCCAGCGATGTTATGAAGGGGATGAGTGGTTAAAGTCCCATGAGATTGAGTGCAAGAGAGCCAAGGGGTTGTGGCTAGTGCGGGATAAGTTGTATGTACCGGCAGTACTGAGGAATAAGATAATGGAGTTGTTTCACGATCATAAGTCTGCAGGGCATTGGGGATTCACCAAGACCTTCTTGGCGATTAGGAGTAGATATTGGTGGCCGGGAATGAGGTTGTTGGTGAAAGATTATATTAACCGCTGTGAGGCTTGTGCTAGGGGAAGTTGTCTACTGCTAAGCCTCCAGGATTAATTCAAGTAGTAGCCGCTCCTGTTAGACCGTGGACCCATGTAAGCACTGATTTTGTGGGGGAGTTGCCCTCTAGTAGGGGATACAAATATATTTTGACGATCCTGGACATGTTTTCGAAGCAGGCTCATTTTGTTCCTTTAACAGGATTGCCGTCTGCGGAAAAGTTAGCCAGGCTATATGTGCAACATGTATATCGATTACATGGATGTCCTGAGCAGGTGCTCAGTGATAGAGGGGTGCAGTTTACTGCCAAGTTTTGGGAGAGGTTTTTAGAGACGCTGGGGCAGACCGGAAGTTGACCACCTCTTATCATCCATGTTGTAATGGAGGCGTTGAGAGAACGCAAAAATCATTAGCTAGCTACTTGCGGATCTTTGTGAATGAGCAGCAGAGCGACTGGGCAGATCTTTTGCCATATGCGGAAGTGGCGTATAATGGCTCTGTGCATTCCTCCACGGGGAAGACTCCGTTCTCCGTGGTGTATGGGCAGGAGATAGTCCCGTTGCCGGTTGGACTAGGTGCTTTCGTGGAAGATTCAGGGAGTGGAGGAACAGAGCTCAGGAGGAGTGGAGGAGAGTGACGGAATCTTTGCGGAAGGCTCAAAGTACATACAAGCGTTTCGGAGATAGGAAGCGACAGGAAGGGGAGGCGTATAAGGTGGGCGATCTAGTATGGTTGTCCACCCAAAATTTAAAGCTGGGGTTACCCTCTCGTAAGTTGGGCCCAAAGTTTATAGGGCCGTTCCGGTGAATGAGTGTGTGAATGAGGTTTCTTATCGGTTGGCTTTACCAAAGATTATGGGAAAGATTCATCCTGTATTCCACTGTAACTTATTGAAACGGTATGTGAATCCCTTTGTACCACGATCTTGACCAGTGCTTTGTTTCCCCAGGGGGAGGACGAAGGAGGCATAATGTCAGGAATGGAATCTCTATGCCTTGGGCCAGAGTAGATTCCACTCTGCCATGAGTGGGATGATGTTCAGCTGAGTCAGAAGGATAGGACTGCAGCCATGAACTTTGCTCTACTTCTCTGCTAAGGAACACAATGGGATTGTGAACTTTGCTCCAGTTACCAGGAGGATATGAAGTAATATCCAAGAGGACTCTGGGTGGGAAAAGGACTACTGGGTATGCTGAGTCAGGGTGGCTGATGCAATCTTTACAGGATGTTGCATAGGGAGGGAGTTGGTATTTAAGGATTGTGGTGGAGGGGCTCGGGTGTCTTAGCTTTACAAGTTTGCTGTACTACAATAAATCACCATTGGAAGACGGAGGACTTTTGGCGTGTCTTTTCTGGTCGAATTGGAGTTCCTGACAGTAATGTTACAAAAACTCTTCAACAGGGGGCAAAGGGAAAATATGTATAAAGGGAAAATATGTCTCTCTGTACATGTCACATCTTCAGCAATAGTTACTTTGTAATTTAACCGGTGTGGTATATTATCTCCATATAAACTTTATACACATTTTCTTCAATTTTTATTGACAGATCCTTAACCACTCTCCACTTTAGAACACTTTTCCAGTCAAGATCCATCACTGGTCCTAGATCTAACAACTTCAGCCCCATTTCCTTGCTTATTAACCCACTGTACATTTTCCCAATTAGTTGTTTCCCTGATAGTTCTTGCTTTTTAAGTTTACTTAACAATTCCACATATTTGCTTAATTCTCTACATATGGGATTTTTCCAATTATATAACTGCGGTTTCTCAAACCAATTCAGGACATCTTGTTGTTCTAAGTTATTGAATTTGCCCCTTAAATTTTGTATCCATTTCTTCCAAGAAAGAGCACTTTTGCCTACACTAATTTTTATTATTAACTTTAACTCTCAGGTCCTCCAGGAAATTTTCCAGTAAAAAATTGGGCTTAGGGGAGAAGTAATTAAGGGGTGTAAATTTAGAGTATCTAAATTAATTAAGCTATGAAAAGTTTACTTAAGCAGCTTGTGGCATTGCATTTTCATATAAATGAGCCAAAAGCAAAGAACCTAGTGGAAGTTTGGTGTTAAATCAGGACTGACTGCAATATTGATTTGGATCACAACAATTGAAGACTTATCTCTTCTCCACAAATCCCCAAAATCTGGTATTTGTTATGCCCAGCTCCTTATATTTAAAGAGTTTAGACTTGATTACCTAAATAGATTTCAATGCATATGTTTTAGTGCCGTTATTATTTCTGTCACACTACTAATTCTTCCTTGTTTTCACAATGACTTGGTTGTTTTGGATGTATGGATTTAGTGGCCAAAATAGCCCAACAATTGGCTATCTTATGTCCATAGGTGCCTGAAGCATTTAAATGGATGCAGAGAGAAAACATTATGTTCATGTAGATTATAAGAGAGCAGTAACATTAATCTGATATGTATTATTCCTTTCATTGGGACCCTTTTCTTCCATTTTAAAGAAATAATTTATTGATTTCCATATTTGTTTGGAAAAAGATAGATTTTTTAAAAAAGTAAATATTTATATTCCTTTTAAACATATCATAGTAAAATTGTTAATGCTTAGTCATTTATTGAGTGATCAAAAGCAGCAGCAACAGGTTGAGTATCATTTATTCAAAATTTCCAATGCTGTAAAGCAGTGGTTCTCAAACTTTTTTTGCCAAACGCCCCCTTTCCAGAAAAAAAATTTGCTCACCGCCCCCCTAGAAATTAATTTTTAAAATGGAACAGAACCTTTTAGGGATTAGAACTCTATTACCTATTTGAATTGCATCAAGGATATAATATTATATTATTCTATTTACATAGACAGGCTCTCTCATTGCCCTCTGTTGTTTGCTTGTGTTTTGTCAAGGTTGCCCAGTGTTTTTTTTTCATGAATCAATCAGGGCCAGCTAACACCTCCCAACAAAGGCAATAACCAGCCAGGCACTGAAGCTGCAAGGCCATTCAATGCTAATCAAGGTGGCCAATTTCAACATTCACACTTGCCTCAAGCAAACTAGACTTCTTTCTCCCGCCCTGGACATTCTACTTGCCTAGTTTCCAAAAGACTTCACAACCTCTGAGGATGTCTGCCCTAGATGTAGGGGCGAAAGATCACAAGTGAGCGAGTGTGTGCACCTGCAAGTTGCAACAGGGCTGTATGGTGTGGGTGGAGTTCAGGAAAGGAGGAGGGCAGGCTCTGCGCAAGGCCTGCCCCTCCTCTCCAGAGCTCCGCCCATGCCAACAGAGCTCTATGGTGTGGGTGGAGTTCAGGAAAGGAGGAGAGCAGGATCTGCGCAAGCTCTGCCCCCTCCTCTCCGGAGCTTTACCCATGCCAACAGAGCTCTATGGTGTGGGTGGAGTTCAGGAAAGGAGGGGGCAGGCTCTGTGCAACCCAACGCCAGGGCAACGCTACCACCCCCTGTCTAGGCTTCAGTGCCCCCCAAATTCATTGGAGGCTTCTACCACCCCATGAAACATGCATCCGCCCACCAGGGGGCGGTAGCACCCACTTTGAGAATCACCGCTCTAAAGTCACCCATAAAGGTGGCTGACATAGTGACACCTTTGGTTTCTGGTGGTTCAATGTACACAAAATTTGTTTCATGTACAAAATTATAAAAAAAATATTGTGTATGAAATTAGGCTTCAGTCTATGTGTATAAGATATATATGAAAATGAATTTCATATTTAGACCTGGTCCCATTTCAGAGATATCATATTGTTTTTGTTGCATGTCTTCAAATGATTTCTGATCTAAGGTTTCCTTAGTAACATTTGTTCAGAAGAAGTTAGTCTCTAACTTCTTCAGAGGCTGAAAGCGTGTGATTTGATCAAGGTCATCCAGATATTTTTCTAGCTGAAAAAGGATTCAAAACTTTAGAGTCGTAGTTCCAAAGTTCCGAGATCTTGGGGGGGGGGGGGGGGGAGGCTCTATTTTAATTGGCTTGGAAAATGCTTTGCTTTCATCTGAACTAAGAATAACAGAGGCAATAGTAATCATATTCTGCATTCTTCTACTTAAGACCTAGTGTTGACCAAATGGAGATCTTAATTCACTCACCCCCTCCTCCAGCCGTATATGGTTCAGGTCAGGCTATCTAAAGGAATGTATTTTCCTATGTAACCCTAATTAAGCTCAGAGAACTTTGGAAGAGGCCTTCACTCAGTTCCATCACTTCACGTGCACATCTGTGAAGGACCTCTTGGTGGCTATTCCTAAGCTGTGGAACTCTCTTCCTTGAGAGGCTAGAAGCCCTGCCCTAAACTATCTGGCAGAAATGTTTTGGGTTTTTTTTTATGTTGACAGGATTTTAGGTACTTTTAAAAAAAACTTTAAAAAAGAATGTGCTATACTATTTTAATTGAGGTTTAATTTTATGTTAATCATAATCTTTTGTATACTATTATATAAATAATGAGAAACATGGTTGAAATTTGGGTAAAGAAAGGGAGAGACATAAGTTGGGAATTTGCAAAGATTATTACAAGCTAGAGATGTTTCAACCTTGCTTTACCTGGGTTTTTTTGTAATTGGTCTGGTGGTTTTAAACTGGAATACATTAGTTCCAAAACTCTCACTTTTGAGCAGCATCGCCTCGGTGTATGAAAAATTTACCTCATTTCAGTCAGCATCTATCATTTTCAGTAAGATTTCTGTGGCTGGTGTTTGTACAAACTATATGACAGACCAATTATAATATGTTAGAATGCTCACTTTAAAATACACAAAGCAGAAGATGAATGAAAAGCACTACATTCCACTGCAATATAGAATGGAGAATTTTTCCCCCTCTTGTACAATTAACAAATCCATGTTTCAGGGAATCTTAGTTAATGGATTGTTATGATTTCTGATTCCATTCAGAGATTTCCCTCCTAAGGGACCCTACATATTTCACTACATAATAAATTGCACTTTTATCCTTTTTTCTGGCTGAACTAAAGTGACATGCAACAATTCAATGTTGGAATATGGGTGAAGCTTAACTCGCCTGCATGCTTGCCTCCTTGTAGCTGTGTGACTTCACTTGGATGCCAGCTTAGTGAAGCTCTGTACCTCCAAGAAAGCAAGCATGGGGTGAGTGAACGGAGGTTGTGACTATTATGCAATTAATACTAAAATATCAATTTTACCAGCCCAAAAATGGGGGTGAGATTTATGTGATGAGGACTATTGTGCGAGAAAAAATGGTATTTATCAGAAGTTCTTGCACATTATGTAGCAAGCCAACAGTGTTTACTGAAAAAAAATTACTTTCAATTGCATTATGAGTTCTACTGTGCCAGGTGGAAAATATTGCATCGAAATGATTCAAGTATTTGGGCATGATTGAACTGTGTGCATTTACAACCCTTCTTTTCTGGGTTGGTTCTAATTCTACCGGAAAGACCTGTTGGAAAGGTTAAACAATCAGAATCTGCTGACAAAATCATCTAAAATGACCTTGGCCACATTGGATAAGCAGTCCTCCATAGAAAACATAATCATCAAGACATTGTCACCCCTATCTACATTAACAAAGACTTCAGAAGTTTAAGGATATAATCCCATGGGGAGGAAGGAAGCAAGGGGGAAACATTTGGAAGAATGCAGACTCATCTTACCCCGGCAAGGTCTGTTTTCAGGAATGGTCAGCTATCCCAGGTCCTTTCCTCGTCTTCTTCTCCTTTCCCTCCTCTTTCTTCAACCAGGAGTCTTCTCTCCATTTTCCCACACTGACAAGATGGATTCCCACAGGTGGTCGCTAAAAGAGGCCATGCATCATAGGATGGTCAGCATGTGAAAATGGAGAGAAAATGGGGGAGAGGGGAATTACATGGGATAAGGTCCTAAGTCTTTGGAGACTAAGCTAGTGTGTTAGAAATCTCTGTAAAACATGAATCCTCCATCAGACATGCTGTTGTTTTTGACTGTTTTAACATCATTTTCATGACAGGGAGCATTCCTTTAATTGACAGTCCTCCACACAGATACATTTTCTGCATGAAGATGCCACTTATTTTTATCATTTAATTGCTTCCTTTTTATGTGTTTCCTTGCTTGCTTGATCAATCTATATTCTGTCTTTTTACCTGGTGAGGAGTCAAGATAGTTTCTAATGTACTTTATAAAACCTAGAATTGCAAACACAATGAATTATACGTGTCAAAATTATAGACTACATCATTAATAAAAATTCCCCAATAATGTTACACAGTATTAAAATATTAGAAAACGGTTCTCATCCATTTGGAGCATCTTTCTATTTCAATCTAGTTGAGGGAATCCTGCCTGAGTAGAAAGTCTTTATCTGTGAGCAAAAGAACAAGGAGATAGTTAGTTTAACTTTTCTCAGATATAAGTTCCTAAGTCTTGGAAGAAAGCCAGATTTCATGTCCACACCAAATATCCTTCTGACAAGGGAAGGACCAAGAGAAAGGTCTCTCCTACAGAGTCAAAATTTGGCTGGATTTATATTGGAGTTTTATATGTATTTTTACATATAAAATTCAACACTTTGAATTGTGACTTGAAATGGGCTGGTAGCTGGTGAACCTTTTATAGGGGGTATGTATTCTCTCTGACTTCTATTTTTCTGACCTCGTTCTCTCTGTTCCTCTCTGTTCCCCTCCCCCCCCATCCTCTCTCTCTCTCATTCCTCTTTTCAATCTCTCTCTTTTGTGTATTTATAACCTTTATAGTTGACTTTCATTATCAATGTGCTTGTGTTATAAATTTTATAGAATCTGTAATTTACAAGGCAGAACTTTTACTGGAGCCATATTAGATTGTATAGCAAGAAGCTCACGAATGAATTATCCTTATTTTATGTTGTTATTAAACTTTAAAAAGGCCAAGTTCAGGGTTGCAACTTCTAGAGAAGTAGCCATGTTCTTTTAGAAATCAACAAAGAATCTCCTGATATTTCAGAGCTGGAAGCATTTAAGCCAGCCAAGACAATGTGCAGCTGACTTTAAAATGGCTGTTAGAACAAAGACACTTCAAACACTTTATCTAGAACCTAGATATCTGTTGCCTGATTGAAGATAATGGATTTTTATTCATTAGACATTAATTGTCTGTATAATGCTAGGGTCATCCCAATGAGTGGGATGAGTCCTTCCTAAGAATCTTCATTCGCGAAGTAATGCCAGAGAGAGAGAGAGAGAGAGAGAGAGAGAGAGAGAGAGAGAGAGAGAGAATATGCTAGGATATTTGGATTATCATCAAAATTTGTTTATGAATGGTGCATATAATTATTCAATCACTACCTTAAAACTTCGATCTCACAATCCACCTAAACACCATTCTCAAGTATTTTGTTACTTTGCTGTCAAATTTGTTGGAAAAAAGAAGATCTCAAGAAAATAGCCTCTTTTCTCTTTCTTTTAATACATTAGATAGCACTGCAATACCAAAGACAATCCAGAATTCACTTTGTACTTTGTGTTCCAATAAATAATGAAAGGAGACTATTTCTTTTTAAAGCTATCCATCTTTCATCTTCTTTCAGTTTTTCTATTTCAGTAATTTGCTCTGTATGGTAGTTTAGGTTCTCACAAGAAGTTCAGTGAATTTTCTTTCTTTGAACAAATGACTCGCATACCATATAACAAATTCTTTTGAAAGTTCCCAGAGTTTCAAAACTACATGCCTTGAGGGAGGGAGAACTGCTACTAACAAACAAGCCAAGGATTATGGAACCAGTTTCATAGTACTGTATTTGGATTCTAGTCAATATGCTTTCACTCACTGTGGTTAATAATAATAATCAATAATAAGCCAATTCTATGTGTTTGGTACATCTTCCATCTAATTCAGTAGTGATAACTGTGGCTTTGGAGAGTTTCCGGTAGGTTTCTTTACTTGCTCCACTTTGAGATTCCTTCTAGGCCTTCTAAAGCATGTGCTGCATTACTGGGAACCTCCTTCCTATTAAAGCTTAGTATTTTTCAAACTAACAATACATTTTGATACCTAATAGAAAATAGATAAAATATTTCAGAGTGTTTTCTTGGAAAGATTTGTTCAAATGGGGTTCACTCCCCCAGATAATATGACTAGGTCTCTTAATGGGGTTTCATGACTAAATATAGATTTGTAGTCTGACAGTCAAACCACTATACCATGTTGGCTTTCAAATGGCTTCATTTATTTTAAAAAACCAATAATTATGTCTACATTTAGGGTATCTGAACTTATATAATTTTAGTCAAGGGGATTTATTATTATTAACTAATGCTACTGAGATTGAATTGCAAGTAGCTAAAAGATATAACAATAACAATAATATATTTATAATCCGCTCTATCTTCCCAAGAGGACTCATAAAACCTATAAATGGTCTTTTCAGAAATATATTCTGGGCCTTAGCTTCTCCATCCCCATGTTTGCAGTCTAAAATTGGGATTTGACCCACCTTTATCTCAACCCTATTAGATTTGATATAAAAAAGAACAGTACTGCTTTTCAAAGAAGATATTGCATACATTTCATATTTAGTAGTTGTGCAATGGACATTACATATAAGCCTCAACTCTCTGTGTTATATAATGTGGATAGAGAAATCTTAAGAATCTTGGGTGGGTACCTCTAACACTTTATTTAAAAGTTGTCTTAAAATTATGGAGTTGAAAGTGACCACAAGGGTCATCCAGTCCAACCATCTGCTATGTAGGTACAAACAATGAAAGTACTCACAACAAATTGTCATCACTTTCTGTTTAAAAATCAGTGTATTGGTCTATTGATTTCAGTGGAAAGCAAGGAATTATTCCAGTCTCAGGTCTGGCACAGAGTCAGGCCTTGTTTAGGAGAAGGGATTTAGTATCATACATAAGGAGGCCTGACTTGCTACACTATAGACATTCAAGAACTTGAGGTCTTCTTGAACACATTCCAGCAGACCAGTCTGGATGCACAAACTCAAGTCAGATGAACATACAGGGGATGTCTATGAGAAGTTCACTTCAAATGTGGAGAAAGCTGATGCTTGGAGCAATGTCACACTTAGAAGGAGGAGGAGGACCATGTATCATTCTGAGAATCTGTAGGTACATAATCAATATGAAGTTCTCTAGCCAGTAACAAGTTGTGCCAGAATAATTTTCTTCTTGCTTGCTTGCTTGCTTGCTTGCTTTCAAGTTACAAGCTTGTTAGATGCAGGTAATGCTGTGGATGTAGCATATCTTGATTTCAGAAAGACCTTTGGCAAGGTTCCCCATGTTCTTCTTACAAATAAGCTAGTAAAATATGGGCTAGACTCTAGCCCATATTTTACTAGCTTATTTGTAAGAAGAACATGGGGAACCTTGTCAAAGGTCTTTCTGAAATCAAGATATGCTACACCCACAGCATTCCCTGTATCTAACAAGCTTGTAACTTCCTAGGGAGGGGGAACCGCCGAAAAGGAGCAGTAGGCGGTGCGAAAGGCGGCGCGTCAGAGGCCTGGGACGCACCGCCCCTCGCGCCACCTACTGCTCCTTTTCGGCGGTTCCCCCTCCCTTCCTAGGGTTTCACCCGCTTCTGACGCTGGCGTGATGCTTTGGGAGGGAGGGCAGAGCCATGGGGTGTCCCCGTGGCTCTGCCCTCCCTCCCAAAGCATCACGCCAGCGTCAGAAGTGGCGCATGCACACTTTTTATTTATTTATTTTGATTGGGGGGGGATTTTTTATATTTTATTAATAATAATTTTTCCAGAGGAGAGGAGGGCCGCGGCCAAGGGGCTGGCAGGCCATGTGCGGGCCGCGGGCTGCCTGTTGGGCAGGCCTGGGCTAGACAATACCACTGTTAGGTGGATTTGTATTGACGACAAAGTGTGCTCACGAATGGTTATTCTTCATCCTAGAAAGCAGTGAGTAGTGAAATGCCACGAAGTTTGATCCAGAGCCCAGTTTTGTTCAACATCTTTATTAATGACTTGGATGAAGGCTTAGAGGGCGTGCTTATCAAGTTTGCAGATTACACCAAATTAGGAGGAATAGTTAAGACTCTAGAAGACAGAATTCAAAATGACCTTAGCGGATTAGAGAGTTGGGCCAAAACTAACAAAATTCATTTCAACAAAGAGAACTGTAAGATACTAGGTAGAAAGTAATAGGTAGAAAGAATGAAATGCAAAGATAAATGATGAGTGAAGCCTGGCTTATCAACAGTCCATGTGAAAAAGATCTTGGAGTCTTAGTGGAAATGCAGTGGAATCACATGGTTGGTTCATGTTTGAGTCAACTATGTGTTGCAGCAGCTAAAAAAGCCAATGGGATATTGGGCTGCCTCAAAAAGAGTATAGTGTCTAGATCAGTGGTTCTCAACCTGGGGTCCCCAGATGTTTTTGGCCTTCAACTCCCAGAAATCCTAGCAGCTGGTAAACTGGCAGAGATTTCTGGGAGTTGTAGGCCAAAAACATCTGGGGACCCCAGGTTGAGAACCACTGGTCTAGATCAAAACCCTTTCCTCCCAGTGCAACTGGGAGGAAAGGAATTTGCTTCCCTCCCTCGGGAAAAGAAGCGGATTCTGTGTTGACCTTCTGTGTTCCTAGTGGAAGGTCAGCCCCAACAGGCCAGTCTGCGCCTGGATGTTGGCCCACCCCCGCCCATTAACAGTATTGACTTTGGTTGCCCATTGGAACCGGGTGGGAATTTTTTCCCCTTTCACCCTACGTTTTGGGTGCGGGGTTTTTTTTTGCCTACCCCTTTACAGTTTAGGGGCTAGATAGGGTGGTAAATTGTCATAAATGGGCCTTAGCGGAAAATAGCTAGGGAAATCCCATAGTCAGTGTGCACCTTAGGCACCCCCTTCAGGGGTGAAGGCCATTCAGTTAAACACTCACCTTTAAGTTCAAGTGTTTGGTGAGGTAAAGTTAAATGGCCCTGGAATGGGAAGAGGCTGAGCTCAATATCTTGAGAGTAGACCTCTCCTCATTTCCCTTTAAGGATTGCCCTGGTTGGATAATTAGGCAATCCAAGTGTTTCACCCATAAATTACTTATGTTAAACCGGGTAAGGATGCTACATGGCTTGGATACAGCACATTCCTGACACCCCTTGAGTTAAGTTAAGGAAAGTTAAATAGGTAATATTTAAATAAAAGTTGCCCAATTTGAACCCAAGAATTTTTTTGTGTCTTTATTTCTGGGGATGGGCAGGCAAAGGAAGTTAGGGTGCCTTTGTATTCTGCTTTGGTCAGACCTCACCTGGAATACTGTGTCCAATTCTGGGCACCACAGTTCAAAAGAGATATTCATAAGCTGGAAGGTGTCCAGAGGAGGGCGACTAAAATGATCAAAGGTCTGGAGACCATGCCTTACAATGAGCATTTTAAATAATTGGATATGTTTAGCCTGCAGAAGAGAAGTTTGAGAGGAGACAAGATAGCCATGTGTAAATATTTGAAAAGATGTTATGAGGAAGAGGGAGCAGACTTGTTTTCTCCTGCCCTGGAGACTAGACATCAGAGCAATGGGTTAAAATTACTGGAAAGAAGGTTCCATTTGAACATTAGGGGAAAATTTCCCAACCATAAGAGCTGTTCAACAATGGAACTCACTACCTTGGAATGTAGTGGTAGCACCTTCCTTGGATGCTTTTAAACAACTGGATGGTCATCTGTCAGGTGTTCATACTTTGATTTTGTTTTCCTATATGGCGGGGGTTGAACTAGTTAGTACATGTGTTCTCTTCCAATTCTATGATTCTATATCTATGATCTCTAATGCTTTCTGGCCTCCATCAGTGACAGCAGTAGATCCCTGCACTACAGTATCAAGAAGGTCACCAAATGAAGACCTCCTTCATTATTTAATTTTCTGATTGTAGAAGCAGCATCCTCTAGATATTATTTAGCTATTGCTACAGTTCTTTCAGTGCACATAGGATTGCTTCCTAATAGTACAATTCAAGTAAGTCCAAATAGGTGGAAACCACTTATGCCTATGGAGGTGTGCAAAAATTGCAGTTTAAAAGTAACTGTTCCTTGGTCATGACTGCTTGCTTTAATTTTGGTTTTATGTACAGTATGCATTTTTATTGTTTTGATTTGAACTTACTTTCAAATACTTTCCTTTGGGTGAAAAGAGCAGATACTTTGTTGAAAATCAAAGCTAAACATTGATATCATCCTTCAATAGTAATAGCTCAGATGGTTTGCATAAAGGTATTTTACAAAAAACTTTTGTAAATAAAGTAAACAAATGTGGTTATACTTCTCCTTCAATCCATCACAGATAAACACTCCAGATCCTAAAGGCCCTATAGTTTGCATATGTTCTTTACATTCATTTTGAAGATTAAGTTTTAATTACAGAATACTTAATTTGGCTTTATATCCTACATAAACTAGCTTACATAATTTGATTCCCGCTAACAATATTTGGTTGAAGTAGGTTTAAGTTTCTCTACTTATTTCCTTCCTAGAGAACACAAACCATGCTATGTATACGAAGATAGCATAAACATGTAAATGATGAATTTCCCCATATAATTTAGTTTGTTTGATGATGAACCGTGTACAGTATTAGAATTATAGAATCATAAAGTTAGAAGAGACCACATGGGCCACCTAGTTCAACCTTCTGCTATGCAGGAAAAGCACAAAGTTCCCCTGACAGATAGCCATCCAGCATCCATTTAAAAAGATTCCAAATTATTAACATAACTGTAGCATTTTCAAGAAAATATTTCAGCAAAGATAGTTGATTTTTTTCCTTAGAATCCAGTTAGGTTGGTCTAGTGTATTTTCTGAATTCTGTGCTCTCAATCGCAATCAAAATAGCTGATCTCTCAAGCTGGCAATATATACATAACACAAACTGTCAGATGTAGATAATGATATAGATACCAGTTTGTCTAATGAGCTGCTCTTTTACACTTATTTTTTTAAAAAACCCTATTTTCAGCATTCTTTCATATGCTTGAATTTGAATGCTGAGATTAATACAAAATATGTGGCAGCTGTCTGAAAAGTTTATCCACACATATGTATGTATATAATTTTAATTTTTTGTGTGATATTTTATTGAGGGGTAAAAAGGGAGTACATAAACAAAAACAAAAGTGTTACTTTTGGATTTAAATAAAATACATAGTAAATTGATGTTAGAAACTATAAGAATAAAAAGAGAAAGAGAAAAAGTCAAAAATAAAAGAGCAAGAAAGCAGAAACATTTCAAGAAAATAGTGGTATGCAAGTGGAATGTATATATTGTATAAGCCTCCTATCTCCCCCAACGTAACCGTATTTGAATTAATACCATCAAGACTTCATCCATCGTACTCAGTCCGCTTCACACCTTCATCATTTTCATCTTCATAAGTGTTTCATAATTTGAAGAAGTTTTTAATTAAAGTCCAATCTGTCTTCTCTGGCATGGTCCTCTGGCGATTTCTGAGATGTTGTGTTAGGCTGTATGTATATAATTTTCAATCAGTTCTCCTATCCTCCCAGATATATCTGCTGGTGATTGTGTAATGGTTGATTTTGAAAACAAGTACTATATTCTTACAGAAAACTTAAATTTAGCTTCAGATAGCAAGATAAAGGTGAAACCTATTCGTTTGGAAATACGATTGATTTATATTATATATAACCACAGAATGCTCCTTCTGCATCCAAATGTTACAAAAACACTAGTCTTGTTTTATATTGGAAGGGAATTAGAATGATACACAAAACACAATAATTCAAATATTTGATTCAGACCTGGGGACTTCATTAGCATTCTTACTTTAGCCCACATCCAATTAAAGAGAACTTTAGATGTTATGTGCAGATGACCCTTGCAGTAGAAGGAGCAAGATCGACCTTACAAAAAGGTCCATTAGAACCAATTATATGACCAGTGTCAGTACGTTGGCATCCCCAAGTGTGTCAGATATGGATGACTCCAAGCCCTCATTCTAGAGGACTTCTACTCGTCAGTCAAACAGTCTTGGTCCAATACAAATTGTTTTTCATATCTATATGCCAGGCATCACTTGATAATGGGGTGGGCAACTGCAGAAGGGTGGGACTTAACTATCTACCAACCAGCATCCCACTTAGTTGGGTTTCAGCATGCTGGAAATGATATCATATTACTTTCAATCACTATTTTGAATAAACTTAGTGAAATATGCAGTTTTAAATTTAAAATATCAATTAAAAGAGGGCACAAAATATATTTGAGTATTGGGGGCTTTTGTAGCCCAGTAGGAGGGTTTAGGAGACACCAGTTGGGTCCCCAATGGCCACATTCATCCCTAAAGCCACATTTTGCTCAGTTATTGAGTTAGTTAATGGCTCCATTGAGTTAGTTAATGGCTCTTAACTAACTCAATGGAAAAGCATTGTTATTAAAATTAGTATTAACAATTTTATAAACCTTGTTCTTTCTGATATGGAATTTGGTGTGGTTGTTTGGTATACTGTATATACTCCCATCTCTGCCAATTAATAAACAATATGGCAATCTACAGAAGACAGAAAATGTCTAGCAGAATAAGCATACAGATGTTCATTTTCATTTTGTGCATAAAGTTGGTCATGCCAGCTAATAATAAGACATAGGTTAATTTTAAAAGGCTGCCTTTTTGTAGAAATAATGAAACATATCAGCAGTTTTCACTCATTTAAACCCACCGTTATATATATATATTCCTTGGTCCCTTAGGAATATACGTATAAATGGGCACAATCCAGCCCATGGTAAAAATTTAAAATTGTAATGCTTACATTGCTTTTTATTACATGCTATTGTAACCAGTAAAACTATTATTGAGAAATATTTAAATAGCATTGTGAGTATGCCCTATTAATTTCACCAAGGAAGAATTAAGCATGAGCTTAATTATTTCCATTTGAATGAATGCAACCTTCAAATGCCAATTTCTTGCCAAATTGTGTGAGATAGTTCTATCAATCATTTTTTTTACAATGGAGTGTTGAAATATCATTTATTAAGCTCTATCTATTCAAAATTATTTAAATACAGCACTGAATATTGATTAGTACTAAGCGCCACCAATGTGTTGAGTGTGACATAGAATTATTGCTTGATATCTTAGAAGTTTCTTTCTTTTCCCCCACAGCACGGAAAAGGATATGCTAGTCAATTCTACGGGACTTACCTGAAGCAGCATGATTTGCACAAAAGTCGACCAACAAAAGCATCAACTTTTCAACTTCATTATCTTGGCCAACTGAAGAATTACTGTGCTGTTGGAGACATCCTGGCCAATAATAGGACCTAACTGCTCTCAGCAGGCCTGAGAAATGAGTTGAAATGTATGGAACTGTAGAAACTTCAAGGGGCAACTGATTTTTTGCCTCTCTGATCAGTGTGTGCCTGTTTACAGCACTATATAGCTCTCTCTTTCTCTTTCTCTCTCCAAAATGTCACTGAGCCCTTTAGATGTTTATATTCGCCACAAGAAGCCAATCGTACAGATTTTAAAAAAGGAAACATGCATTATAAATGCAATATCACTGTTTTAAACTTGACTGTTTTATATTATTTTTGTGTGATCAAGTGTCCCCCAGACTATTCCAACTTTACAAAAGAAATTGTGAATCATGTTCTTTTCACCTGTGGGTCATGAAAATGTTGTTAATCTGCAGGCCCACAAAATATCAAAGACATTCTGTAGTTTATACACCGTGTTGCAAAGTGTTTACTGTACTATTTCAAAGCTTCTAAATAAATATAAAATATATATATTATATTACATATAATTTTCCGGGAAACGTGGTACCATTTAGTTGATTTTTAAATGAATTCATACAGTGCGCACCGTACACTAAAGTGAGAAGGTAATTCAGGGTCCTTAAATTATCCTTGCCTAAAAATAAAATAAATCTTTAATAATACTTCCCCTGTTTTTGTACTTTGGTCAATCCTGTTTGTCCTTGTTAAAAAAAAGAAAAGAAAAGAAAAATAAGCTGTAAGCAACAACATTTTTTTCTGAAAGTTGTACTGAATTTTCAATGCCAAAGATACAGCTGTCAATAATTATGAAAATGAGCACTGACTATGTACTATCAAAGTATATATATTTCAACCACCATTATTTTGTTTCTATTTCTATGGTTTTTAATTTGGAGTCAAGAAAACTTTTTATAAAGGCTCTATAAACTCACATGTATATGTTGTTAAAAAAGTACACTTGGTGTCTGTGCATTTTGCAATGTATATGATGTAAGTGAAGATAACTATTTTAAGGAAATCTCCCTTACACACACACACACACACCTGACTTACATCATCTTGTGACATAGTTTTATGCCAACATATCTTTCTATATTGGTTCAAAGTTATTTCTAAAGAAAGACCAATCATAGCTGCATCCTTTTATTTGAATTTATCTTTTCAATACAAAAGCAATTTGGAATTAGGAGAAGCCTATATACAGTTTTACTGGTAACCAGGTCAATCCCACGTGTGTTGTTTTAGAGTAATTTTGTGTTTTGGAGTATCTCAGAAAGATATTTTAATTAGAAAAAAATAATAAATTGACAAAATATGAAAATGTTGCAAAGTAAAGGTCACCTTTACTTTTTGGCCTATGATTATAAATACCATTGAGGGAAAGTGAAATGTAGTAAGAATCATTTCTTCTGTCCTTATTTACTTCCACACACTGCTGTGTTTTGTCATAATGACTGTTTCCAAAAGAAATGATAAAATCATGTCTGATAACATTTAGTTCAGTTGGAGATAATTAGCAGGCACACTTCCCTTTTGTATCAGTAAAAAAGAATAGATTTTATTTTGGACACTTTGGAATCGAACCCAAGGAGCATCTAAGTGCATTCTTACACTGAATATTGTTCACAGCGTAAAGTATGACTCAGTGCAATTGAGAATGGGAAAAATGTTCCATAAGATTTTTTAAAAATGAAAATACTGTTGATCTAGGAATCCATGTCTATGGGAAAGGATGCAAGACTCTCTAGTAACATATCTTTGTATGCATATCTTTGGACTTCCACATGTATGCATATGGAGTTCAAGTTAATGTCTCCCCCCTTTGAAAAGAGCTATCCAAGGTGCTGAATCCGATCTCCTAAACAGGTTCAACATTGTGAATAGTTCTGTTAAGTTTGTTTGAACTAAATTTCTGGTAGTTTCACAGCTCTCCTAAATATGTTCAGTACTGCAAATTGATTTGTTAAAGTTTGTTTGAACTAAGCCTTCTGACAGATTCACAGCTCTGCTGCTTTTAGAGCCTCCAACTTCCAGTGTACACATCACAGCCCTAATGCTGGTATATGTACCAGATCCGACTAACCCCCAAAATAAAAAGTAAAGTTTATTCTTTCAATACTTCACTCCCAAATACCCATTGATTAACTGGAAATTGTGTGTGTACATTTCATCAAGAGTTAAGGTGTGTGCGTGTCCGTGTGAGGTTTGTTACCAAGGTTTAATTAGGAATACGAAATAATTTGTCATTGATTATTTTTAAACTATTTTTAAATCAACTGGCATTTCCTGGGATCCTTTTAATAATGTGTATGATATATATAAATCATAGAAAAAAGCACAGAAAAATATTCATCAATTGGAGCAAACACAGCCGTAAAGTCTTCTTTAGCTTTAGGTAACAGGAGTATTAGTCACCTCTATGCCTTGTTAGTTTCACAGGAGGAGGGGGTGGGGAAATGGGCTATTTTAGTAATGAAATGTGTAGATGATATATCATTGGGTAAAGTCTGTGAAGTTGTTGCTGCTTTTTAAAGAGGAAACTGAATGCTCATTTGGGAAATTGTTTTGCTTTATTTTTACAGCCTCCATATACAGAGGTGTACATTGTAAATTAGGGTTGTTTCTTGTCCTTTTGAGAGGGGGGGGGGGGGAATCACATTTTGGTTTTTTTAATAGATTATTAAAGTGTCTTTATTTACTGAAAAAATCCCTCACATTTTGCATGCACTTTTTGGAGAAAAATATTTATAATAAGTAAGGTTATATCCTGTATCTAGTGCATTTATTTCATTCCTTTCTCTGCACAATGTGCTAAGAGAAATACGGCTGCATGTGTATCAATTCATTCCATGCTTTAGCCATTCCTTCTTCTATTTATGTATATGAGCTGAGCAGTACAAGTGAGGTCAGTAGGACCCTTACATGTGGAAACAAGATTGACCTGTCATCGTTCTTTGTCATTACTACAATTGGAAACCATTCACAATCTGTTCGGTACTCTCCTACTTGCTAGTGGAAAGAAAAGCTAACAATTGTCTTTTAATGTGATACAATTACTGGAAAGTGACTTGTGGCATCAATATGACCATCATGAATATTTAATTTGAATTTATTCCCTTTACAATTTCTGGTATTTGCTGGCTCGAAAATCTTATTTTAAAACCTAGATTTTAATGTGATAGATCATGATGCAAATGAAATTATTCACCACATAAAACCTATGTGGTAAAAAGAATCATATCACAATCAAATAACCTGGTTACACAAAAACGTATGAACCATGCCTTCTTTATTCTGCTCAAGACATCAAGCATATGCCTGCAGCTACTACACAGGCAAAAATGAGTCCAAAGTAGATTAATTGTTGACTTCATTCTCAATTCATGAATTTTAAAGATAAAGGAAAACTAAATGTACTTATTATTTATTTATTTGCAGTATTTGTATATGTTCTGATTTGCTTGTGGTAACCATTTAGAACAGAATTAGGTTTGTTCCAGGATTGTTAATTCCTTATATTACAACTGAAACCATTTAAGGAAGCTTTCACATCAGCTTCCAAACTTACATGAAAAAATTCTGACTGACATTTAAAAGCCCCAGGTACAACCATAAAGGTCTTGACATCAAGCAACATCATCTACTTAAAAGAAAACAATGTTATACATCTTTCTTAATACCATATGTTTCCTCACAAGTTCTACAGATGTGCTAGTTCTGATTGAAATTAAATCGATTTAGGTTGGAAGGCAATACAAATGGGAGAACACCTAAGAGCTTTGGAAACGGTTCCATACATTAATGAGTGTTCTATGAAAAACCTGCACCACTAAAATTTGGTAGGATAACATTTAGAATTAGTAGTTTGCATTTAACATGTACTTTGAAAATGATTTTCCTTTACATATTAGCTAATTTATCAAGCATGTTGCTTTGATCTTTTACCACATTTGTATACATGCATAGCAATGTTAGGTAATATAAGATTAAAAGAAGAAGAAAGGTGTGCATATGATTAGTTTTTAAAAAGTTCCTTAGAGGAAAACAATAATAATTTTCTTTTCTGGGTCATATTTAGAAAGAAAAAACCATATTTCTCAGTTTTGCAGCTGTATATACAACCACAAATGTATTATTTCAACCAGGTCACAACATGAGCAATACACATGGTAGAAATTCTGCTCTCCTTTGTTCAGCTTAGTAAGTATTTCAAAGTACTTACTCATGCAAAAATGAACACTTCCTTTGTCTCCAGCTATGAATGATGGAGAAGCCATAGTTTTGACAGTTACCAGTTTATCTCATTCTTGCCAGCATAGTTAAATAGTAACTGTTTTTGCTTGCTTCATCAGTAGAGATACTAAAATAAATGCACCATCGCATGTAATGGAACTGTCTGATATAGAGTTGGATGTCCAACTAAGATGAGAACTGACTGACAAAAGTGGCTGTCTAGATTTTGTGAAGTTCCAGCTTTGACAGTTAAATTGGTTCAACTGATTCTTGCTAGCATAATTGAATGTAACTATTTTTGCTTACTTCATCAGTTTGGATGCTAGGTAAACTCACTATCATGAGTTGAGGAGCTGCAAAGTTAGATTTTTGAGAACTGCCTAACAAAAATAGCTGGCTAGATTTTATGAAAGAGTTGTTACTATTCCAATGCAAGGAAGCCAGAAACTGAACCAGACATAAATATGTCTGTGTGCCCAAAGTTCCTAAATGGAAAGGGGTATTCCATGCACTGCCATTCCTATTTCTTTTTCATGTCAGGAGCGACTTGAGAAACTGCAAGTAGCTTCTGGTGTGAGAGAATTGGCTGTCTGCAAGGACATTGCCGAGGGGGCACCCTGATGTTTTTACCATCCTTGTGGGAGACTTTTCTCATGTCCCCAGCTGGAGCTGATATAGGGAGCTCATCCGTGTTCTCACCAGGTTGGATTTGAACTGACAATCTTCAGGTCAGCTACCCAATGTTCATGTCATCAGTCCTGCCAGCACAGGGGTTTAACCCACTGCGCCACTGGGGGCTCCTGCCATTCTTATTAAAGTACAAAAGAAATATGCACAGGGAATTGTTTTTATTTCATTTTTAAAAAACAGACGAATTTGGGGTTGCTTGCAGAGTTGGGCTCTTTAATAAACTAGAATAAATGTCTTCCAAGCAACAACTCTTTGTTGAATACTATTCTCATCTCCACAGCTATGTAACTGTTTAAATGACGGTGACTGCAACATTAACCTCCACCATTGCATATGAAGAAGATTTAAATCCATGGCATTTCATGCTAAAATAAATCAGTTGGCCTTAAATGTGATTAGATTCTGCAGCCTATTAGACTATCTCCATTAATTTCATTGAGCCAAGAGCTGTCCCACTTCTTAGGTTGCTTTTTACAATTCTGAAAGTCATAACGAACATTTAAACATAAATATTTATGCTTGCCCCAGAAAGTATTGCTAGCAGAAGATTAAATGAAGAAGGAAATTGTTTAATCTGTTTCCCCAATATAAATAGTCCAAAAAAGACCTCAAAGATCCCATACAAGCAAGGCTGGAAAATCTCTTCAAGACCTCTTCCATCTTATTTTTCTTCTTTACTAATCTGGAATTAAGTATTGGTATAACACTGATATACATGAATATAGATACTGGCTTTGTCCCACATACACAGTTCATATCCATTGCTGGGTATCTGTGCCTTTGTAGATACTATTCTGGGTCATAGGCGAGAACAAATTTGGACAGCTTTCATGAACTGAAATTGTGTTAGAATTTGTCAAATAAAGTTCAATCATTAGACTTGAGCTCAGCTCACTAGAAAAACAAAGCAAAGTTTTGTGTTTATACTTTTCTCAAAAGAAAATACATTCATTTCAAAGTATCCTACGCTGGGGAAGGAAATACATTTTAGCATAACAAATTGGGATGTGTCTTTTTCTTTTTTTCCCCTTTTCTTCTTTCTTTTTAACCCCAAAGCATTTGACTGTGAGAAACTTCTATGGTGATTTCGTGCTTACTCCATCACAATTATAGAAAACAGTTTTATAGCACTCTTACCATTAAGATGTTGTTTTCAGATTCATTTATAAACCTTCAGCCAGTCTTTTAAAAAGATATTTGTAAAATACTCATTAATAAGAAATCCTGATCTATCCTGTAAAATGGTTTCAGAAATGCCAAGGAATTTCACACAATTTTAATGAAATTGTCTTGACATTCCAATTTAAACTCTAAATCTAATTGGTAATCCCGACTACAGTAGTCCCAGTAAAGCAATACATTTATATACATCTTGATCTTTTAATCCTTTGATTCAGTGAGTCTGCTCAGGTTGGATGTGTATTTTGACCTATAGTTTCATGCTACTATGTTAGTTACCAGGTATGCTTTGTCCATGAAAGACGCTGAATAATAACAATGATAGCTACATGGTCAACCAGATTCTTCCCACAGTCATGTCAAAGGGGTGTCTATGAATTATGGAACTGAGGAATGTTTTCATTGTTTTTCTTTTGTGTGTGATCTATAGAGTTTTTGTGTCCTCCATAATGAGGAGGATCAACTGCAAAATAATGAAATGTAGAACAGGACAATAATCCCTCTCCGAGAATTTCCCTGCACCTGAAGCCAAAGGGAAGGCGATATAGTGTGCCAAATGGAATGCCTCACAGTATCTCCCCCCGCCCTTGATAAAAGCCTTGTCTGAAAGTATTGCAGTGTGAGAGCACATCTTTCAATCAGTTATTGCTTATATATGAGGACTTCTCTCAGGCTCTGAAAGATAGAGGATTGATTGAGGTCATCCAATACCTTGCAGGTGGAATAGACATTTCATTTCAAATTCTTCATGTCCAGATCCACTGTGCTGCATTATTTTTAGTGCTTGTGGTATACAGTAATGAATTAGTTTCTAAGGACTATAGACAAGTTCTTTATAATCCCAGTGTGTGATGTCTATACATAAACTACTTAAAACACTGCAAGAATACTAAAATAATTTCAATATCTTTACATTCTTTAATATAGAAAATTACTTTGTTATTCTATGTAGGAATTTTTAAATCAAGAATATTTTCTACACAGGCTTTTCTTCTGTGTCATTAAATAATTCTAGCAGAGTATGGAGATTGTCCTGATTGATAGCTGTGCTGTATATGAGCTGTCTGATAGTTGTACTCATATACTGGTCAATGTTATTGTATGTAAAACAAATATCCATGCACATTAGAAAATGGAACTTCTCTACATGTTTTGCTAATTTTACTACATTTTTTAAAAAACTTTTTTTTTGCAAAAGTACCATCTGTGCAAAAAAGATCTCAAGTTGTAAAACAAAAGTTTTACAAATGATAACAAATAAGAAATTGTGGTCTATTGGCAATTACATGAGAATACTCTCACTAAATGGTGACATTAACCTGCCATAGAAATACATTCCTCAATTTTCCAGACAAATAGCACAAATGAACACATTGGGATCTGGGTGTAAATTGAATTGCTCTTCCCAAATATCAGTATTCAATTTCACTTTGCAATTCGCACTATGGTATTTAAGTCAGATTCTATTCTTTTACCTGAGACAGAATTAAAATAGAACATAAAATATGTGCTCACTTACTGAAAATTTAATATTTTTTTCTATGCTTTTCAGCCATGGAACAGTAAGAACAAGTTGCAGAAAGCCTTGTGACTGGTTTTACTCTGTTAACGGTTAATGGATAACAGAAATTAATATGATGATATTGTCAGAATTCTTGCAGTAAGCCAAAGATGAAATATGGATTCAGGCTATAGATCAAATCCAAGTTATCCATCCATCTGGTTGGCAAGTTCAAGACCTGCACAAGAAATGTATTTGGATTGTTTTTTGTTAAGCTGTGGGCAAGACATCTGCCCTGAACTCCTCTAGGCAGGAGAATGAACAAATTGGAAAAACACTTTGACAAGGGGTGGAAATAGATGGATGAGGCCAAAAGAAATCGAGGATTCATCTGTCTGAGTAATTTTTATAGTTCCCTTTTCACATATAGAGAGTTAGCATGGTGTAGTGGTTTGAGTGTTGGACTGAACCTTACTCAGTCATTGAAACCCAGTCATACCCAGTGTTAAAGAACACACCTATCCACATCATTCTAAGAAACTCTCATTATATGTTTGCCTTAATTAGACACAACATGAAGGTACACAACATCAGGAGCAATGAGTAACACATTTAGGAGGGCTAGTCCAAGTAACATATATTGTCACTGTGAAAAATCTACTTCCTCGGTCACCCCTGATTCTGTGTAATGACGAGTCTCTTAGTTCATACATTCAAAATGCAGTGTTTTTGTTTCAATGATTGTCTACTTTTGATTATGCCAACTGTATGCGGCTGACTAACTCTTAAGGTACTACAGAAATAAAGAGCTAATCATTTCTGAAACACAGATACTACTGGCCATTGTAATGGATTTATGACTAAGATGTACAAATATAACTGTTAGTGAAGTCACATCACATCACTAAAAAGAAGAGCAGTTTGAAGTGTTCCAGATATTCACATGATATTCATGTGTATAACAAAAGATACTCATGTGTATAATCATCTGTTTGGTTGCATGAAGAACACATTTGCAATGAAAATGAAACAGCTTCACAACATTTGGTAAGTCATGTCTCTTTTATTTATTCACTCTTAGCTCAAGTTCTCCAATGATTCTAAAGGTTTTCTGGTCTTGCATCCCAGTTTCTTATGATTATCAACAAGTCCTATTTTAATGTTTTGTACTTGTCCTTTGCTCGCTCGCTCGCTCGCTCGCTCGCTCTCTCTCTCTCTCTCTCTCTCTCGCTCTCTCCCCCACTATCTGATTAAGATCCTTCTGAACTGGGAGTGCCATCCTCCACCACTATCTCTTGCTTTATTGTATTAAACTCCTTTCATAAATTCAGAAATGGTTTACCATTGCCCCCTTCTGCACAATTCTAATCTGCGTTGGCTAAAGTGCAACTGCCATTGTCTCTGAGAGGTCCTATACAAAAATCTCCATACATGCTACCATGGCTTCCTGCTCACTGCATTAAGGACTTTGGATCTTCAGGAAAAGCCTGTAAATTCTTCCAGTACCACTGCTATTGTCAACATATCTTCTTGCTTCACAGGAACATACAATCCCACCACCACAGAAAGATGAGGATTACCACAGATAATAGTATTGTGCCATATAGTATCAAACTCTAGAGGAAAATGAATAAAATTATTTGTACCTTTCTCAGGGTAAAACTAATTATTACATAAGCAACACTCATCAGTATAAATATTAGGGGGAAAGTTGGCAGCCTAACAAATGTGTTTGGTGAGTTTGAGGCAAATGTAAAATATTAGAGAATATTAAGAAATGTTTTGTACTTTTATCTTTTTAAAATCAAATACTTATTATTTTAAACTGGTATGGGTCAAGGGCCTATTTTTTGTCCATTAAGCCCTCCAGGGTCTGCACAGAATGCTAGACATGCTGAAAGGAGAGGGGGAATAGAAGTGTCAAGAAATTCACCTCTGTTTTTGAGGAACAGAACTTTTCAAACATGAATCAGAGTAGAGAGAAGGGCTGTAAATTTTATTAAAAGGTGACTTGCCATTTCTGGGGGCTTTGAGAAATGACAATTAATATTTTTGTTTTCTTTGGGGTCTGGAAAAGAGGACATGTGGGAACTATGAAGGAGTTCAATACTTCAAAACAGCCCACCCATGGTATCAGAGCCGTAGCCAGGATTTTAATTCGGGTGGGGTGGGGGTGAGTCTGAGTGAGAGAGGGTCTACCCTAACAAACCTTTTGTATCATTATCCCAATACCCCCATGCATATGGGATATATTAAGCATATGGATCTGACCATGATATTAATAAACATAACAGTTTAAATAATGTACCAGTAAGGCCTTCTTGCAAACCACCCTGATAAGGGGGGGGGGGGCTGAAGCCCCTCAAGCCCCTCCTCCCCCCAGCTACATGCCTGCATGGCATTAAATATTGAACCTAGAATCAGTAAAACACTAGTAGAAGTGATGAGAGATGTTTAGAATAAAGGACTACTAACCTTAACCCACATTTCAATGCAGCATAGGAAAGAGAAAATATCCTTTTTTAAAAAAATGTTGTTTTGTGTCAACTTAAAACAAATTCCTATGTCATTCCAAACTATTCTACCTATCATCTTTTTATCTGTCTTGCAGATGAAGCTGAAATTACTTTAAACTTTTAGAGCATACATATACAGTGGTAGTGTAAACTGAATAAACATAAGAAAAGCAATAGAACATTATAAGAAAAAGCCAATAACAAAGTATTCTATAGATAGTAAACTATAGATTGTGTTGTTGCTATATGCATTCAAGATGACTTTATGGTGATCCTATAAGTCTTCTTTTCAAGATTTTTTCATAGATTTACCGTTGCTTTTCTTTAAGATTGAAATTGTATGACTTGTCCACACTTTCCAGATAAAAGCTGGAAAATATATAGCCAAACCACATCAGGATGTGGTTGAAATATTAGAAGCTATTAATTAGGAAGAACACATAAGTTAGTAGATGCTGCTGCAGTTTGCTTTTGTTTGCTTCTTTCCTGTTGAGTTAACTTAGTGCACATTCAGTTTGCAAAAACTGAAAGTGAAAGACGGAGAAAGAAACTGGTACATTTTAAAAGCTCCTGAAAGACAGAAAAGAAGAGTAATTGCGACTGTCCCTACCAAACCAGGACAGCTGGAAAATAGAGGTGCACAAATCTTAATTTTTAAATCGTAAATCATATCTAATTTGTAAGTTTTCTATATAAAAGCAGATGTTTAGAAATGACACCCCTCTAATTTCATAATGAGCATTGGAAAAAAATCATTGATTGCATAGGCCTACTGGAGAGTATGAAATCCTAAACAAACCAATTAGAGAATAAGAACCACTGAACACACTGAGACATAGTGAGTGCATCATAGTCCCTCTTTAGTGTACACCAGATTCCTCAAAGAGTATAGTTTCAATACCAACAATATCCACTAAGTTCATCTTAGTCCCTTTTGTTAAATATAAATCAGTCACAAGTTTGCTGAATTCCTTATGTCATTTAAAGACATTCAATAGACTCTTTGTAGAAAGTTTCTAATCATTAATTTACTTTATTACAAATTCAAAAATCACGCCTTACAATTTGTGTCCTTTTTTGTAATGTTGTGGTCTTTTCAATCTAATGTTTTTAAAAGAATTTTCAATTTAATGGATCTTGATAAACTTGTGAGCTAAGGGATATCGCCAAAAGGCAGGACCTGGTTATGCCAACAAACTTTCTTTTTTTATGTAGATATATTTTCTATGTAATTTCCCCTTACCCTTTAAACCTGCCTGTTTGAAATGTTGCTTGGTGTGTGTGTGTGTGTGTGTAGAGAGAGAGAGAGAGAGAGAGAGAGAGAGAGAGAGAGAGAGAGAGAGAGAGAGAGAGAGAGAGAATACTGTAAAATGGATAAAGGTCTCTTGAATATTAGACCTCTTATTGATATTAAAAAACAGAAGTTCCCCTTTCATAGTATAAGTTTGAAATATTTAGCATTCTGCTTCCCTTGTTCTCATTTCATTCGTCTCACTTAACATTGTTTATTCAAGTTAACCAAAGTAGTTTTTTTTTCTCCAGAGAGAAACCAAAAGGTGTTGATTTCCTCCTGTTTTCAGCCTGGGTACCTTTCTGTTTGCTCATTCCCACCTGCAGGAGCTGTTAGCACTTCAATTGAAACCATCTCTGTGTGACTGCTTGTCACTCTTCAAGGGAACGCTTTTCCTTTTGTTCACTGCTTTCTTGCTTTTAGATCATTTCCCCCAGAATTCTCAATCTTTAATAAATACATAATCAACAAAACACTTTCATCTATTCATTAGATTTTCATAGTGCTTCCAGAAATGTCTTTTCTTCTCTACATAAACTTGTCAGCAAATCTGTTTACATCTTTCACAAGAGAAGGGGGAACCCAAACCTTTGTTCCTTTAACTGTTCAGTAACTCCTTTTAAGATGCCATTATCTGTTTTTGCATGTACTATAAACCTTCCACATGCATGGTCTTTAACTTTTGCAGATGTGATTATTTTTGGATTTCATTAAAATGTTCTCTCTTAGATTCTTTTGGTCTTCCAAGGCAATGTCCATGGAGTCATACTGGAAGACCTAGAATTCAACAAAGAGAACATCTCTGTAGAAATCTAGGTCCTCCAGTTAAGTCATGCAGGAGGACCTAGAGATTCCAGAAGAGGTGAAAAAATAGCTTCATTTTTCTTGTTTTTTTTTCACATTCATGAATGTCTTGCATCCCTGCCCCAGCGAGTGTGGATGGCTGACAGTATTCAGTTCGGGCAATTAGACACATCAAATCAAATCATTTATTTTGGTCATAGACCAACACAAGAAAATTAGACACATCAAATACATGTCCATGAACTTCAGTTTGCTTTTCCAACCTCTGGCCATGGACATATATGACTTCTAAAGACTGTGGACCTCATAACATGGAGGCTGGGAAGCTAGGGGACCACTTCATCTGCTTACTGTGGTTGGTCATTGGTTGCCATTCCATAACATTTCCCTGCTGTCCCTGGCTTCCTCCTCGGCTGTCCACGGCCTCTTCTATGGGGAGTCGGAGAGTCATCCGATTCCTCAGGGCTCAGTATATCTGCACTGCTGGCATACTGCTGGCACGGAGCCCAATGGAGCCTTGCTAGAAGTAGGCCTACATCATTTGATGGGCTCCGGCAGATTCTGTGTTGGCAGTGTGCCAGCAGCATGCAGAGACTGAGGCCCCTTCCATACATTTGAATAAAATCCCACATTTTCTGTTTTGAACTGGAATACACTGTGGGCTCAAATAACCCAGTTCAAAATTGATATTGTGGGATTTTTCTGCCTTGATATTCAGGCTGTGTGGTAGGGTCCTGAGAAAACTGTCAATGTGACGAGGTCCTGTGAGACTGCATCAGCTCTCAAAGGGCCCTGAAACTTCATTTCTACATTGGCATCCTCAGTAGCTCCCCACTATTTCACCATAAATTGTCAATAATATGATATATCATCCCATTCAAAGACAGAAGTTTTTGTAACTGGTCATAACCCAGAGTTACATTGATAAACAATAGAGAAGAATCCCTCCCCCTCAGTAGAATGTAGGACCAGATTTTAAATTAGTGTTTGAAATGCCTAGATGTGTAATAATAGTCAGCATTATGAACAAACAAATTTTCCGACTAGCACAATATTTTAAGTCGTAAGAATGTATTTTATTGTACAAAGGAAGGGTAGAAGGTAGTCCAAAATCATTTGGTAGAGTTCAGGGTGATATGCAGTAGAACATAATGGATTTCTCACTCCTCCAGCAATTAAAATCAAGTTTTAACTATCTGAGTAGCTGGTATCATATACAAAGGAATGTTTCTGAAGCAGTGACCAATAGGTGAAATCAAAAGACTGCAGAGAGCCATGTAAAAAGCCAAATAAAAAAGACACATGCATCCATCACTGCATTAACATATGGCCTCATTTGTTTTAAATGAGCATGTCAGAGAATGTTCAAGACAATACTATTTATAGCAATAAATAAACAAGAACTAACAGTGTGCATGCAATTCTCTATTTGATGACCTTCTGAACAAAGGCCCCCCAAATGCACCACAAAAATAAGAGAAAGAACTTAGTAGAAGGGAATAGTCTTTTTACACATTTTTCCTTCTTAAGGTAAGAATTATAGCTTGTTTATTATTTGCTGAAAAACTCTCCCTTTCATGGTCAGCCCTACATACATCCTTTCATTATTCAGTTTTGTATGCCGTCCTTCCACGAGGCTCAGGACGGCTTACAGAGAATATAGAAAACACACTTTAAAACAACAACAAAAAATGAACTCTTAACTAAAAAAAACTGTAAAACTGTATCTCTTATGCCACAACCTGGCAGGTAAGAACTATATCCAGGAATTTAAGTGGAAATGAATGTGACTCAACCAGGTGGAAAGTTATTGCCTATGGTACATGACAAGATGATGTAATAATTTCATCTTCAACCAACTGTTTATTTTGGCACATGGTGAATAAATTGCAATATTTTTCATTAAGCTAGCTGGAATATGATTGAAATTGATTCCTAGTCTAGTACTTTTTCTGCATAAATTGAAACTGAGTTTTATCATACAAAAAATCCTTGCAGATGCAGTCATGTAATGAAGCAAGAAGTTGTAAAATCATCCTTGATAGGCACTGTTCAGGAAAATAACAACAACTCTCAATTAGGAGGTGATATGCAAATTGAATTGCTTCATAAAAATCCACCCAAAGCTGAGAGCCATAGTGGAGCTACTATGAGACTTTTTCAATTAGCATCAGAACATTTAATGTTAATCCTCAGGGTTTATCATTACTCCACAATGTCACTCCCCAACAGCATATAGAGTTTTAAATCAACAACACAAAATCAACTAGTTATTGCACTTATTAGCTTGGAACAAAACAGAGCGGTGATTATATTATTTTAATTGTGCCTAAAGTCATTATGACACATGCAAGTATAATTTTCTACTCTCCAGAGTAATTTCCTCATTACACTTTGTGATTCACCAGATTACACTATTGTGAATAGTGCCTGAAACCAGTGTCCAAGTGATATCAGGAAACTGCTGGGCTCCTTTTGCTGAGGTCAATTTAATTACATTGTGCATGACAGCAACCATGCCATTTGGGTATTGCCTTTGCCACCAGCAATTGACACCTGAGTGTTAATGAGCTAGTAATTAAGAGCTGGCACAGACAGGCATATTTTCATGTTGGAGACCAGGATCACCATGTGCTGCTTTATTTTTATGCTAACAACCCTTTGTTATATATTTCCTAGGATATACAAGTTTTATGAAATATAAAAACATTAAATTTGCAAAGTCTTTCTTTTTTTGGAAAGTCAGACTAAACTATTTTAAGCATCCCATGAGTAATGAAACTCACATAAACATTTCTAACCCATGGATTGTTTTTTGCTTGTTTTAGATTTTGCTCAGCTTAGCATTTTAAAGTTTATTTAAAGGTTAATAGCTTCAAATGATGATCTACCCCAAAGGCCTAATTAATATTGGATGCCCAATGTGACAGATTATGTTTGGTGCCAGGAATATACCAAGTTTTCAGTTATAACATTCTACATTGCAGCATTCTACAATTCATCACAACTAGCAGACATCATTAGCTTGTTATGACTTCACTTCTCCCCTCTCCTCTTCCTTATGTGATCACTATCAAATATACTACAAAATATGGTCAAAATGTCATCCCACCAATCCACTTCCAAATTCTGCTTTAGAGGACATTCCTACTATTTCCATTGTCTCTTTTATTTATTATTTATTTAAAACTTTTGTACCCCGACCTTCTCAACTCTATCAAGGGACTCAGACCGGCATAACAGCAAAAAGTCCATGCTATACAATTTAAAAACAACTACAACAACATATTAAAATACATAAAATCCCAGCATAAAACCACATTGCCATTAAAACAATTCCACTCAATCTGTAAACGTGGTCATACATTTAGACAATAGCCAATCTCAGCCTATTCTGGGAAGGCTTGGTTCCACATCCAGGTCTTCACCAGCCTCCTAAAGGACTCTATGATTCTATGATGTCTCTTCAAAGACCAGAATTTGGAAAATTACATTTCAAATTCCAATACCCATTAGAATATGTTTGCTACAATCTAAGGAAAAAGTAATTCATTTTCTTTTTATACTCTCACTACTTTTTTGTTACATTGGTCATTGGTTCTCATTGCATTGACTTGGGGGGAAAGTAGGATTACTAAGAGGGTTAGATGAATATCTGTCTCAATATTAATTTAAAAAATACCTCAAAATGTCTTATATTATTTGGAAATTCATTGAAATGTTGTTTATTATACCACTAACAGTTTTTTGCCTGATCATCATATTACTCTTGAAGTGTAATTTAGTTACACTTTCATTAACACCATCTCAAAATTACTACTTATTAGATAATGGCCCTTCCAGACAGTTCCTCCTGGGATTCAGCCCTCATATGTCCCCTAAATTCTGTGCTTTCCCTGGCAGGGGGATAGATTTTGCCCAAAAACTTACTGGAAGTGCCTGGCTGTATGTGCAGGCCCCTTGAAAACAGCTTCTGAAATCCCTCCTCTCTCCTCCTCCCTACCCCCCAACCTCCCAATGCACCATTTGTACATGCCAGAAGCTGTCTTTGAAGGGACCTGGGCATGCAGCCGGACCCCTCCTGTAAGTTTTTAGGCAAAACAGGGGACTGGGAGGGTAGGGTGCCATCCCACTCCTACAGGCTCTCAGAGCCCAAAGAACCAGTGCTCTGCAATTGTTTGATTCTGTAGCAAGCACATAGTCAGCAGGAAGGAACTAGTATATAAAGTAAAGCAATTAAAGGGGCCCAGAACAGGTATAGCAGGTGATAAAAGAGTTAAAGAGTTATATACTATCACAAGAAAATTGGTATGAAATGGTGTCATTTAGACCCCTAGGATGAACAGTTTTAAGGGTAAAAATCCAAAAGGATTCACGCTGTAATAACTTAGTACCCAAATCCAAATTAGAGGGGGGTATGACAACCTCTAAAATCAGCACCCTGAGAGATTCTGCATTATGATTTAAATCAGCAAAATGTTTATAAAAAATGGAATCAGTGGAATGATTTCTAATTTTGCTCTTGTGCTCGATGTTTGACTTGTCTGCTAGTTTGGTCGATTAACATAAGAGAACGTGGGAAAATAATAATATAGACCATGCTTTTGGTACTACAAGTGGCAAAATGTTGTAACCGGTAAAGAGCTTTGGTGTAAGGATTCTGAAATACTTTAGTCTGAATGATTTGCGGACATATCGAACATACCATCACTGTTCAATATGTCTGCAAATCATTCAAACTAAGGTATTAGGCAACCGGTCATTTAAGAATACTAGATGAACTGGATGCCTCCTAACCCCATCTTACACACTTGTTAATAATAATAGTAATAATAATAGTAATAATAACAATAATCATAATTCTTATTTATATCCTGCCCTATCTCCCCGAGGGGACTCTGAGCAGTTTCCTTTCTATATCTAATGAAACAACGTGTGCTAGATTTATCAAACAACTGTAAGACAAATCCCAGTCCGTGCCATGTTCTCCTACATCACTATCTTCCTCTTTTCTTTTTTTTTTTTAAAAAGAGGGGTAGATCTTGTGCAACCAGGGAAGTTCATGGCCTCCATCTGTTGCACCATAGACCTGAAGGACCCCTCAGTAAACCACTTGAGACCAGCCGTGGTTAAATGCTTTATTTAGAATTAATGAATAGAGTAAGAAGATAGAAGTATAATCCATTGATGCTCCCAAGCATCAGGTTATTGCAGAGCAATAGTCCAAAAGTAAAACAGGAACAAAATAGGTAAAAGAGTCTTGATGCCCCAGTGGGCTAAATCCAGAGATAAGTTCTTGGCACAAGGCTTGGCAAACAGAGTCTAAAGGCTGGAAGGCCCAATTGCCCAGGCAGAGTTCCATGAAGACTTGGCTTGAAGCTGAACGTTGGCAAAAGATGCCACACATCTTTCAGACCTAACTTAAATAGGTCTCCCAGGCTTTGATCGTTACGACGCAACTGGTTCTCATGAGCAGGCTCCCAGCTGGGCTTTCTCAAGCCTCCCGCATCAGAATGGTATGTCAACTCGTTAGCACTGGCACCTGGACGGATGGGAGTTAACCCGTCTCCGCTTTTCCCTCAGTTCTTATCGGCCCGAGCTGAAGCTGACCTGCTTTTGTCCTTGAACGCTGGGTGAACTAGAGGCCTCTGCAGCATCTTGCTTTTAGGCTTTGCAGGCCTCTCTGAGGCTTTGGATTTGACATGGCGTTGGTCTTGCTGAGGGCCAGGGACAGGCTGGGGCATGACACCATCCCAATGGTGAAATGTAAAAAACCTCATATTTTTGTTCATAAGAAGCTGGGGAGTTCTGGTTTTTAAAATAAAAAAATACTTTTATAAAATCAAAAACAATAATGGGAAAGCAGAAAGCATTTATTCCTGGCATTTCTCTGGCTGTCACCAGAAGTGTACTGCCAGACATTTCAGCACAGGAAAATTAAGTGGAATGGGAAGACCACTCCTAAAACATGCCCTAAAAGGCATGTCACTGGCACAGAAGATGAAATGCAGACAGATTTGCCTATCACACATAAAAATAACTACACTTATGCTCATGGCAAAATTTAAGACAATTGAAGTAAATTGTTTCCTGTTTTTCAAAAAAGGACTCACAGCAGATTCTTAATGTACGAGTGCCTATGACTGCCCAACGAAATGGACCTTGAATTATGTGAACCAATATGCAAAGAGCATCACAGATTAGGTATATACATGTGGTGTAAAGTCCTTCGACAGGCCTAACTACTAGGCATGGTTAGGTCCAGTCAGAATCTTTGTAATTCGCATTAAATGTGGATCAAATTCCTTTTTGAAGCGATTTTAAAGCGGTTTGGGAACCCGGAAGTATCCTTAACCTTTCGAAGCCACTGTCGCCATCTTTGTTCCAACTCAAGTGATTCGGAACTCAGGAATTGATTTGGAAAAGACCCAGCCAGGTTGTTAACATGAGCAGCGTACAAGGAGTGAACTACTGCTTTGTTACCTCAGCTTCACTGTTTGACAATCAGCTTCCAGGCACAATTCAAAGTACTGGTGTTAACCTTTAAAGCCCTAAATGGTTCTGGCCCAGATTAACTGTCCAAATGCATCTCCTGCTATGAACCATCATGTAACTTAAGATCTTCAGGAGAGGCCCTGCTCTCAATCCCACCACTCACACAAATGCAATTGGTGGGAACGAGAGACAGGGCCTTCTCATCAGGCCTTCTCATCAGGCCCCCTGTCTGTGGAACTCCCTTCCTAAGGATATCAGGTTAGCCACCTCCCTCCTGTCCTTTAGGAAACAACTAAAAACCTGGATGTGTGCCCAGGCATTTGACTAGGGTATTGATTATTAGAAATTGGCAATGGACTTGAATCTTTGTGAGATGACAATATTGGAATGATTCATTGAACTCTGGTGGTAGCATGTAAATATGACAGCTAATGGTTTTTATTGCTGTTTTATAATATCTTGTATTAACCGTTTTTATTGAGTGTATTTATATGGCATATTGCATATGTGAAGCTGCCCTGAGTCCCCTTGTGGGAGAAGGGCGGGGTAGAAATAAAGTAAATAAATAATAAATAAATAATAAATTTGGAGGCAAGCGGCAGCTTGCATGCTGGGATGCTTGCCTCCAGCCAATAAGAGGCAACCACCTCAGGATGGGCAGGGATTCAGCATGGCAGCCAGGGACACAAACGGGAAGGGACTAGGCAGCTTGGGTGGGAAAGGTGCCACACCACTGCTTTGCAAGGGAACAACATACCCGGGGAACCTAGTAAAATCCCCCCCCCCCCATTTTTTCCTGAAGGACTGGGATTTGGAGGAGAAAAGGAAACGGGAGAGGAAGAGAGATAAGGAAAGAGGAGAAGGGAAGGGAGAAAAACAGCAAGAAAAATGTCAATTTAAACCAGTGTAGATAGATTCCTTTCCTTTCCTTTCTCTCCTGCATCAGTTTAAACCAGTGTGGATGGGATGGATCCGTGTCAGTTTAAACCAGTGTGGATGGATTCCTTTCCCAGTGGTTTTAACCAATGACACAGGAAATAACACTTTGAAATAATTAACAAAGGATTTGGAACTCTCAGAAATTTTGAAATGTTTTGAACTTTTTTTCTGTGAAAATCGGAATTGACTTTAGATCTGAACCATCAGCGCCCCCTACATCCAAAACGAGTTTTGAACATTTTTTTGGGATCAAACAAGCCTACTAACTACCTATTGTGTCAGTTTTACCTAGAGAAGCATATCAGACTAACCTGCTTGCAATTTGGAGCTCACCCTACCACCTCAGGATTCTTTCTCTTTGTTGACCTCATTATGTTGTACATGTGTACCAGACTTTTTACTATCTTCCTCTTCTTGGCTTTTCTTCACAAATGAAGATTCAGGAAAGACTCATCCCATGCTTTCTACAGTGATGACTAAAAAGGCCAATCTGTGATAGCATTCGAGGAGTCGTAGGTGTTAGCAATAGGTGACCCATGTTTCAGGCCCATTTTTACTTTAAAAAAAACATTTTACCATTTTTACCAGACTTTTTACTATACTCAAGTGTTCAAGTAAATAGGAGATATTAAAATGGAAGTAATGGCAGAAATCTTTCATGACAGCAATGGTTGGCTGATAAAGAATAAATCAAACAAACACAAAATATATAACAACAATAGTTTTTTTTTATCAAGGACAGTGGTGAAAGAAGTACATAGAGCTAGGAACAAAACATTTAGTTCCCTCATATGACAATAACCTAGATCCAACCCCAAATGCACCTCATACTCTTTTCACGAGTCATCTCTAGCATGAGTGGATGTAGCAACCCCATTCTCTTTCATGCCTGGGGGGCAGGGGGCAGCCCCGGGGGTCCCGATTGCATTAGGGCCAATGGCAGCTGATGAGGACATGGATGAAGGGGATGATGAGGTAGCTGGGCCTTCGTCTCCCACAGAGAGCTTGGAATGGGATGATGGCTGGCCTGATGGGTATGAAAGCTGGGAAAGTCAGGCTGACACTGAAAGTGCTGATTCTGATAATCAGTATGAGAAACCAGGTGGTTTCGGGTCGCAAGAGAGGGTTAGAGAGATAGCGGAGGATGAGCCCATGGAAGCTGAAAGGGAGTCTGGCTCTCATGAAGATAGCAACCCAGGTGCTGGGAGGCAAGGACGGAGCTTTGATAGGAGACAGAGCATTGAGTCCAGTAGGAGGGAATGGCACCGAAGCCCAGAACGCCAGAGAAGCGCTAGGTCCCGTAGTACAGATTGGCGCCGCAGCCTAGAGTGTCGGAGATCTCACCAAGGGGATTAAGTATAGGATCCGTGGGAACCGATCCTCAGTTCCTCGGCCACTTCTGATTTGAAGGGAGTGAAGCGAGTGAAGATCCACGGAGCCAGGATTTTGGCTCGTGCCTTGCCAAGAGGTTTCTTGGCCCTTGTTTCCTGAACTTTGCTTTGTTGTTTGCCGTGGACCAAGTTGCTGGATCCGCATTGCTTTGCGGAGCCTTTGCCAAGTTTTGCCTTTGGATTTACCTACAAACTCTTTACCTTTTTGATTGAACTTTTTGATACCTTAATGGACAATTTGCCTTTTCACCTGTTTTCTATTATTCAATAAATAGTTAGCTGATTACCGTCTCTGTGTGTGTGATTAAGGGGCTGGGCCAAGACCCTGCATTGTGACAGTGGAATTTTCTGGAGATTACTCATAGAAAGGGATGAGTATATCAGGCAACGGCTTCTCAATTGGCAGGGAAAAATATGTTGCACTAGGCAGGCATTAGGAGGCTATTTCAAAACTGAGTGAAATGAGACACCTTGAAGCATTCTTATTTGTACAGAGTGGCCCTTTAGCGATGGGATTCAAGGTGGCTTAAAACACGAAAAGAATATTTCCTCTGGTAAAGTTTGGGTAAATGTAAAGAAATAATTGGATTATGACTCTCAAAAGCAGGCATGGGCAAACTTCAGGCCTCTGGGTGTTTTGGACTTCAACTCCCACAATTCCTAACAGCCAATAGAGATTCAATGGGTCCTGAAGGAGGGAGGAGGGGTTGCCATCACCACCACCTTCATGAGGGCAGGGTACCACTTTGCAGCATGTTTCCCCAATCCCCTTTCCCCCAGACAGAAGCAGCCTTGGAGGGTTGCTGAGGGATGGGCTGTGCACCCCAAAAGAACTAATCTGACTTGGGTCATCCCTTCTCTCTCTGTCTATGTCTCCCAAAAACTCCTTTCCTCCAGAGGGAAACAGCCTTGAAGGTAAGCTGAGGGAAGAGCTCCCAAAGGATGGCTCTTATTAAAATCCTAGAGCTGGAAAGATCCCAAGGGCCATCAAGTCACACCTCCTGCCACTCAGAAATACACAATCAAAGCACCCTGACCGATGGCTGTTAAGCGTCAGTTGGACATAAGGAAAAGCTGGAGCCCCTTTGTGTCTCTTTGGGGTTCCCAGCAAGGGAGACTGAGGGGGATTGCCAAACCCTTGGGAAGACATTTTAACCACCATGGCTCAATGGTATGGAATCCTGGGATTTGTAGTTTGGTGAGGCACCAGCATTCTCTGACAGAGGAAGTTAAAGTTCTTGTAGAACTCCTATTCCCATGACTCAAGCTAGGGGGTGCTATGGTTTTTTTTTATAGCTTTGAATAGGTTCTTATGGATTTTTAAATACCATTGATATTGAGTTCTGTTTTAAAGTTTGTATTTTTGTAGATTTTAAATTGTATTGAAATGGTTTTAATGTAAGTTGTTTTGAGTCTCCTTATGAAGAGAAAAAGCAGGGTATAAATAAACATAAGAACAACAACAACAAATAATAATAGTATTGAGCCATAGCAGTTAAAGTAATGCCAAACTGCTTTCATTCTACAGTGGATGCACCCTATGATACAGCACCTTCCAAGCAAGCCATAGGAGCATCAGCAGCAGGGAGCTTGGAGGAAGAGGCAGCCTTAGTTTACTATAATCTGCCTTTAACCTCAGCTCCTGGTGCTTGGCTCCTTGCAGACTCAGTCCCTGACTGCCTGGCTGAAGCAAGACCCATCAGAAACACCTGCTTTCCTCCAGAGGATGGGGCACAAAAGGAGGATGCAATCAAGGACAGTGTTGCCACTAAAGGGGCCCCTTTGATGTCCCCCTTTGGCGGTGGCATGAGGACCAGGGCCTGTCCCTATGTTTGGCTGACCTCAAATCTATCACCTTGCTTTTAACAGTTTCCTACCTTCTTTTATATAAGGTTTTATTTGCCATCTGTTAGCCTGCCCCATACAAGAAGAATGTATTTTTCTAAGGAGGGAGGGACTTGTGGGCCAGCCGCTGGAGTCATAGAGGGCAGGAGGAGATGCGGAAGAGGGAGACAGTCCCAGTACCAACAAAATGGGGAGCAAAATGGAGTGCTTATTACCTCCAAACTATCTTCATATCTAATAACCTGAATAAACAAGGTGACAGTCCCCTTGGTTGAAAGTGCTGCTGTTGAACGGCAGGTTAGTAAATGGAAAAACAACTGCCATCCAGGACTTCATTTTGAATGAGTATGCTGACCTTGTTTGTATCATAGATGAACCTGGGGGAGGGAATCTGTCTCCGCTCTGCCCACCAGGATTCTCTGTACAGTAGCAGGCAAGGCCTGATGGGTGGGGAGTAGGCATGGGTAGATTCATTCGGAATCTTTGTTATTTGGATTAAAATTTGAATAAATCCGTTTTTGAAGTGATTTTGAAGCAATTTGGGAACCCGGAAGTATCCTTGCCATTTCGAAGCCACTGTTGCCATCTTTTTCTGATCCAGGAAGTGAATCAGAAATGAATCAACATTTGGAGATAAGCAGCTGCTTGCATGCTGGGATGCTTACCTCCAGCCAATGAGGGGAAACCACCTTGGGAGGGGTGAGGTTTCGGCACAGCAGCCATTGCCCTTTAAAAAAGGCCACATGTGCCTCGTGGGCTTGCGAGCTGGGGACGCAAAGGCAGAGGGACTAGGGCAGGCTGCTTGGGTGGGAAAGGTGCCACGCTACCCCTTTGCAAGGGATCAACATATCCAGAGAACCTAGTAAAAGGCCCCCCCCCCATGTTTTCCTGAACGGGCTGGGATTTGGTGGAGAAAAGAAAAGGGGAAAGGAAGAGAGATAAGGAAAGAAGGGAAAGGCGAAAAAAGGCAGGGAAAAAGTCCGTTTAAATCAGTGTGGATGGATTCCTTTCTCTCCTGTGTCTGTTTAAACCAGTGTGCCTGGGATGGATCTGTGTCAGTTTAAACCAGTGTGGATGGATTCTTTTCCTTTCCCTTCCCAGCAGTTTTAACCAGAGTGGATGGATTTCTTCCCTTTGCTCCCCCCCTTTCTGGAATAAAACAACGACTTTCAAAGTAAAGACCATCCAATGAAATAAGAAATAACACTTTGAAACCATTAAGGGTTCAAAAGTCTCGGAAATTTTGAAAAGTTTTGACCTTTTTTTCTGTGAAAATCGGAATTGACTTTAGATCTGAACCACCAGCGCCTCCTACATCCGAAACAAGTTTTGAACCATCTGATTGCTCTTGATTGACCTGTAGAGGATTCAGCAAATTTCTTAAAAGAGGGCATGTGAAGGAGATGATTCATAGACCTGGCATGAAGGCATCCAATCACAGCTCAGGGAGGCTGTGCTGTGGGGGAAGAGAATGTATCAAATGTATCTTCTATGAGATTCAAACATGATTTTTATTGGCAATTATGAGGTATATATGACAAGGCTTTGAGCTGGTAAATATAGGGGTGGCTAATAAATATAGGGATGGCTAATAAAGATAGGGAACAGAAAAGGTTTTGTATTTGACAGAGAACTACCCATGGTTTTGGGGAACTTAACATAGATTATTGGGGGGGGGGTGTTTAATAAAGCTATTCTTGCCTTAATTGGAATAAGAAGTCAGATACCAAAACTAAAGAATTAACACAATACCATAGTCACAGATCTACATTTAAGGGACCCTTTGAAGGCCCGGAAATCCAGTCCAGCAGGGAAGAAATTGAGGGTAGAAGGCCAAGGTAGGTAGCAACCTTAATAGGAGTAGGTGTTTTGGGCAGCCTGGAAAAGGGGATGTATCAGATTGTGATTTTGATAATTTTAGACTTCCACTACGAAATAAAGTAATCAGATACAGAAAACGTTTCCAAAGAGCCATTTCCTGACCTATTTATTTATAACTTCTGAAACCATCTGTGAACAAAAATGCCATTAAGGGGAATTAATTCTTAAGTCTTAAGACTTAACTCTTGTGTTATTAGACATATAGTGAGAACTGTCCTTGGGCCAGGTGACTATCCCCAGGACATACAAGCACCATAGATGCTAAAAGTCAACCAAGTTTCTGTGGTTGCACATCTTGGTGATCATCACTTAGGTGCTTCCTCCCAAACCACATAGTTTGTCAAGAGTGAGAATCCTCATTCCAGCCCTTACTGCACCCCCCCCCCCAAACCAAAAGGAATTATTATGGGAGTCAACCCTTCACCCCTAAAGGGATATTTCATGGTGCTAACTATCTCACCTCTTCAGTGCCACCAAGTCTAGTCCCCTTTCCCTACCAGGCTGGCTAACAAGTACTTTATCTCCTCTTTTAAGTCATGAACCAATAATACATTCCCCTCCTCTGAGAGATGTACTCCATTGGCCCTATACAACTCTGGCAATGTAAACATCATCTCCCAGTTTGCTCCATGAAAATTTCAGCTCCCAGTTGACCTTCCACTGGGCCAAATCAAGCTTTTGGGGATTACAATTCCCCCAGCACCTCAAACATGCTGACAGTGCAGGCCATTGGTGCTTGAGAACAGCTGTATCACTTTACAGTTGTAACCCACCTTCACAACACTCAATGATAACAGCAAAAAAAATCGAGTTAGAATTTCTAACTGAGGCTTCCTTTCTCCTCATCTAATGCAAGCAAACCAGCCTCACAGCATGCCCTGCAGGTCAATAAACTAACAGTTTTCTAAAAACCAAGGGAGAGAGTTAGCTCCAAAGCTGAAGGGGCCCCCATAGCAGCTTCCTTTTTATGTCAGGAAACTGACTCAAGGCAATGGCTTAGCAAATCTTCAAGTCACTTTACAAACCCACATTCACCCCCATCAGATGAAAAATGCATTAACTTTATTGAATCTTTAGTTTTGGGATTTACTTCTCATTTCTCATTTTCATCCTTGGGAAGAGTTTGCTTTTCGACTGAACCCTCTGTAGGACACCCAGCCTTTTATATGCAGATTGGTATAATTATCCTTTGAAATACTCTCAATTCCCAGTGGCTTAAACTGAGAACATGAAAGGGCAAATGTTATCCTGAGCTGAAGGATAGAAAAAGTGGCACATACATCAATCCAAAATGAGATATAGAAATGAATGGCTCTTCTTTACTCAGCGATGGCAGCTTTTGACAGATTATTGAAGGAACTGTGCAACCACAGAGACTGTTTTTGAATAGCAGAGAGAGAGAGAGAGAGAGAGAGAGAGAGAGAGAGAGAGAGAGAGAGAGAGAGAGAGAGAGAGAATATGCCCACTATATCTAGGAATAGTCTTATCAGTAGGGCCCCCCTCCTTTTCTGTTAAATACCAAAAGGTGAATCGGTGTTAAGTGAAACAAGAAGAATATACCATGTCCAAAAACAGACTGGCGAAAAACTTAAGCTTTCTTCCCTAAAGAATGGCATCTGGCCCCAAGTGGCAAGATAGGATGTGATCTGATGATAGAATCATCTAGCTAAGCTGTCAAGCAAGGAGAGACAGCTACACTAGGCTGTCCATCTGGGGACTGAGATAGAAACGGCGGAGCCAAAATTCCTTGTCCATTGAGATCCAGATGACATCGGGCTCTCCAGCACAGAAGGGGAGATCATTCTTCAGCTGTCACACATATCAAGCATCTGTTTAATGCAGTCAGATTGACAACATGGGAGAAGTTTTTTTTAAAAAAACCCAAATAAAGCCAAATTATGTCTCTCTAAACCAGACATGGGAGAACTTTGGCTTTCTGGGTGTTTTGGACTTCAGCTCCCACAATTCCTAACAGCCAGTAAGCTGGCTAAGATTTCTGGGAGTTGAAGTCCAAAATACCCAGAGGGTCAAAGTTTGCCCATGCCTATGCTAAACCATGCAGTTGTGGGTATTGGAGTCAACAGGGATTAATGCCCTGTTTGTCTCTCTTGCCTGAAGTACATACAAAAAAGATTAGGGTAATAAGGTGATGACTGAGGGTTACTCTTTAACCTCTTCAGAAATGTTGACATGACAGCTTGGTTTTATATTCATATATGAACATTGAATTTTAAAGGAAAAGAAAAAATACATCATTTGATAAACAACAGGAAGTCACTGTGAGAATACCCATAGATGAGAATAGCTACTGATATAGTAATATTTAGTAGCACATGCAAGGGTCACTTAGCAGTAAGACTATGAGGATTCTGTAGTCTTACTTCCAAGAATTTTTAGGATTTGGGTGAAAGGGTTCAGGAAAATCTATCAGTAATGGCATAGACCAACCTCCTGATTATGTTGATTATTTATTTATTTTTATTTATCCAGTTTTGTATGCCGTCTTTCCCTGAGGGCTCAGGACGGTTATGAGGATTGTAGTCCAGCAGCTGTGAACAGTTCCAGGTTGGAGAAGATTGATGGAAACTCTGTCCATTTGTTATTTTTCTTAAAAAGTGATGCAGCTAAAATCTACAAGCACATAAATGTGAAAGGAAATATATTAACACTAATGATGTTTAGTGTTTTATTGTGGTTGTAACATTTTAAAATGATTTTGCTATTTTTATGGAGTCTGTTGGCCTCTACCTTAACAGCTCTAGTAGATAGGAGAAATAAATCAATAAGCATCAAATAGAAATGTAAAATAAAGAGTATATTAACAATTGTTTAACAACGTATACCATGCATAGAGATCTACTTTAGGAGATGGAACTAATTGCCCCATATTTTTGTTCAGGATTCATATGAAGCACATCAGTGTTTAAAAAGTTACTTCTTGGATTACATTGCCCATAATCTCCCAAATATCATGGCTAAGAGAACCTGGTTAGTTATTGTCCCTAAAGTACATTTTCTTCACTCAATGCATATTGATCTGTATAGACAGTGATCTTTTTGACCCTCCTTCAAGATTATTATTTAAACAACATCGGTGTCGTGCTTAAAGGATGAAATAGGGAAGTAGGTGAAAAATAAATAAATAATAAAGAGAAACTAGGAAGTCTGGACTACATGTAAGTACATATAAGTTCAGTGCCATCTACTGCATACAATGTATCATGACATTTCCTCACTGCATTTGAAAAAAGCGCAATCATAAATCAATAAATCAACAAATGCATAATAATGTGCCACAAGATGCCATCTGTACATCTGCACTTCTATGAAAAAGTGTACATCTGCACTTCTATGTCTTTGCTCACATGGTGTTTTATGACCACTTGGAACAGTAGGTAAATTGGATACTTTCAGAGAACAACATGTGCACCAATGAAATGCTGAAACACTGTGCTGACCATCATTAATTCACATAGTTCTAAGAAACAGCTCATAAAAAACCCTGACTTCCTGTCTGATGTTCTGCCAATAGTAATCAAAGTAATTTTTTCCTGAGAGGCATACATTTTTAATTTAATCTGTAAAGAAAAAGGAGGATGAGGAAAAAGAGATAAAGGGAGAGAGAAGAAATGCATAGGATATGATCATGAACTATGCATAAACATTAATTTAAGCTGACTGTATGTCCAAAAACCTAATTAGACAGACTGGTTGTAAAACATCTCTTTATGTAAGGCTATAGCAGTAAGACTTCTGACCGTTAAGCAATACATTGAGGAAAAATATTTTCATTCTAGGAGTACAGGTATTTTAGTTACCATGGTATTACATTGGATCCAACCATATTGAACATAATTTAAGTTCCAAGCTATAAATGTATAGTTTGACAATACATATGTGTCTGCAAATATCAAGTTTGTTTTTATACTGATAGAAAATGAATACACGGCAGAACACTGAACATATGCACATCATAAAAAAACAAGGGAGAGTTATCTGTATCATAAATCAGCAAGATTCAGCTAAAGTGGTCAATTTCCTCCTAAAGAGATAGCATATCGAATAAGAAATATCCGTTTCTGGTGAATCTTTGATGGGGACTGAACAAGATACAACATTTGGAAAGGTAAAGTTTTCAGAATCATAGTACTCAGTAAATTACTCTAAATCAGTAAGCATGTCCATAAATAATTAGCTTGCTGAAACCAACGTATTATATTTTCAACATCTCAGAACAGGAATGTGGACAGACTGATGATTGTAATTGTTGAATTATATTGTTGATTCCCCATAAGATCTAGACCAGACCAGAGATGTCTTACCATGTTAAGAACAACCTAATTAATTCAGAGTATCCCAGCATGATAGCAAGGTCAAGTGTATTGAATGCAAGTAATAAAATTATTAACACAACACATATAAAACAGAGATACTGAAAGAAAGGTGAATAAACACCAATTAAAAAGTAGCCATTCATGTTGAGATATATTGAGTTTTTTTCTCATGTTTTTAGAAATGGAAAAAATAAGCAATTGATATAGAAGAAAGCAATTTGCTACCAAATGTTTTGGTCCCTTATAACAGTGGGAGAGAAGACAGAAATTCACCTTTTGTGGAATAAATGGAAAACTTAATAATTTCCCACTCTGATACAATCAGCAATACTCTAAGAAATAATTACATGAAATGATTACAAAAAAGAATATACACACCTTTGTTGATACATCAATTAAGAACATAAGAACATAAGAAGAGCCATGCTGAATCGGGCCTCAGCCCATCTAGTCCAGCATTCTGTGTCACACAGTGGCCCACTAGTTGTACACGGGGATCTCTAGCAGAAAGGAGGGCAAAACCCTCACCTGCTCCCGACCCCCCACAACCAGTACCCGGGGAAAATCCTGCCTGCCTCCATCAACACAGAGGTGGCACTTGGATGTCCATTTCAGTAGCTACTGATTCCCTTGGTATCCATGAATCTGTCTAATCCTGCCTTGAATTACATTTATGGCATAGGATAGAAGATCCTATTATATTATTATATTATTATGTCATAGGATAGAAGATCCTATTATTTCTCATATGGGCATCAGTATGAATAAGATGTGAAGTCACCTCCATGAATCGGAGACAGCTGTGAATTAAATTTTCATCTCCCAAGAAGTAAACGTCTTCTGATTTCCTGGCTGCACATAAACATTGCAAAAATTGTTAACATGTATTTCTATAATATATATATATATATATATATATATATGTGTGTGTGTGTGTGTGTGTGCGTGTGTGTATATATATATATATAAATGCATTTCTATAAAATACACATAACAGAGGTTAAACACAAGACAAGTATTTAAAATTTATGCTTAAAACTAACTGGGTAGGCCTGCCAGAAGAGATAGGTCTTTAGTTAGTTTTTAAATTCCAACAGCTCATCTAGCTGTCAGAGCTCTTCTGGCAGGTCATTCCACAGTTTTGGGGAGGCCGATGAAAATGTCCTCTGGGTGGTGGTTGCCAGTCGGATTCTGAATGATTGAAGTAGCCACCCCCAGAAGACCAAAGTGTGTGAGACAGATTGTATGGGAGAAGGCAATCCTATAGATAACCTGGGGCCAAACCATGTAGGGCTATAAAGGTCAAAACCAACACCTTGTACTTTGTCCAGAAACTAATTGATAACCAGTGGAGTGACTCTAGTATAGGGTGATATGCTCACTCCTGAATGTTCCTGTGACCAATTCTGGCTGGCTGCTGTATTTTGAAATATTGGAGATTGTGAACTTGGTACAGAGGTAGCTCAATGTAAAGCACATTACAGAAGCCCAGTCTTGAGGTTACCAATGCATTCACCCAATATATAGCAGTCATAATGGTGCTTGTCTTCTGAAATATCTCCTTATTTTTCAAAGATTTTGGTGGATAGACTGAATTTTCTGTGTAGTGCTGACAAGGTGAGCATAAAAGTTTCTATCACTCTTTATTCCACTGCCAAGTTTCTGCTTAAAAACCTTCTCTACTTTTTCTTAACTTCCAGTCCTAGGTTTAAAGGACCAGCACACCATATCATCACAAAATGAAAGTGAGAAACTGTTCTGTTCTTCACAGCCATTTTATTTTTATAACTGTCTGTGGCTAGGCTTTGAGTGTCAAGCCTAGTTTGAAACCTTATTTTATGTTGTCCAAGAATGCCATCTGTTTTAATTCCTTATCCCTTTACTGTGCTGAATATTTTTCTTACAGTTTGCCTTTACTGATTCAAAAGAAAAAGGAACTGTTGTTTATTTTTTCAGTCAAACCATTTTTTAAACAAGTGCTACCACTACCATCAACAAAAATAAACAAGCAAAACCTCATAAAATATGAATTACAGCCGAAAAATCCTTATAACAACAGCTGGAGGATGGCTGAATGTATTCTGTTTGGAAACTAGAAACATGTATGGGGCACAATATGTAATCAAGCTTTATATATATATATATATATATATATATATATATATATATATATATATATATATATATCTCACAATGATGTTTACATATTTATAACAACTCTGCATAATTTGAGACCAGCAAAACTGAGTGCTACCATTGGATCAGCATCGTTTGACATTTACCAAGGGCCTGTATCCTATAAAGTTCAGGACACAAATCTCCTTCTTTCCTCCATTACATTACTGAAGACAGCATGAGAAGCAGCCAAAATGCAACACACACATACAGAGCACAAACAAACAGCAATGCCAGACTAATTTACAAATAATGTTTGTGGCAACCATTTTAATCCTTCACCATTTCTCAGACCCCATATACACTGCCAGATAAAATCCAGATTATTTGCTTTGAATTGGTAGTGTAAAATCACATAATCCAGTTAAAATCAGATAATCCGGATTTTATCTGGCAGTGTAGAAGGGCCTTCAGGTGAACGATTTGCTTCAGAGCAATGCTCCATTATAATCCTTGCAGCATATCCATTCCTTACTCCCAGGTGATTTTTTAGAATGTCCCAGACCAAATAGAGATGATGCACCTCAGGGTTAGAGGATTTGACTTAAAGGCTTAACAGAGAAAAAGTTACAAATGAACTCTCGTCAATTATTTGATAAAAAGGAGATGTCTCCCCAAACTGGAATGATATAATTTCTCAAAGCTGTATTCTCCCCTTCCCTCTGCTTCACATCATACAAGGAGTGAATGAAAAAATGCCTCCACCTTCGTTACTTGGGTTTGGATGGGAATATTTTAATAAATCAAATGCAGAAACAATCCTTCGAATGTGATCTTTAATTACTACTATTCACTTTTCCACATAATCACCAGACAATTGGATACATTTCTGCCAATGAGGAACAAGTTTTCTGAAGCTGTCACTGAAGAAGTCTGTGCGCTTTCATTTCAGGTGTCAGCATCCTGGGTACCCATCATGTACAAATCTTCCGATAGCCAAGCAAAGCAATAATGTGACCCACACGTTCTTGTGAAATGCCAATTATGCTTGAAATTTCTCTCTGAGTAATACAACGATCGTTCTGAATCAATCTGTCAACCTTTTGCTTGTGAAGCTAGGTGGTTGCTGTCACAGGTTGTCCAACTCTTTGTTTGTCATGCAAGTCAGATGTTCCCACCTCAACATCTTTAAACTTACTCACCCAGTGATGCACAGTACTCACATCAACACAATCACCATAAACAGCTTGCATTCTCTGATGAATCTCCTTTGGGGTGACACCTTCTGCTGTCAAGAATTCAATGACTGCATGTTGCTTAAGTCGCATTGACTGACCGTCTGTGCAAGTTTCCATACTTCACACTTTAATAGTACAACTGTTCAATGCTAAGGCTTCCCACCAAAATGGAACTGTAGAGGAGAGACTACTAAACAAGCCAGTACCTGCCACGTACCAGTACTGCATCTGTTGAGGAGTTACAAAGGTGGAGGCATTACTTTTCATTCAAACTTTTTTATTCACCACATTCTCCAAATCCTTTGTTGTAGCATTTTCAGGGGATCACAGGGTATGACACAGATCCAGGTTGACACCGTTTCAGCCTGCTGTGTCAAGAGGGCAATTTTCTTTAAAGTATGTGGAAGCTTTGGGAAGTTGGAATTGGTATGTGTCATTGGTACATGTGTTTAAATGCAGAATTCCCTCATGTAATGGAGGCAGAAAACCTTATGTCAAGACTCAGGAAATGACATGTAAACAAGCATCTTGAGTTGAAATGGTAGACAGAGGCTTCATCTTTACCTATTTAAAATGGTTTAAAATGTTAAAAGGTTTTTGAAAGAGGTTTTAAAGATGATTTGAAGATTCGTTGACAAAATAGCTTGAATTTAGTCAGTAGAGTTCAAAAGACTACTCAGTTTAACTTGGCTCCAAATCTAGTACTTATTTTAAAATCTAATACATCTGTTAACTGCCGTTGAAAATTAACAAAAGGCTATTTTTTATTAATTCGTCATAATTTGAAGATGCAGGCAAGTGATCCCTTAAGAAAGAACTACAACATTTCAAATGCACTGCAGTAGGTTTGTTTATGGTATCGATGATGATGATTTATTGATTTTGTGTCAAAAGCATTGCACACATAAGTATAAAACTGATAAAAATAGAAGAAGCACAAGTGGCTAAATAATTTTTGACTGAAACTGGGCAACAGCAACCACATTGTCTGTAGCTTTAAACAATTCTTCATTTGTACATGAGGCAGGGCATTGTGGACAAGCACACACATGCAGAGTTGTTTGATCTGCTCCATAGTCACACAATATGGAGGATTATTTTAAGTAGTTCCATTTTGCCAGGTTGTCTTTTGATCTGCCCATTCAACTTCTGAGTCTGTTCAGGGACTTCCACTTTAACCATTCTGTCAGGATTGGGAACCTTGAGCTTGGATGAAGTCCAGGTTCCAAGCCTGTCATGAGGCTGCAGCGACCTTCACTTTAGATTAGGATGACCTTTGTCCCAGATTCATACAGACTGTTGAGTCATACTGGGAGTGATGCAACTTCCAGGTGCTTGAGAGGGAAGTGAGGTAACTCCTCCAAGCAAGGACATTGGACATTGGGACTGGTGACACTGACTTTGTGACCCCTGGGGTCATGCCCCTGTGGACTACTGGGATTGCTGATTCACTGGTGGCTGATGTAACCCTGCCCAGATGTTGCATGGGTAGGGGAGGGGCTATGGGGGTATAAAAGGTGTGTTTGGGTGGCGGGCCGGTGCTTTAGCTTCACATGTCTCGTACCTTCAATAAAATCGTGTTGGACCAAGAAAACATCTTCGTGTGATCCCTACCGTGTGTTGGAGAGTCGTTACAGAAGCTAAAGCCCCTTTTCAACTATCCCAGCAATGGAGAGGTTGGCTTGGAAGCAAGAAGCGTATTTGGATCAGTTTGTGGTAGATCCCGACGAAGTCCGGAAAGTGGAAGAGTGGGAATGGACCACTTTGGACCAGGTGGGAGTCCCAGATGCTTCCGGAGGGGCGATGGCGTCGGAACATGAGATGAGAGAGAGCTCCGGGAAGGGCAACGATTGTGGGACGCTCAGGTGAGCGAGACGTTGGCCTGCCGGAGGAAGGAGCGTGAAATCGCCCAGCAGGAAGAGGAGCGTAGGAGCGCTCAGCGAATGGAGGAGCGTAGAGCGCTCAGCGCTCAGCAGATTGAGGAGCGTGGAGCGGTCGTCTGGAAGAGGCAGGAGGATCTCAGCAGAGGGGTCAGGAGGACCTGCCAGAAGGGGGTAGTGAGACCCCAGGAGTCTCAGGCTGGATGTGTTGATTGCCAGATGGAGCGTAGGAGCGCTCAGCAGGCCGGGAGGAGGAGATCGTGGATGGAGCAGTCGAGTGTCGTCCGGAAGAGGTCCAGGAGGATCTGTGAGGCATTGAGCAGCCAGCAGGGATGGGAAGGGACTATCCAGAGAGAGGAGTAGTTTCCCAAGAGTTTGGTGGCCGTATGAAGAAGGAGCCGTTGCGAGTGGAGTTTGAGGGCGAAGCTAGTAAAGTCGCCTTCTTCATTGCAGCTGTGCAAGACCACATGGAAGACTACGGTCATCTTTATCCCAGCGAGGGAGGCCAAGTGCGGGCCGTTGGAGCAGTATTCAAGGGTCGGGCAGCTGAGTGGTATGTGCAGTGCCACGACCGGCGGGACCCTTGCTTGAGATCGGTGGGAGAGTTCCTGCGTGCAATCCGGAATCGATTTCGGGATCCGCTGGAGCGGATCAAGGCGAAGGAGGCGTTGCGCTGTTTGTCTCAGGGATCCAAGTCGGTGACGGAGTACGCCGAGGAGTTCATGGGACTAGCAGGAAAGGTGGCGGAATGGTCCCAATCCACGCTTTTGGAGCTGTTTAAGGATGGTCTACGGAAAGAGATCCTCGAGTGGTGTTTACACCGTGATGATCCAGGGGATTTGGACGGATGGGTCCAGTTGGCCGGCAAGGTGGAGGGAATCCTTGCTCAAGTGCAGCGGCGTAAATTCCAGCCTATGAGGTCTCGTGGAACTGGCCGGGGGGTGGCTCAGGACCGAGCCAGAGGTGGAGAGGCTAAGCGAGGCTACGATGATCGTCCCAGCGGTGGGAAGAAGCCTATGTTTGGAAGGGGACTTTGTTTTTCCTGCAATCAGCCTGGACATTTTGCCTCCCAATGCCGGCGAAAGTCAGGATTGGGCCCAGTGAAAGAGGCTGCGGCTAAAGCAGGCATTATGGACAAAGATGAGAGTAAAAGCATTGGGGTGAGAACTAATATCCAATGTACCCTGGGGATTTATAAGGGGAATAGAGTGATAGAAAGGAAAGCCTTGGTGGACTGTGGGTGCTCAGAAAATATGATGTCCCCCAAGTTAGTGAAGGAGTGGGGTGGTGAGACACAGCCATTAAAGACATCGGTTACTTTCACACAATTAGATGGGTCGTCTATAGAGGGAGGACCTTTCTCTGTGGGAACAAAAGGTTTAAAGGGCCGGGTAGGACCCTGGGAGGGGGATATTGATTTTATAATGGCCCCAATAAAAGGACATGAAGTGGTATTGGGTATGCCTTGGTTGGGACAGGTGAATCCTAAAATAGATTGGAAGGAGGGGACTGTGCAGTGTGCTCCTAATGTAAAGGAAAGGGTTGAAAACGAAGTGCAGGGAGTGCCAGTTGAGTATCAGGATTATGCAGACGTATTCAACCCCAGATTAGCTCAAAACCTTCCCCCCCTTCGGAATGTGCAATGCAGCATAGAGGTTAAGGAAGGAGCTGTACTGCCGAAACCCAAAATTTATGCTATGACGGTTAAGGAGAAGGTGGCTTTAAGGGAACAAATAGATGATTACTTGAAAAAAGGGTTTATTAGGAGGTCTGAGTCCCCCATTGCCGCGCCAGTGTTGTTCCGGGAAAAGAAAGATGGAAAATTGAGACTGTGTATCGATTATAGGGGGTTGAATGCTGTCAGTACTACCAACTGCTATCCTTTGCCATTAATCAAGGATCTGTTAGGGCAGTTGGGAGGAGGTAAGGTTTTTTCCAAGCTGGATTTAATTGACGCCTTTCATATGGTGAGAGTGAAAAAAAGTGATCAGTGGAAAACAGCTTTCTCTTGCCCCCTCGGATTATTCGAATGGACCGTCATGCCATTCGGTTTAGCAGGGTCTCCGGGTATTTTTATGCAGTTGATTAACGAGGTGTTGCACCCCCTTTTGTATAAAGGGGTGTTTGTGTATTTAGACGACATTGTGATAGTGACAGCCACAGAGAAAGAGAATGTGCAGTTAGTGCGTGAAGTTTTGGAGCGGTTGAGGCAGGCAAAGTTGTATGTTAAGCTGAGTAAGTGTGAGTTTGGAAAAAAGCAGATTGATTTTTGGGATATATAATTAGTGAGAAAGGAGTAGAAATGGATCCTGCCAACGTGGAGGATGTGTTGAGCTGGGAGGCTCCACGTGCGCGTAGGCAGCTGCAGGCTTTCTTAGGACTGGCAAACTTTTATCGGCTTTCATTGCTGAGTTTGCAGTTGTGACTCTCTCCCCTCACGGAGTTGCTAAAAACCAAAGGTAAGGGGGAGTCGAGGAAAGTCAAGTCTCCAGGTGCAAGATTAGATTGGACTGAGGAATGCCAGAAAGCATTTGTGAAGTTAAAGAAAGCATTTACTGAGGGGCCTTTGTTGTGGCACCCAGATGTAGATAGACCGTTTGTTGTTCAATGTGACGCTTCTGCCTGGGCGTATGGAGGAGCTTTGATGCAGGCAGATGATCAGGGAGGTTAAGACCTTGTGCTTATTTCTCCAAAAAGTTTGGAGAACATGAGAGGAAGTGGCCAGTATGGGAGAAAGAGGCGTTTGCCATACGAAATGCGTTGTTAACGTGGCGTCATTTCCTGGAGGGAGCGGCTTTTCCATTTATAGTGATGACAGACCATCAAAATTTGCAATATTTGAGAAATCCCCAAAAGTTGTCACCGAAATTAGTGAGATGGTCTCAGTTTTTCAACAGGTTTGATTTTAGGCTGCAACATATTAAAGGTAAGGAAAACGTGGTTGCTGACGCGTTGTCCCGTTACCCGAGCGTGGGAGAGAATGGCTTGCATAAAGCGGAGGGAGTGTTTGCAAAAGAGCATTGGGGTTTGGCTGTGCAAACCAGGTCCCACACTGCGGTGGGGGTGAAACAAGAGGGTGAAGTTATTGATGAGTGGAGGTTGGAGCTGCAAGGGAGTTATGTAGGGGATGAGTGGTTGCAGGAACACGGAAAGGAGTGCCAGTTATTGGATGGTCTGTGGATGGTTGAGGGTAGGATTTATGTACCTCAGAGTTTGAGGGTTAAGGTGTTGAGGCTGCACCATGACCATAAGACAGCAGGTCATTGGGGGCTGACGAAGACCATCCTAGCGATTAAGAAGAGGTTTTGGTGGCCTGGGATGAAGGCGGAGGTGAGGCGTTATGTGGAGGCCTGTGAAGTGTGTGCAAGGAATAAAGTTCCCTCTGCGGCTTCGCGGGGGTTGATTCAAGTAGTGGTGGAGCCGGTGAGGCCGTGGACGTGGGGGGAGCTGCCCTCAAGTCGGGGTTATCGTTTCATCTGGACTGTGCTGGATATGTTCTCGAAACAGGCCCACTTTATTCCTTTGAGGGGGTTGCCTTCGGCAGAGAAGTTGGCTGGACTGTATGTTCAGCATGTATACAGACTGCATGGATGTCCGGAGCAGGTGTTGAGTGATCGTGGGGTCCAGTTTACGGCTCAGTTTTGGAACCGGTTTTTGGAAGCGCTGGGGGCTCAGAGGCGTTTGACCACTGCTTATCACCCTGAGTGTAATGGGGCCGTGGAGAGAGTGCAAAAGTCCTTGGGAGCATATTTGCGGATGTTTAGTAATGAGGAGCAGAACAACTGGGCGGACCTCCTACCCTATGCGGAAATGGCATATAATAGCTCAGTACATTCTTCTACTGGGAAGTCTCCTTTTGAAATAGTGTACGGACGAGAGGTGGCCCCTTTACCCCAGCTGTTAGATTTGAGAAAGGAAGGGGAGGAGGAATGGAGGATAAGAGCCCAAGAGGAATGGAAGGGGGTGACGGAAGTATTAAAGAAGGCGCAGCAGTCATATAAGCTGTTTGGGGACCGCAAAAGGCAGAAAGGGGAGGAGTATAGCGAGGGAGACTTAGTGTGGTTATCAACAGAGAATTTAAAGTTGGGTTATAAGTCAAAGAAATTGAGTCCTAAATACATTGGGCCTTTCAGAATTGAGACTGTTGTAAATAAAGTGTCATATACCCTTATGTTGCCTAAAAGTTTGGGAAAAGTACATCCCACTTTTCATTGTAGCTTGTTAAAGAAGTACGTGAGCCCCTTTCCTCCTTTGGATTGAATGATGTTTTGTTTCCTCAGGGGGAGGACGAGGTGGAGGAGACCGCTATGTCAGGATTGGGAACCTTGAGCTTGGATGAAGTCCAGGTTCCAAGCCTGTCATGAGGCTGCAGCGACCTTCACTTTAGATTTGGGATGACCTTTGTCCCAGATTCATACAGACTGTTGAGTCATACTGGGAGTGATGCAACTTCCAGGTGCTTGAGAGGGAAGTGAGGTAACTCCTCCAAGCAAGGACATTGGACATTGGGACTGGTGACACTGACTTTGTGACCCCTGGGGTCATGCCCCTGTGGACTACTGGGATTGCTGATTCACTGGTGGCTGATGTAACCCTGCCCAGATGTTGCATGGGTAGGGGAGGGGCTATGGGGGTATAAAAGGTGTGTTTGGGTGGCGGGCCGGTGCTTTAGCTTCACATGTCTCGTACCTTCAATAAAATCGTGTTGGACCAAGAAAACATCTTCGTGTGATCCCTACCGTGTGTTGGAGAGTCGTTACACATTCTTGGTTTTCCCCTGGATGAAGACCCTCATGGGGAAGTTAATACAAATATTAAACAACGTGGGAGCAAGAACACAATTTTGCTTTACTCCTGTAAATGAGGGTATTGGTCTAGTCAGATGGCCTTCTCGGTTACATCTCACTCACAGATGTGTTTTTTCATAAAAGCTAAGAATGAGAACCAGCAGGTGCCTATCTATATTGATAGCCTCAAGTTTGCTCCAAAGTCTGTTTCTTGGGATTGAGTCAAATGCAGACTTAAAATCTATAAAGGCTGCATAAAGCACTCCCCGGGAGGGAGAATAATATTTTTCTACTAAATGTTGCAATATTAAGCCCTGATCAACAGTTGAATGTCCGATTCTAAAACCTGCTTGTTCCTCTTCTAAGAAGTTTTAATCCTCCAACCAACTTAATAGTTTGTCTAGGAGATGACTAGCATACATACAACAAGCAGGGCAGTACGCGCTCACGGTCCCTCCTGGTGCTCACCATCACCATCTGGAAGTGGTGCCTCAGCCATTCCATTTGGTTCATGGCCGTCCATGTGCTTGGCCTCTGCAATGTGCAGGCCGACCTGCTCTGCAGGTCGCAGAGCAATGTGCATGAGTGGACTCTCCACCAGGATGAGGTGGACGCGTTGTTCCAGTGCTGGGGTCAGCCGACCATCGACCTCTTTGCCACTCAGGACAATGCCAAGTGCTGGCTGTACTGCTCCTGGGGAGCACATCTGTCTCCAACACAGTGCCTGGGGGATGCTTTCCTCTTCACTAGGACAGGGCAGCTCCTGTATGCCTTCCCACCAGTGCCGCTCCTCTCCAGAGTGTACCACGATGGCACTGATGCCATCCTGATAGCGCCACAGTGGCCCCAGCAGCCCTGGTACCCTCTGCTGGATGCAATCTCTGGGGTCCATTATTACACACTTCCGTGTAGTCCGGACCTCCTCACCACCGACCAGGGCACAGTTCGCCACCCTGACATCCAGTGGCTCCACCTGACAGCATGGCAGATCCGGTCCCACAGCTCTCAGCTGACGTCTTAGAGATCCTGGCGACAGCAAACCAGCCATTGACATGGCAGTCTTATGGCTTTCCTTGTTGCAGTGACGATAGCACAGAGAGCGAGCGAGTTGTGCGTCCTCAGTGTGGATGCACCGTACTTGTGCTTCCATAAGGACAAGGTTGTCCTCAGGCCAAATGTTTCCTTTTTGGCCAAAGTGGCTTCTTTGTTTCATCTAGCACAGGATATTGTGCTTCCTGCTTTTTCCCCGAGCCGGCTATGCCTTTGGAATGCACCCTCCACCTCTTGGACATGTGGTGGGCACTGGCCTATTATTTAGACAGGACCAAGGACTTCAGGAAGTCTGCCTGTCTGTTTTTGCAGTACCGGCCTGACATCAGAGGTGCCCCAGTCTCTTCTCAGAGATTATCGGCATGGGTGGTCGCGACCATCCGCCTAGCCTACCAGATGGTGTGGGGAGGAACCTCCGCCAGGCTTGAAGGGCCATTCTACCAGAGCCGTTGTGGCATCCATGGCCTTCTGTCAGGGCGTGCCTCTGGAAGACATCTGTCGAGCTGCCACCTGGGTGATGCCGCTGACGTTTGTCATGCACTACAAGGTGGACCTGCTGTTGTAGCACCAAGCGGCCTTTGGGAAAGCGGTCCTCTTCATGGCGGTGTCATGATGCCCACCAGCCACGGTGAGCAGCTTGTGTGGTTTCCACAAGACCATGAAGAAGTAAAGCATGGTTGCTTACCTGTAACCAGGTTTCTTCAAGTGGTCATCTGTGGAATCCACACAGCCCTGCCCATCCTCCCCGCATTCTGTCATGCCTTTGCCTCAGCTGCTGCAGTGGCGGGGAACAAGGCCAAAGCCCCACCGTGGGTATATATCTTCAGGGGATGATAGGCGGGGCTATAGCCCAAATCCAAACAGCTGTTTGAAGTATCAGAAATGCTGCACAGGTGCATCAACTACATATGTGTGGATTCCACAGATGACCACTGGAAGAAACCTGGTTACAGGTAAGCAACCATGCTTTCTTAATTAACAAATGAATTATATTTGCAAAGATAATTGCCTTTTTCTGGGTGGGCCAAGCCTAATAAGATTCAGAAGAATAGATATACAAGATTTTGTGCAAGTTCATCATTTACCATTTGGAGATTTCCAAAAAAAATCATACTTCTCACTCTAGGATTGTTGTGGGCAATGCTATGACAATGTCAGGGAGCACAGAGGTGGCCTAAGTAGGAATCATGCAAGATTTCAGGAAGCAAAGTGGGATGGAGGAGAAGTAATAGTCACACCGCCTGGCTCACTACATGAGTTTGGGAATGATTTGAATGAAAATGGACAATTGAATAGTGTTGTGGTACAGAGACGGCCGTGGCTGAGTCCAGGAGTTAAAAGATAACAAAAGTTTATTTGAACAACAAATGGGTGTTGGAATAACAAAAAATAGCCTATCATCGGCTGTACATGAGCCCTAATAACCCCAGGGAACCCCAAAACCAAAAATGCTGAGAAAAAAAGAACTCAAAAACAAACAGCAGACGTCCTTCTGCGGCGTTCAGTCAAAGGGATGTCCATAAGCCGTGGTCCAAACAGTCCAGAGATCATAGGGCAGGAAACAAACACACAGGAAAAGGAGAAGACGTCCCAGAGTCGACAGGAGAGCAGTCACAGTGAAGGTCAAGATGTACAAGGCAGCAGGAGTAATCTGGAAACCAGGAACCAAGATACAGGAACACAGGATACATGAACCAGAATAACAAACTCCTTGACCACCGTGAGGGTCAAGCCAAATACTCACTTCCTATATAGCACTATCAATCAGATTCACCAGAGAACCCGCCCTGCTCCAAAGCAGCAGCATTCCCATTCCCTGCAGCTGTTGTACCATGTCCAGATCTCCAACCTAGCCACAGCTCTTCTTGGCTTAAAGGGCCCCACTCAGTTTCTGAATGAGAAGATGACCAGTCCTGATCTGTCTGGAACCCCAGAAATGTGCTGTCCCCCGAGTCCGCATTGCATACGTCTCTCACTTCCTGCACCAATGCTGAATCTAGGTCTGTATCACTTTCTTCTGACTGTAATTCTGCATGCCCTGGAAACCCTTCAAATGTATCAGACTCAGAAGGTTCCCTAAGTAGATGCTGAATCTTTCTCCTTTGTTCTCTGTCTGAGTCAAGGCTTGAGGCACTAGCCACTCTCTTTACCCCAGCAGTAGGAGCCTGGTCATCCAGAGCCGCGCCCCAAACTGAGCTACTGCTTGATGTTACTGCCTCAGCACCTTCCTCCATGCTACTATCTGTAGTAACTGGAGGCTCATTTACAACAAATAGAGCTGTCCACAAGAAAGAAATTGTAACTTCATAGAAAGTTAAGTGTTGAAGTTATGATGAATGAAAAACATATTATGAATTCTTTTTTGTTTTTGCTTTCTGACCATTTGGCATCAAAGTCACAGAAAGTGGAGCACATGGTGGCAGAGGCAGAAGCAACTGAATATTTTCCACTTCAACATTTTGTCATACAGGTGTCAACATTTTTTTAAAAAAAATCCTGTTTTGGTGTGAGATAAATAACAAAACACGCTAAATTCAGATTGGAAAGACTGGGTTAAAATATTTACTGCGACTGAAAGCTAAAACTGTCAGTCAGAAAGCTATCGTCCTAGTAAAACTATTCACTGTAACTAAAGTTAGACATGACAGTCACAACACTACAGCTCTCTTCTCTTTCCACCTTTCCCCAAACTGTTATTTTCCTTCAAGTATCAAATTCTGGAAACATACTATGTTTTGGTCTTCCTAGTGCTTCCACATTTTCAACTTAGGGATGCTTGGATTCAGATTCAGACCACTTCAAGGGAATATTTCTTTGATGGATTTAGCTCTGAATGTCTTTGAATCAATTCAATTCAAAATGGACCTGGGCTTCACATAATTACAAAACAGAACAAGCACAAAAAGGAATGTGTTCAAATTCATCTAATTAATTATAATAACAAATTTCAACAAATGTCTTAATATTTGATGAAATTGTATTGTTAATGAAATTGTATATTGCATTTTAGAAAGAATGGAAGAGGATGAATCATATCTGTATGTCCATTTGTCTATCCGTCTGTCTATCTATCTCTACTTATTTATCTATCTATTTCTTATCAAAATAGGAACCCTTCGTGGTGCAATGGGTTAAACCCTTGTGCCAGCAGGATTGAAGACTGACAGGTTAGAGATTCAAACCTGGAGAGAGCATGGATGAGCTCTCTCTCTGTGTCAGCTCCAGCTCCCCATGTGGGGACAAGCCTCCCAAAAAGATGCTGAAACATCAAAATATCCAGGCATCCCCTGGACAACATCCTTGCAGACAGCCAATTCTCACACACCAGAAGCGACTTGCAGTTTTTCAGGTTGCTCCTGACATGAAAAACAAATAAAAATCCACAGATAATAGACCGACGATAGATAATTAATTATACACAGTGTAATAAAAGATTTCACATTTCATGCCATTCAAGCCTATTTTGGAAACATTTGTGAAAAATAGGATTGCAGCTGAGAAAGTCCTCACATTTGCATTCTTAATTTCATCAAGATAAGCACCCAGTTTGGTTTTCAGTGATCCAGATAGCTGTCATTAAATGTTGGGGCAAAAAGCAAACTCTTAGAAAGATACAATAGAAGGCACATATGAGGTAAGTCTATAGACTTAACTCATATGTGCTGTCTTATCTGTATTAGTAGCCTGCTTTTCAGTGTAAAATCATTCCCAAAGCGATTGGGCAATTGATGACAATTTCCCTGCTATCTATTTTTTTCTTTCTGGGTAGAAATACAACATCCTGAAAATTGTTTGAATAGTTCTTACATTGTTGTCCAACTTGATTCAAATAGCACTGGGGGGATGCAGCCATTCTCAAGATATCTTAAGATTAGTAGGACATCAATATTTAAATTGCCTCCAAATGACCACCCACCACAAGTTATAATAAAGAATTGTCTTGAAGTGTTTAGTAGCTGCAACACTAAAGCAAAACATTACATTATCTTAATAAACAATGTGCTTCCCATGGTAAAGCTGGCATCACTCATAATTATGACTTTTAAAATCTGTGTCTCTTTCCTTTAGTTTGATTTAACATTTCAATAAAAGAAAGAAAACAATTTAAGATTTCGGCCCAAAAAGGCATGAGTAATAGAATTCATTTCTTCACAGAGCTTTTCCTAGTCATCATATCCTTATGGATTGGAAATAACAAATTACAAACTCTGATGCCCCCTCCCCAAAAGTAAGAAAGAATTTTTTAGCTTATATTACACAAAATATTTTAATACATAAAATATAGCAAATTTGGAGAGAAACAATGGTTGGGGGGGGGGTATTGGTTATCAGTAGGCATGGCAAACTGAAGCTAGTAAAATTAAATTAGGACCAATTTAAAACAGAATAGGCAGTAAAATCTATCCGTTTTGTAAAAAATAACCTTTTAAAGAATATATTGATTTATATTTTATGGTTCAATGTTAAAGGTACTGATTATAAGCAGACCATTTAGGGTTCTTCTACATAGCCCTAAAACTTGGGTTAAAAATGGATTAGTCTGAGGTGTCCAAATGATGTTTCAGGCTAATCCACTTAAACCTGGAGTAAACTCAATTTACTCAGTTTACCTCCACTCAGAAAAAATGGGATATAAACAAACATATATAATAATCATAATAAACATAATAATCATAATAAACATAATAAACATAATAATAAACAAACATAAACATAAACAAACATAATAATAATTCTATCAATCCCACCACATCACAAGCTCACCTGGTGAAGACACAAAAGAAAGCCTTCTCATTGGCTGTTTCCACCATGATAGGAATGACAATAAGAAAGTACTGCCAGAAAGATTTTTTCCTAGAAAAGCTATGTATCTTCAATTTATTTCTGACTTATGGAGACCCTAAGGTGAACTTATCACTGGGTTTTCTTGGCAACATTTGTTTAAACTAGGTTCCTGTGCCTTTGTCTCCGAGTGTGATTAGCCAAGGTCTCCCAGGGGTTTTCAATTAGAGCTGTGCAAAATTTTAGACAGGATTTTTGTAAGTCATAATAATTTCGGCAAAATTCTTCCTTATGATTTGACTTAGAAACCTGAATCTGAGCCCCTCCCCCCACAAAAAAATCTGGATAGAACTAAATAGATACCAGCCATAATTCCAGAAAAAGTTTGTAACTGGTGTTACTATTTAGACAGTTTGTTTTGCAAGCACAAGCAATCTCTCTGTGATGGGGCTGAGCAGCAAGCAGTCTGCTTTTTTCTAGCCAAAGGGGACTGAGCCAATCAAAAACGTCTAGACTAGAAACTGAGGGCCAGTGGGACATAAAGGTCCATGTGTTCTTTCTCACATTTCTCAGCTAATCATAGGATTGGTTCTCTCCATTTTCTTCTCCTCTTGTGGCACTATTTGGGACTTCAAATTCCAGAAGTTCCTATGTTAGTTTTTTTAAAAGTTTTTTGTCATTAGTAAAAACTTTAATTTTCCCCCAAAAATCAGTGGGTGAGCAAAACGTTCTGAAACTTTGAGGGGGATGTTATAATAGTTAATGTGTCCTAAAAGTGTAGCAAGTTTCATCCTGATGGTCCTAAAAATGATGGAGAAATGACACCCCCCCCCCCCCAAGTTACTGAACACAGCCAACACATTCTCAGTCAGTCACAGAGCTGGTACTCCCCATTCCCCTCCCCTCTTTCAGACTTCAAATCCTAGAAATCCCAGTTGCAGATATTTAAAAATTTTATTGGTAAAAAACTTAAAATGTAAGTTTAAATTTAAACTTAATTTTTTTAAAATTAAAAATTTAAACAATTCTTAAACTTGGGGAGGGGAACATGTGATCATTAACATGTGCTACAAGTGTAGCAAGTTTCATAGCCCTAAAAATGACAGAGAAATTTTTCCATTGCCACCAGAAATTTGAAAACTGCATTTCTGGAAGTCAGGTGTACAGTTAGCTGACAAATTTGTTTGTTTTATTATTTGTTAAGATAGTTTTTAGAGAGAGGGACATGCAATTATGCTGTAAGGGAGCACAACGTATTTTGACATTTTGCCAAAAAGAGAGCATAAAATAAACCCTGTTCATGAATTAACATCAGATGTCATCATTGGAACTATAGTGTTGAACCACCACATTCATGGTGATTCATAGTGTGCATTGCTGCAGAGGTTTGCATTCTTGACAGCAATATTTTATTATTTGCATGACCTGCCTGTTCAATTAGTTCCTTTAGATATTGCTTTTCATTTCATATAGAAGACTAACACTCCCAATTAGTGATTGCTAACACTTGAAAGTGAATTTGTCCAGTGATGACTCATGCGATGAAAAAGAGAGAGTTGACTGAGTCATTAAGATTTTCGTGGAACATATTATTACTACACTAGTTCTAGAAAAGCAGACTGGGTGATAAAAAGTCTAATGAAATAAATCACTTTTCCTATATTTTTACTATATTTTTATGTGCCCTTAAAAGGTTCCTAAATAATCCCATGGTTACTTTGAAATCCATCTTTGCTGAGAAGATATTATTTGCTTATTAATTACTTCACAACCCTTTAAAAATGCTTGCGAGTCTTTAAATATTCATTAGTTGATTGAGTAGTCAATATTATCAGTGGCTGACTACTGATGTTTAGAAGTTTAGTGATATTGCAATATATGGATTTTAAGTGGGTGCTCTGGAAGCTGTGGATGTAAGATCTAAGGGTATCCCCCACCCTTAATGAATACATTGAGTCAGTCATCGGCAAAATTCTTTCCAATTATTTTTAATAACCCTGGTAAGAAAAAGGAATACTTATTTCCCTGACCATCTCTCTCAATAGAAAGAAGTTGCAATAGTGTTATATGTCAACGTGTTTAGCCTGTGATTGTGTCTGATGATCAGGTTGCTTTGGATGATAGGAATGACAATGATGTTCATGTACAAACTGATTTAACTGATGGAGATGGGGATGCTGTTCATAAAGATGTTCTTGAAGGGATTGGGGATGATGGTCTGTTTCCTGGGCCTGGTTTTGGAGATGTGGGGCCTGAATGCAGTTTAGATGATGGGTCACAGAGGCCTGTATTGCTCCAAGAGGATGCATGAGTTCTTGAGCTTGGGAAAGGCTCTGAGCTGCAGTTCCCTGGTCAGTTATCTCCAGGTGGAGATTTTAATGAGGGGAGTAGCATTGAAGCCTTGAACAGAAGTGGTTTTAGCCAGCAAAGACAAACAGGTCAGCAATTCCAGCGCTCAGACAGATAACAGCAGAAGTTAGAAGTGAAATCAAAATTGAGGGGGGAAATTCCTTTCCTAACTGTTTGGAAATAGGGCAGGGATATAAGTGCCAAGAAGGGAATCTAGCTTCAGATGAATTCACGTTAAGTTCTTCATGCCAAGTTCTTGGACTCTTGTCTTTGTTTGATTCATGGATTAAGTGTCTTTGCTGTTATTTGCCTTTAAATCAAGTATCTAGTTTCATTGACTTTTTTGGACTATTTCTCTAGGTTGGTGTCCCTATTTCTTCCTAATCAATTGGATTACCTTTGACTGTGGATTACTTTTTATTGCTTTGGCTTGGGCCCGCCAAACAGGCGGCCCGCGGCCCGCACACGGCCCGCCAGCCCCTTGGCTGCGGCCCTCCCACCCTCCTGCAATAAATTTTATTTTTTTAAAAAAATAAAAATTTAAAAAACCCGAATTTTTTTTTTAAAAAAATCCAAAAAAAGTGTGCATGCGCGCGGTTTTGCCCGCTTCTGACACTGGCGTGAAACTTTGAAAGGGAGGGCGGAGTCACGGGGGACTCCCAATGCCTTCACCCTCCCTTTCAAAGCGTCACACCAGCATCAGAGGCGGCGGTTTCGCCCGCTTCTGATGCTGGCATGACGCTTTGAAAGGGAGGGCGGAGTCACGGGGGGCTCCCAATGGCTTCGCCCTCCCTTTCAAAGCGCCATGCCAGCGTCAGAAGCAGCAGTTTCTCCCACTTCTGATGCTGGCGTGACGCTTTGAAAGGGAGGGCGGAGTCACGGGGGACTCCCAATGGCTTCGCCCTCCCTTTCAAAGCGTCACGCCAGTGTCAGAAGAGGCGGCTTTGCCCGCTTCTGATGCTGGCGTGACGCTTTGAAAGGGAGGGCGGAGTCACGGGGACTCCCCATGGCTTCGCCCTCCCTTTCAAAGTGTCACGCCAGCGTCAGAAGCGGGCGAAACCAGAGGAGGAGGGGCAGGGGCGTGGCTGGGGGTGTGGCCGGGGGTGTGGTGGAGTGGCCCCCCAGGTGATCAGTGACCGGAATTCCGACCCTTGGGCCGATAGAAGTTGAACAGCCCTGCTTTGGCTTATAATAAACTGCTTGCTATTTTAACCCATATGTGTGGTGTTTATTGTCAGAGGGAGTGCTCTGGAGTGCAACAAATAGTGTCATCTTTAGGGATATCTATTTATCTAGTTTGGTTTGGAAGCAGTTTGAGAGGAAGCAATTCCACAGTGCAGGTGATTAGATTAACTTCTATGAAACTGGTTTGATGCCAGGAAGGTGATTACGTTTACCATGGAACCTGGCCTCAAAGCAATTTGATAGACAAAGATCTACCCAGAGGAAAAAGTGTTTGTCATACATCAAGGGAAGCATTGACCACATTGGGAAGCTGATGAAGAAACACAACATACAAACAATATAAATACCCACTAAGAAAATGCAACAAATGCTATGTTCAAAAAAGGACAAGAAGGATCCTCTCACCTCTGCAGGTGTCTTCCATATATCATGCAGCTGTGGACATTAGGGTTGGTTTAGAACCAAAAAAATCGTGGTTCTAAAATCAAATTGGGGGGTGGGGGGGTTTGATGCTTAACGTAAAGACTTACAAAAAAATTCAAAAAAGTTCTTAATTGATATATTATTACTTACGACTTTTGTAATTTGTTCTAAATTGTCCAAAGCAGGGAAACAGGACTGACACTGTTTTAAGCACAGGCAAATCAAGGGCAACATTTCCCTTCTCCTCTGGAGTGCAATTCACTGGGACCTATTATTATTATTATTATTATTATTATTATAAAATGCCTGGGCCTCCTTGAAGGGAAATATAATGAATTATTATTATTATTATTATTAAATGCCTGGGCCTCCTTGGAGAGAAATATAATGAATTATTATTATTATTATTATAAAATGCTTTGGCGTCCTTGGAGGGAAATATAATGAATTAATATTATTATTATTATTAAATGCTTTGGCCTCCTTGGAGGGAAATATAATGAATTATTATTATTATTATTATTATTATAAAATTCCTGGGCCTGCTTGGAGGGAAATATAATGAATTATTATTATTATTATTATTATAAAATGCTTTGGCCTCCTTGGATTGAAATATAATGAATTATTATTATTATTATTATAAAATGCTTTGGCCTCCTTGGAGAGAAATATAATGAATTATTATTATTATTATTATTATAAAATGCTGTGGCCTCCTTGTGTAGCAACCCAGCCTCCATTCTAGCCAGGGGGGCGGGGTGCCGTCCCGGGGGTCCCGATTGCTTTCGGCCAAGATGGAGGGGATGCAGGGGCTGATGGGCATGCATCACTGACTGACAGTTTGCAATGGGATGACACCTGGCCTTCTGCTTATTCGGATGATGAAGGCCAGCGAGATTCCGGATCAGATTGCGAATATGAGAAACCAGGAGGTTTCTGCTCACAAGGGCGATTATTGCCACCAGCTGCGGAGGAAGAGATGGAAACCGAGTTGGAGGCATGTTCCCAGGAAGATAATGAGCCAGATGGTGCTGGGCCTGCGAGGAGCTTCGACCGGAGTAGTAGTATTGTGGCTACGAGGAAAGAGTGGAAGCAGAGCCTGGAGAGGCGCTGGTCTCACAAAGGTGGGAATTAAATATACACTCTGTGGGAAAGTTCCTCAGTTGAGTGGCCACGTTGTTGCTGGAAGGACGCATCGGTGGTCTGCTGTTCTCTGGAAGACATAGTTTGGCTCACCTTGCCAAGAACTACCTTGAGACTTTGTTCATACCCTGTACCTTGGATTACCTTGTTTGCCTACGGACCGAGTTGCCTTGCTTTGATTCGCTTTGTTTTTATGGACCTTGCTTTTGAGAGTTTCCCTGCTTTTTGGACTTACTTTTGAACCTTAATTGCTGGTTACTTTGGACTTATTAATCTATTCCTTTTTGGACATTTTACCCTTTTCACCTGCTACTAATCGTGCTTAATGAATAGTTAATTGACATTGTCTGTGTGTGTGTGATTAAGGGGTCGCGTTGTGACAGTTGGCCGCTCAACTCCACGAACCCCTAATCACACCACGGGACGAAGAAACCGCCGTCGGCTAGCAGCCGCGATGTCGGCGCCTAACGCAGCAGAAATCCAGGCTTTGCAGCAAGAGGTGGTGGACCTCCGGGCCAGAGCAGGATGGAACCCCACCATCGGGATCCCGCCAAGGTTCAGCGGGAATCCTGCCACGGTCAATGTGTTTACGGGACAATGCCGCATGTATTTGGAACTTTGCCAAGTGGAGTTCACTACTGAGAGGGCCAAGGTGGGGTTTATCTACAACCTGCTGGGGGGGACAGTGGCGTCCTGGGCGACCACGTTGCTGGATGCCGGCGTGGCCTCAGTGGCCACCGTGGTCCAGTTCCTGGAAGACATCAAGGCCACTTGGGGCCCCCCGGTGAATGAGAGATGTCTGGACAGGCTTTCTGAGCGGGACATTTCATTGGCGCAATACATCTCCACGTTTCGAGTGCTGGCCTCCCAGGTCGAGTGGAACGATGCAGCACTACGTTATCAGTTCATGAAAGGCTTGATTGCAGAGTTGCAATAGGAGATCTTCCGGGGGGCCACGCGGCCTGCCAACCTGGAGGAGACGATCACTTTGAGTTCGAGAGTGGATGCCGGGATCCATGCCCAGAAGCAGTGGGACAAAGGAACCAGGGAGCGTCCAGTTGCACGCAAGGAACCGGTGGTGAGTCGCCCTGCCTTCCGGCCGTTTGCGCCCACCCCACCGATCGACGAGCCCAAGCCCATGCAGTTGGGGCATGTTCGCCCCAAAGTAGACACGGCGGAGAAGGCCAGATGCCAGCGGCTGAATTTGTGCTGGTACTGCGGCGGATCCGGGCACTTCTCCCGTGAATGTCTGCAGAAGCCATGGAGCAAGATGCCCAGGGCTTCCGCGGCCTGGCAGGAGCCCCAGGAGCCAGAGGAGTTGCTGAATGCGGTGGGGGAAGGGGCCGGCCGAGTTTAAGAGGGTTCGCTAACTCGGTCACTAACCTCCCCCCAGAACCCCAAACTGGACAATTGTTTTTGTTGATGGTCGCCCTATGGTCTGCAGAGAAGGGGCCGGTGATGGTCCATGCCATGGTAGATTCTGGGGCCACTAACAACTTCATTGATACAGACTATGCAAATTCGTTGGGATTACAACTACATGAACTGCAAGAGCCCCGAGCTGTGCAAATGATCAATGGGCGGCCTCTGGAAGCAGGGTCGGTGAAACATTACACCTCCCCTACCAAGATGTGGACCCGGGAGCATAAGGAAGACATCCCGTTCCTGGTGACCAAGTTGTCTGATTTCCCTGTCATCTTGGGAGTGGTGTGGCTGACTTTGCACGATCCCCATATCTCCTGGGCCAGGCGGGAGTTGCAGTTCTCTGTGGACTATTGCCAGAGACATTGTTTGACAGCTTAGGTTTGCCAAGCGCAAGAGGTGGAGCAAGTTGTCACACTGCCCAAAAAGTATGCGGCTTTTGGGGATGTGTTCAGTGAGAAGGAGGCGGAACGACTTCCCCCCCACCGGCCGTATGACTGTGCCATTGACCTGGAACCGGGAGCCCCCATCCCGCGTGGAAGGGTCTATCCTCTCTCCGAGCCCGAGCAGGCGGCTCTTCGTGAGTTTTTGGATGACAACCTGCGGAAGGGGTTCATCCGGCCCTTGCAGTCTCTGGCTGGCGCCCCAGTTTTGTTTGTCAAGAAGAAGTCGGGGGAGTTGTGGCTTTGTAATGACTATTGGGAGCTCAATAAGATCACGATTCGGAACCGTTACCTGTTGCCATTGATTCCAGAGTTGTTGGACAGGGTGCGTGGGGCCCAAGTCTACACTAAATTGGACCTGAGGGGTGCTTACAATTTTGTGTGGATCAGGAAAGGGGACGAATGGAAGACTTCATTCCACATGAAATGGGGGAGTTTTGAATACGTTGTAATGAGTTTCGGTTTGTGTAATGCTCCCACCACATTCCAGCACTTCATGAACGACATCTTCAGGGACCTGTTAGATCACTATCTGGCCCTCTACCTGGATGATTTGTTGATTTTTTCGCCAGACCAGGCGACCCATGATCGCCATGTGAAGGAAGTCTTGCAGCGGTTGCGGGATCATGGCCTCTATGCCAAGTTAGAGAAATGTGCATTTGACCTACATGAGGTGGACTTCTTAGGCTACCACATCTCTCCCCAGGGCATTGCCATGGACGATACCAAGGTGCAGGCGGTTATTGACTGGAAGGCGCCTGCAAGCTAAAAGGACATTCAATGCTTCCTGGGGTTTGCCAATTACTACAGGAAGTTTATCCCTGACTTTGCCAAGTGGGCGGATCCCATCACTCAGTGCTTGAGGGGAAAGGCCCCGTTCTGGTGGACACCGGCGGCTGACCACGCGTTTCAAAGACTGAAACAGCTGTTCACGACCCAGCCGATTCTACAACATCCCAACCCACAGACACCGTTCATCGTACAAGCGGATGCTTCGGATGTAGCGGTGGGAGCGATTTTGCTGCAGCCTCAGGGAAGTGATTTGTTGCCGTGTGCGTACTACTCCAGGCAGTTGACTGCGCCAGAGAGGAACTATACGATCTGGGAGAAGGAGTTGCTGGCAATCAAAGTGGTGTTTGAGGTTTGGCGGCATTTTCTGGGGGGGGTCCAAGTTCCCGGTGGAAGTCCACACGGATCACCGCAACTTGGAGCACTTAAAAAACCAGCGGAAATTGAATCAGAGACAGCAGAGATGGTCCCTGTTCTTTGAGCGGTTCAATTTCCGGATTCACTACGTCACCCCGGCCCAGACCCGGAAGTACACTCGGGGGGAGGAGGGATCCTCCGAGTCCAGGCTGTTGAAGACTGAAAACTTTGCGGTGACAGGCGGGGCTGGCGGGGGGAAACCGGCGCCCAACCCTGTTTCCACTGGGGAAAAGACACTAAATGACCGCATACAGGCCGGGCAAAGGGAAGATCCTTGGGTGCGTGAGCAAAAGGCTAAGGGGGTGCAGTTCCCGTTCCAGGCTAAAAACGACCTACTATGCCGGCGGGATCGGATCTACGTCTCCCCAGGGCCTGAAAGAGAGGACATTCTAAAGCTGTGCCATGACAGCCGAGCCGTGGGACATTTTGGGCTATTCAAGACGATCCAGTTGGTGTTGCGTGATTTCTGGTGGCCACATTGAGACTTATGTAAACACCTGTCCGGTCTGCCAAAGGGCCAAAAAGCAAGTGGGCAAGCCAGCCGGCCTCCTCCAGCCACTGCCCACTCCCACCGCTCCCTGGAAGATGATTTCGGCCGATTTCATCACTGATTTGCCAAAGTCCCAAGGATTCACATCGATTTTGGTCATTGTGGATTGCTTTACTAAGATGAGTCACTTTGTGCCATGTGTAGGGGTACCTACAGCGAAAGAGACTGCTGATATGTTTGTACAACATGTGTTTCGGCTGCACGGATTGCCCCAGAGTTTGGTGACTGATCGAGGCAGCCAGTTTACATCACAGTTCTGGAGAGTGGTACAGCGTCTGCTGGGAATTGAGGCCCGGATGTCTTCGGCGCATCACCCCCAGACGGACGGACAGACCGAGAGAGTTAACGCAACTCTTGAGCAGTACCTGCGATGCTACATCAACTATCAGCAAAACAACTGGGCGTCATTGTTGTCTTTGGCAGAGTTAGCATACAACAACGCCACGCAAGAATCCACCAAAGAGACTCCTTTCTTTGCCAACTATGGATATCACCCGCGGTTCTACCCCCCAGTAGACAAGTCCGGGGAAGTTCCGGCGGTGGAAGATTGGCTACAGGAATTGACTGTGGTGCAAGACATGCTCCGGGATCAGTTGGAGCAGGCGAAAGCGGATTTCAAGCGGATGGCTGATCGGCATCGCCAGGAGGGACCAGAGATCAAAGTTGGAGATTGAGTGTGGCTCTCCACTAAGTATCTGCCCACAGAGAGGCCTTGCCGCAAACTGGACACACGGTTTGTGGGCCCGTACAAGGTGCTGGCGCAAGTGGGACCTGTGGCGTTCAAACTTCAGCTGCCTCTGTCCATGAAGATTCACCCTGGGTTTCATCGCTCTCTATTGCGCCCGGAGAAAGGGGTGCAGCCTGACGTGACACAGCCGCCGCCCCCTCCTGTGATGCGGGATGGCGAGGAGGAGTTTGAAGTACAGGATATCCTGGACGCACGCATCCGGCGCCGGAAGTTGGAGTATCTGACTGACTGGAAGGGGTTCGGACCGGAACAGCATTCTTGGACGCCTGCTCGTGACATCCATGCCTCGGACATTGTTGCACGGTTTCATCGTAGGCATCCAGAGAAGCCTCGGCCTTGCGGGAGGCCTAGGAGGGGCCCTGAGGAGGGGGATAGTGCAGCAACCCAGCCTCCGTTCCAGCCGGGGGGCGGGGTGCTGTCCCGGGGGTCCCGATTGCTTTGGACCAAGATGGAGGAGATGCAGGGACTGATGGGCATGCATCACCGACTGACAGTTTGCAATGGGATGACACCTGGCCTTCTGCTTATTCGGATGATGAAGGCCAGCGAGATTCCGGATCAGATTGCGAATATGAGAAACCAGGAGGTTTCTGCTCACAAGGCGATTAGTGCCACCAGCTGCGGAGGAAGAGATGGAAACCGAGTTGGAGGCATGTTCCCAGGAAGATAATGAGCCAGATGGTGCTGGGCCTGCGAGGAGCTTCGGCCGGAGTAGTAGTATTGTGGCTACGAGGAAAGAGTGGAAGCGGAGCTTGGAGAGGCGCTGGTCTCACAAAGGTGGGAATTAAATATACACTCTGTGGGAAAGTTCCTCAGTTGAGCGGCCACGTCGTTGCTGGAAGGACGCATCGGTGGTCTGCTGTTCTCTGGAAGCCATAGTTTGGCTCACCTTGCCAAGAACTACCTTGAGACTTTGTTCATACCCTGTACCTTGGATTACCTTGTTTGCCTACGGACCGAGTTGCCTTGCTTTGATTCACTTTGTTTTTATGGACGTTGCTTTTGAGAGATTCCCTGCTTTTTGGACTTACTTTTGAACCTTAATTGCTGATTACTTTGGACTTATTGATCTATTCCTTTTTGGACATTTTACCCTTTTCACCTGCTACTAATTGTGCTTAATAAATAGTTAATTGACATTGTCTGTGTGTGTGTGTGATTAAGGGGTTGGGCCAGGACCCGTGTTGTGACACCTTGGAGGGAAATATAATGAATTATTATTATTATTATTATTATTATAAAATGCCTGAGCCTCCTTGGAGGGAAATATAATGAATTATTATTATTATTATAATAAAATGTCTGGGCCTCCTTGGAGGGAAATATAATGAATTAATATTATTATTATTATTATAAAATGCTTTGGCCTCTTGGAGGGAAATATAATGAATTAATATTATTATTATTATAAAATGCTTTGGCCTCTTGGAGGGAAATATAATGAATTATTATTATTATTATTAAATGCTTTGGCCTCTTGGAGGGAAATATAATGAATTAATATTATTATTATTATTAAATGCTTTGGCCTCTTGGAGGGAAATATAATGAATTAATATTATTATTATAATAAAATGCTTTGGCCTCCTTGGAGGGAAATATTATTTATTTATTTATTTATTTATTTATTTATTGTTCGGTCTTATATTCCGCTCCTCCCTGCAGGCTCGGGGTGGATAACAATAATATAGGTAGGGAGCATAATGAATTAATATTATTATTATTATTATTAAATGCTTTGGCCTCCTTGGAGGGAAATATAATGAATTAATATTATTATTATTATTAAATGCTTTGGCCTCTTGGAGGGAAATATAATGAATTAATATTATTATTATTATTATTAAATGCTTTGGCCTCCTTGGAGGGAAATATAACAAATTAATATTATTATCATTATAAAATAGTTGCCCACCTCTGGTTTAGCACTTGCTTCTCTAGTGCTCTTCTCACTCCCTCACTCCAGCTTTCCCCCCTTCAGTTTTCCAAACCCTTCTAGGAACCTCCGTTTTTCCTCTATGGTTTTTCTTGATTCTGTACTTTTCCTTCTCCTCTCCGTGCTCTTCTCACTCGCTGCTCCCCTTCTTTCAGCCTTTCTTATGTCCTTCTCCTCTTTCCTTCTATCTAGCCTAATTTCCTGGGAGTTTAAACGGCTTTTTTCCTCTCAGTCCTCCAAGCTGCTCTAGGGACGGCGCTGTGGTTCTCTATGGTTCTGGTTGCTTTTTCACTTCCTGGAGGAAGGCCTTTCAGTTCAATTAGGCTCAGACCATGCAAAGGCCCTGATATGACTGAGTATGTCTGGAAAGCTCTTTTGGAGGAGATAATATTCCTGTTAGAGGGACATCCAAAGTAATTACAATAATAACAAAAATTTGGGCCCACGAAGTGCGATAAACAAAGTCCACTTCCGGTTTGGCGGGAATAGTGCAGTAAAGCTCAAAATTAGCATTTTGAACGGGTCGAATACGAATTATTTTAATTTCTTTATCCCGGAATCCAACCCTAGTGGACAAGTCTACATAGGGACTACCAAATGCAGCGCCGAAACATGAATCAAGGAACATGAAACAGACCCTTTCAAACAGAGAAGTCAGACATAGCAGAGCACCTGATGAACCAACCTGGACATAGCATATTATTTGAGAACACAGAAATGACGGACCACTCTAACAACTACCATGTCAGGCTACACAGGGAAGCATGTGGACAATTTCAACAAAAAGGAAGAAACCATGAAAATGAACAAAAATTTGGCTACCAGTATTAAAAAGAACTCTAAAATTATAACAGTAAATAAAGAAGAAAACTCAAACACAGGGGAACTCCAGAGAAGAAACAAACAGGAACAGATAATCACCTCTCAACTAAGAATTCCCCCAGCCAGTAACAGGGCACACCTAAAAACTGTCAGGCCATCACATGCTAATCAAGGTGGCCAATTGAAACATTCACACCTAGTTTCAACATACAAGAGCTCTTTCTCCCACCCTGGACTTTCCACAGATATATAAATCCAATTTTCCTAGTTTCCAACAGACCTCACAACCTCTGACGATGCCTGCCATAGATGCAGACAAAATGTCAGGAGAGAATGCTTCTAGAACATGGCCATACAGCCTGAAAAACCTACAACAACCCAGTTATATCAGACTTTTCTGGAACTTTCTTTACAGCTATAACCACTTTAATCTGTGCTGTCGTGTGCATTGGCAGTGTGTGTGTTTGAACTGCCAGCTTCAAGTTGTCTTAAATCTGCATTAACAGGGGTCCTAGTAAATGTAGGATGTTGACCATTACTGACAAACTACAGCAGAAGGTTGGAAGGAATTTATGGATTTATATGTTAAACATATTTTTGTATTATTTACTGGCTTGTTCATCACCTGAACCTTTTCTTCATAACATTTTGCCTGTAAAAACCAACCAGGTCCAGAAATTGATCTTTTGCATTCCTTTCCCAGTAGGACACGGCAGCCATTAGCCTGTATTCTTTGTTAGCTTGTTGATATTAAATAAATAAATCAACAAAATAACCAACTTTTAAATTTCCACCCCATCTTTCCAACCAAATGAGGCTAAAGGTAGCAAATAGCAATAATAAAAATTGTAATAAAACACCGTGAGACAACAATGTAATATAAAGTACAAAATATACATAAGCTGCATAAAAGCATAAATAAAAGCAACTTTTATAATCAAAATATCACCTTTGGGCTTAAGCTTTTGGCATAAATATATGCTTGCCTGATGATATAAGGTCATCAAAGTTAGTACTAACTGTGCCTCCCTTGGCTATCATTGGCTTAGCTCTTCTGGTTCTCCAAAAGGGCAAAGCATGTACACAATATAATCTAACTTTTGAGAGAGCTTCTGGCAAAAGGAGGCAGAAATACAATTGTTTCTATAGCTAGTGTTGAGTTTCTAAACAGTAACTGCAGTTTTAGTTACGAGTCCTGAGAATTTACTGCAAAGTGGCCATGAAGAGTTTCTCTCAGCTCATTTACAAGCCAGCCAGCTGAATCATCTGTAAGTTGAAGAACATCCGAGGGAGTTGTCAAAACTGAATGTGGTTAAGACAAAAGCAACTTTTCTATTTTGGCTGCTAATGGTTTTACTCAATTCTTCTACCCATTTGAGCATATGTGAACAGGAGATGAAGAACTTTCCCTCTATCCACTCCTCCCTTCCACAAACTGGCAGCTTAGTACTTCAGTAATTAGCAAACTGGCAGAAGTGATGAAGGATTAAGTTTAGGGAAATGCATTATTGCTTGAAAGGGCACTAGCTGCCCTTCGGCATGGCTTGAAATGATTGGAAGCCATTGGCGAATGTAAGTTATATTAATATGTGTCTGTGTATGAGTGTTTACTACTACTTTCTTCACGTTAATACTGGCTTATATTTTTGTGTCATATTTTCACAACACTCTTTACAGTGTCCCTTCCTTTTTCAGACTAGAAAATGAAGATAGAAGGATCAGACGAGTGGATGAAATAAAATATTATTTAACTCCAGTGAAATATTTAATTCCTTGTATCTGTTTGACAAATATAAATTGGATTTGGGGGGGGGGATGAAACCAATGAAATCTAGAGTTCCAAATATATAATTGTAGTTGGTTAACAGTTCTCTTTGTGTTTGTGAAAGGAACTTATTTAAGTTAGCTCTTATGGGCTTTAAAGTGATTGTAGAATGATATATATGATGACCTGAACATTTAATTTAGTAGACATAATAAATTAACAATATCAATTGTTACAAACGTTTTAGCAGTGTGTAAAGGGATATTGTAGGACCTCTGAGACTGAGAGAAAGAAGTTTGTAACATACATTTGTAGCAAGAGCACCATCACGAGTCTGGGGTGTTAATTGGTGTTACAGTTGTATTGTATGTAATGCAACACAAGTTAACACCACAATTTCATGAGGACCCCATTGCCCATTTTCTCCCTATTTATTTTGGGTTCCTAGCCAGTAAAGTATGGTTATCTATTCATATTGGCTTTTGGCAATATCATTCCTCCCTTTGGCCCCACTGACTATAATTAAAGCCAAACTTGCTATCTCATCACCATACACACAAATTTGGGATTTATATTACTATTCGTACAGACACATCTGCTCATTTGTCGGCTTTGTCTACAAGCACTTCACTTCATACATCCAATGACTCAGTCTATGAAAGCTTAGCCTACAAAATTGTTTCTCCTAGTTCAGGGGTCCTCAACTAAGGCCTATGGACTGAATGTGGCCCTCCAAGGTAATTTACCCAGCCCCCATCCTAAATTTTAGTCTTAAGAGTGCCCCGACATGATTTAAAGGCACATAACAACAACAATCCTAATTAGCCAAAAGGAGGCCCACACTAGTAAATTAGTAAGTTTGCATTGGTTAAAATTGTTCTTCATTTTAAATATTGTCTTGTTCTTTCATGGGTTTTTTAAAATTACAAATAAGATATGTGCAGTGTGCATAGGAATTCATTCATATTTTTTCAAATTATAGTCCAGTCATTCAACAGTCTAGGTGACCATGAACCAACCCTCAGCTTCAAAATTTTTAGGACCTCTGTCCTAGTTAGTCTCATAGGCACTGCAATATCATTTTGCATACTGATTGAGAGAAGCACAGCTATGTCTTTGAAATATATTTTCAGAATATCAATGTAATCCTAACTTGAGTGGGTAATCTATATATATAAAGGAGACACGGTCGTGCAAAGTCGTATATAGGCAACGAAACTATAAGTCGCAGAAAGACCAAACTAAACAACTGACTGGCCCAGACCACGAGCTACAGACAACACTAAAAAAACCGGACCTAGCTACCTCGCAACACCATCAAACACCACCCCTAAAAAATAACAACGGCTATCCCACCACGGCCTCTCCGCTGCCAGCACAAACGTTTAGAACGTTCGCACATCGCAGACAAAGCACTGTGGACCGATCCCTAACACTTCGCAACAGAACTACAAGCCCTACTCTAAGCCTACCAACAGCACACCTCCCTACCCACAATCACTAACCACTACACACATACACACGACACCCCAAAACAACACATAAACAACACATACACAACATACCCTGCCCCCCTTCCCGCGCACATGGCCGGAAAAACGCTGCGGCCCCATCCGACAAACTTCGCCACTTCAGACCACGCCGCAAACTACATCTGCCCACAAAACAATTTCCCTCCCTTCCAAATATCCCTAAACAAACTACACACAATGCCCCCTCACCGCTTCCTAACACACTAAAACAACACATAAACAACATAAACAAACCCCCTTCCAACGCACATGGCCGCAAAAACTGGCCGACCACATCCTACAAAGCCCGCGAATCAGGCTAACCCTCTCCCCAGGACCCCACAACAAACGTCCCTACTCTAAATACACAACACACAACTTCCCTCCACTTCCCACCACCCCAACATAACAGCAAAGAACCAAAAACTTTGCTTACCTTTGCCCCCAAGCCTCCCTCGCAAGCTCCCCCGGCGCCATCGTCACTCCTACCTATCTAAACTACATCACCCAAGACCCTTAGCGGCAGCATACAGCTACCGCGCATGCTCACTACAAAAAAAACCCCCGCGAATCAGGCTAACCCCCTCCCCAGGACCCCACAACAAACGTCCCTACTCTAAATACACAACACACAACTTCCCTCCACTTCCCACCACCCCAACACAACAGCAAACAACCAAAAACTTTGCTTACCTTTGCCCCCAAGCCTCCCTCGCAAGCTCCCCCGGCGCCATCGTCACTCCTACCTATCTAAACTACATCACCCAAGACCCTTAGCGGCAGCATACAGCTACCGCGCATGCGTGCTGTCATAAATTCAAAAATAAACCCGCGACTCAAAAAAGGCTTACTCCCTAAAAAAAAAAAAAAAATCCTAACGGTTGCCAAGACCACACTATCCTTTCCCTTACTATTTCTGTCAGACTTAGGCCGCACTGCTTCTGTGCTCCTCCGTCTCACACAGACTACCAAACAAGAGGTGACAGAGACAACTACCCTTACTGATTCACCCATCTGAAACCTTTTCTACTTCTTTCTAATACTTTGGTAAGTACCTTTTCATGTTTATAAACATTTACATGTTTAAAAACAGCTGGGCCTAATGCTGGGAGCTCACCACAGTCCGTGGATTCAATTGCTAACCTTTTCCCCAGCAAGTTTAGCAACTCAGTGCTTTACCCATTGCTCAAAAGGTTCAGATTTTATCCTTACATTAGGTCCACTTCAACCAACTAAGGGGGGTGGGGCATTTCTTAACCCCACGAGGTGGCATTCCTCATAGATGCCTCCAAGTTCCTTTAGACAGCATGACTGCATGGAACACTGTTACCTTCCCACCACAGCTGTACCTATTGCTCTACTCACATTAACATGCTTTGAAAATAATAGGTTGACAGAAGCTTGGGCTAATGCTGGGAGCTCACCACAGTCCGTGGATTCAATCTGCTAACCTTTTGCCCAGCAAGTTTAGCAACTCAGTGCTTTACTCATTGCTCAAAAGGTTCAGATTTTACCCTTACATTAGGTCCACTTTAACCAACTAAGGGGGGGGGCATTTCTAACCCCACGAGGTGGCATTGCTCATAGATGCCTCCAACTTCCTTTAGACAGCATGACTGCATGGAACACTGTTACCTTCCCACCACAGCTGTACCTATTGCTCTACTCACATTAACATGCTTTGAAAATGATAGGTTGACAGAAGCTGGGGCTAATGCTGGGAGCTCACCACAGTCAGTGGATTCAATTGCTAACCTTTTGCCCAGCAAGTTTTGCTACTCAGTGCTTTACTCATTGCTCAAAAGGTTCAGATTTTACCCTAACATTATGTCCACTTCAACTAACTCTCAGGGAGGGGGCATTTTTAACCTCACGAGCTGGCATTTCTCATAGATGCAGCATGACTGCATGGAACACCGTTACCTTCCCACCACACCTGTACCTATTGCTCAAATCACAACTTTGCCACAATCAAGGAACCACTTTGCACCCCAATAATGACAGCCTCTGCAAACATTTCCCACACTGACACCCTACAAAGAATTCCCATGGACTGCAACTACATTCCAGCTATGAATCCTACTCAATCTTCATAATACCACTTCAGTTTTCACCGCCCCAAAGCCTGACATTATATATCTCATCTCCAATAATACTTTCACATACCTTTCTCTTCACACAATCCTACATCCAATACATATACAGCACATCTCTACATACACTCAAAGTTATAAGACATTGACCATCTACGACCAATCCACACACCCATAACTACTATTGGCGCGTCCCTAACATATTAGCCACATCAATATGCCATTCCTTCAATTTCCAGGGAGGCAGAAGACCAGCCTCAACATGCCAAAAAATCTGGTTTAGGTACCCGTACCCGCCAAACTCAAAAACGCCGAAAGACTCGACAAACAAGAACACCACAAGAACAAATAGATGCTCAGGAGAGACATAGACAACAAGTCAGAGAAAGACGCTACGCTGAAGATATGCATCTGCGCATAGTACACCGAGAAGAAGCCCGCAGCGCACAACAACTCAGACGTGCTACAGCAACACCTCAACAACGTGCACATGAGACTACAAAAAGACTACGCAGAAAACAACGTCAACTTACAGAAAAAAATACTACATATCATCGCCTTCCCACAACTGAGTGATCCCCCGGAACCTCTAAAAACTTTGCTTACTGGAGACACTGTAGAGTCCAGACACTTCCTTACTAACATTAGGAAATACAATTCATGCTTTCAGATGACATCGTTTGGTGCAGACATTGTTACTGCACCATTTATGCCAACCTTCAAAGTTAAAGGACAGATTTATCACCGCGCTGGCTCACTGCTCCCAAATACCGAAGGACAACATAAATTTCTTCAACTGTATTTCATTGGTGATGAAGCCCAAGAAGTGAACACATGCTGCACCATCTCTCCCACCGTAAAAACAACCATTGTAAGCCAACTTCAGCAACTGCTTCATGAACACAATCAGTTAGTCCAACTGTTTAAAACGGCCCTCGACAAGATGCCTACAGACACACACCGCATTGTAATTCATCCTGAGAAAACACCCCATGGGGAACATGTGCGCAGATACAATGCACCAACTATTGATGAGGTTGCCATTGTTATTGCTGGAGATCAATTTCTACCAAGGGATATTGTTCTACAACGGAGAAATTCCCAACTAACTACAGTAGCTGAAACACATCGATGTTATGATGCCCTGCAATACCCACTCATTTTTTGGGATGGAGCCGATGGGTACCACATCAACTTGAAAATGATAGACCCACGCACTGGGGAGGAAACCCAACAGAAATGCAGTGCCATGCACTACTACTCTTTCCGGATTATGATCAGAGAACATGAGGACAACCATATCTTGAGATGCCGACAACTATTCCACCAATACATCGTGGATATGTATGCTAAAATTGAAAGTGAGCGCTTACAATTCATTCGCTACAATCAAACCAAACTGCGCTCTGAAGAATACATACATTTGCGAGATGCTGTAGTACAAGACGGCAACACTACAAACATTGGCAAGTTGATAATTCTCCGTCATCTTACACAGGCAGCCCACGTCATATGCATGAATATGCACAAGATGCCATACAATATGTGCGTCTCTATGGACGTCCAGATCTTTTCATCACTTTCACATGCAATCCGGCATGGGACAGTATACAACAGCTATTACTTCCTGGGCAGAAGGCAACTGACAGACATGACATCACTGCTCGAGTATTCCGACAGAAGCTCAAATCCATCATGACTTTTATGGTCCAACATCAAGTCTTTGGCGCAGCACGCTGCTGGATGTACTCTGTTGAATGGCAGAAAAGAGGACTCCCACATGCACATATCTTACTTTGGCTGGAGCAGAAAATAACATCAGATGAAGTCGACAAAGTCATCTCTGCAGAAATACCTAATCCTGAGGACGATGCAGACCTCCATGCTATTGTCACCAAACATATGATCCATGGGCCATGTGGCACACTAAACCCAACATCACCATGTATGAGAGATGGTAAATGCACAAAGCGATACCCACGCATGCTACTCGCTGAAACAATCACAGGAAACGATGGATATCCTTTGTACCGACGAAGGGCTCCGGAAGATGGCGGATATCGAACTACCATACACATGAAAAAAAATCATGGACATAGACAATCGCTGGGTGGTTCCATACTCTCCTCTCCTTTCCAAAACATACAAGGCACACATCAATGTGGAATACTGCAACTCCGTAAAATCTATCAAGTATATATGCAAGTACGTCAATAAAGGCAGTGACATGGCTGTTTTTGGCATGGAGGCTACTGAACACACACATGTTGATGAAATCAAACACTTTCTAGCCGGAAGATACATCAGCAGCAACGAGGCTGTGTGGCGCATTCTCACATTTCCACTCCACGAACGCCATCCTCCTGTTGTCCACCTATCCGTACATCTTGAGAACGGACAACGCGTATATTTCACAAAAGACACTATGCCAGAGATTGTCAAGAACCCGCCAGCAACAACACTAACAGCATTCTTCAAATTGTGTGAAAAAGACCCATTTGCCAGAACAGTGCTATACTCTGAAGTACCGACATATTATACATGGGATACATCCAAACGAGAATTCCACCGTCGCAAAAGAGGACAACCACTTATTGATCATCCTGGTATACTCAAAGACGATGTCATTGGAAGGTTATACACCATTCATCCAAGACAGGATGAATGTTTCTTCTTACGTCTACTCTTGATAAATGTACGAGGGCCAACATCTTTCCAGGACCTCAGGACTGTCCATGGAATTACACATCAGACATTTCGCAGTGCTTGCCAAGCTCTCAATTTACTAGAGAACGACCAACACTGGAATGAATGTATGAGTGAGGCATGCAGCACATCCAGTCCCAGACAAATTCGGTCCCTTTTTGTCATCATACTTACTGCCTGTTCTCCATCTTCACCAATGCAGTTATGGGACAAATACAAAACATACATGGCAGAAGATATAATCCATCAACTAAACAAAGACCATCCAGACTTTCTTCACAGTTTTACACCACGAATTGAAAATGAGCTACTTATCCAAATTGAAAATTCCTGCCAACAGGTTGCAAACAAACAACTAAAACAACTTGGAATGCCTACACCTAATCGGGATACACCACATACCTACAGCAAAGACTTACCGACAGAACACCAGTACAACATTGAAGAACAGCGCACGTATGTACAGGACAATTTACAAAAACTTACACAAGAACAAAGAGCAGTATATGATCAATTAATGTATACTGTTGAACATGGAGAAGGACAAGTCTTTTTCTTAGATGCCCCCGGAGGAACAGGGAAAACTTTCCTCATAAGACTACTCCTAGCAACAATACGATCACAAAACCACATCGCCTTGCCAATAGCATCATCTGGAATAGCAGCAACACTGTTCCAGGTGGAAGAACAGCACATTCTGCATTGAAACTACCTCTAAACATGCAGTACCTTGAAACACCTATGTGCAACATCTCCAAAGCATCAAAAATGGGGAAAATACTGAAAGAGACCAAACTTATCATATGGGATGAATGCACAATGGCCCACAAGAAGGCTTTGGAGGCTCTAGATAGAACACTACAAGACTTACGGGACAACAAACAACCATTTGGAAATGGACTACTACTCCTGGCAGGAGATTTCAGACAAACACTGCCTGTGATACCACGATCAACACCAGCTGATGAAATCAATGCTTGCCTCAAATACTCCACTTTTTGGAGACATGTCAAAACACTGCAGTTAACAACTAATATGCGTGTTCAACTCCAGAATGATCAGACATCAGAAAGATTCTCACGTCAACTCTTGGACATTGGAAATGGAGATATTCCAATAGATCCCACCACGAGGCTCATTACATTGCCACCACATTTTTGCACTACTGTGACATCCAAACAACAACTCATTGAAAAAGTCTTCCCAAACATTCAGCACAACTACAAGAATCACAACTGGCTGAGTGAACGAGCTATTTTGGCACCAAAAAATGCTGACATCTACACACTTAGCTATATGATACTAGGAAGCATTCCCAGTGAAACTGTCACATACAAATCAATTGACACTGTGGTCGAACAAGATCAAGCTGTTCATTACCCAACAGAGTTCCTTAATTCTCTTCATCTTCCTGGACTTCCACCACACATATTACCTTTGAAATTGGGTGCTGCAATTATCATGTTGAGAAACATAGATCAGCCCAAACTGTGCAATGGCACCCGCCTTGCCGTCAAAACACTACTCAACAATGTCATTGAGGCAACCATACTGACAGGACCATACAAAGGAGAAGACGTGCTGATACCACATATCCCAATGATACCTACAGATATGCCATTTGAATTTTCAAGACTACAGTTCCCTGTAACACTTGCTTTCGCTATCACCATCAATAAAGCACAAGGACAAACACTAGAAACCTGCGGCATTGATTTAGACACGCACTGTTTCTCACATGGACAACTGTATGTAGCATGCTCCAGAGTTGGAAAACCAGAAAACCTCTACATCAACACCCAGGAAGGAAAAACAAGAAATATTGTTTATCCACAAGCTTTGCAAAACATAACCAACTAAGCAAAGATATTTCCACTTCACATCATCTTTCAACCCACCTGTCCACTCCAGAACAACTCATTCACAGGATCACCAAAACCGTAAGTTATTCCTCTATTACTGCTCCAACAAAATAAGGGAGGGTTATTACTAACAGTACTATTACTGATATAATATTTACTCTTATTACACTGACCTTCTTAAACCACTAGAGTACACCACACCAATGCCAGGGAGACTAGAAAGCCAATTACGGGACTTCCTAGATCGATCCGGGGGCCTAGACCCGTCCCAGTCGGGTTTCCGCGCAGGTCACGGAGTGGAATCCGTCCTCGTAGCAATCACTGACGACATCCGCCGTCAACTGGACCGGGAGGCTCGGCAGTCCTAGTCCTTCTGGACCTAACCGCGGCTTTTGACACCGTTGATCACGACTTGCTCCTCGACCGCCTGGCTGCCTCTGGGATCCAAGACAAGGCTTTGACCTGATGGAATCGTTCCTGCGAGGCCGCCGCAGCGGGTCGAGTGGCAGGGTCAAGTCTCTAGGAAAGCGCGAATTGGAATGTGGAGTCCCCCAGGGTGCTATCCTATCTCCCACCCTCTTCAACATCTACGCCCAGCCTCTGGCTAGCATTGCCAGGAGCTATGGGTTCTCCTGCTACCAATATGCGGACGATACACAGCTGCTCCTGAAGCTTGACCCAGGGTCATCGTCGGTGCCGGACAGTTTCAGCCAAGGATTGAGAGCGGTGACGAGCTGGCTCAGAGCACATAGACTCAAAATCAACCCAGCCAAAACGGAGATCCTCTGGCCTGGCCGACCCGCCTCTCACCCACCACTGCCACCCTTTGAGGGCGAGCCCTTATCCCCGGCTCCGGCAGAGAAAAGCCTGGGAGTGATCCTGGACGAAAAACTAACGATGGAGGCCCAGATCCAGGCGGCAGCAAAAGGCGCCTTTTTCCATCTCCGTAGGGCCCGACGGCTGGCCCCCTACCTACCATCTGAGGCGCTGAGAACCGTGGTACATGCCACCGTTGTCTCGCGTCTTGATTATTGCAACGCCTATATGTGGGCCCCCCTCTCCACAACCAAGAGGCTGAAACTCATCCACAACGCAGCGGCCAGACTCATCTCTGGGTCATCAGTGAGGGACCACATTTCTCCTATTTTAAAAGATCTCCACTGGCTGCCCTTAGAGTTCAGAGTGCTCTACAAACTTCTGGTGCTCACCTTTAAAGCTCGGCACAATATTGGGCCAGCCTACTTGAGTGACCGGCTGACGGTCCAACGCAGCGTGAGGCCAGCACGTGCCATAAATGGCGATCGCATGACCATCCCTGGGGTGCGAGAGGCTCGGCTGATGGAAACCCAGCGGAGAGCCTTTTCCGTGGCGGCCCCCAGGATCTGGAACTCATTGCCACCTGCCCTCAGAGCCACTCTGACCCTAACTAGATTCCGGTCAGACCTAAAGACCTGGCTCTTCCGCCTAGCGTTTGGGGCCTGATCGGTACCTCTGAATGTCTGAGCCTTTCCTCAGACATGTATCTGTTTTAAACTGCTGTACATTGCTGTTTTTAGGGTTTTTAAATGATGTAAGTCGCCCAGAGCACCACTGGTGGAGGGCGACTCACAAATATTAAAGTATTATTATTATTATTAGTATTACTAACTCAGCGGAGACACTTCTAGATGATTTCGGCTTTCAACCCACCCCTCAACTCTACAGGAATGCAGCACAGGACCAGCAAAAACGTACGTTTTCTCTCTTTCACACCTCTTATACAACCAGGGGATGATTGTTACTGATAGTACTATTACTGATATTGTCTTTACTCTTATTTCACAGACCTTCTCAAACCACTAGACTACACCACACCAACGCCTGGAACCCCAACTCAGCAGACATACTTCCAGATGACTTCACCTTTCCACCCACCTCTCAACTCCACAGCAATGCATTCACAGGACCACCAAAAACGTAAGTTTTTCCTTTTTCACATCTCCTACACAACCAAGGGATGATTGCTACTGATAGTACTATTACTGATATTGTATTTACTCTCATTTCAGAGACCTCCTCAAACTACGCCACACCAATGCCTGGGACCCCAACTCAGCGGAGACACTTCCAGATGACTTCAGCTTCCCACCCATCTCTGAACACCCCAGCAATGCATTCACAGGACCACAAAAAACGTAGGATTTTCCTTTTTCACACCTCCTACACAA